>VZTZ01016463.1:0-63485 GCA_013400955.1 Drymodes brunneopygia
AGGTGAGCAGCAAAGGCCCCTTTCCAGGGCAAGAGTTTCTGCTCAGGATCACCACCAGCAGCTGCCTGCTGGCACACAGGGTTGGTGACAAGCCAGAGGGCACCGAGCTGTGCTCAGACCTCTGCCTGCAAGGGCTCAGCAAGGGCACCTTGTCTTGAGCTAAGGGAAGGCACATGGTGAGTTATTGTGGCTCCGCTAGGACAAGCTGAGTGATTTCTGCCTCTCTAGGAGAGTGGTCATGAGATTTCACAAACAGCAGCCAGGTTATGCACTGGGCAGTCCTCAAAGCATTCTCCTTTTGATGGATTTTCCTGCTTCCCATTTTCCTCTTTGAAAAAGGAGGACACACAGTATTAGCCACAGACACGAAGCATCATGGTGTTACTGTCATTTACTGCCTTGTTCCAAGCAATGCAGCCCAACAGATTTATTGTTTTCAGGAGGAGATTAACCAAAGAAAAGGGGCAGTGTGAAATACAGGACCTGAGGAAGGGTGGGAAGAAGGCAGAGGAATCAGGAGCCCATGAGGTCAACTTTCCCAGCGTTAAGGACAAGGCTCACTGCCTTTCCAGTTGCCCATGCTCTTTTTTAATAGCAGTATTCTGCTCCCAGCCTGTATCCACTGGTAGCAGATGGTGTGCTGGTTTCTAAGATAAGTTTTTGGTCTTTTTGTGTATGTACAGCACCTTGTACAGTAAGAGTCTTGGTACCTGAGGAGAGATACTGCTGAAATACAAGAGAATGGAACATGACCCAACACTAAGAACTTGTAGAAGGATTAGGTGGACCATTGAAATAAGGATGTGAGAGATCTCTGCAGGGAGCACAATTAATGGCTTTTTCAGAGTACCGAAGTCCATGCTTATGATCTTCTCTGTCTCATCTGGCTCTTTTCCAGGTCTTTTGGCTGCTAGAGCTGGCTTATTCCATTGTATTTCTTTTTTTTCCCTTTCCTCTCCTTCATTCCCCAAGCTCACTTGGCCCTAGGGATCTTTAATGCCCTATTTGCAGTCCAGGCAAATGGTCTTTCATAAAATCCCAGCCAGATGTCCAGCTGGTGAACAAATCACATTGCTCAATTGATTTCTGTGGAGCTATAACAATTTATAGCAGCTGAGGCTCTGGTCCTATAAACTGCAGTGAGCTTGGAAGGGAACAGCAAAGGGCTGCATACACCACAGGTTAAGGCTGTATATTGGTGTTTGGGGAACTGGGAAAGGTTTTGGAGATAAATGTAAAGCAAAGCTAAGGAGCACAAGCAAAGCAAGTGGGCTGCCAAGCGAGGAATACAGGAGCATTGTGTGTTAGGAGCGATGGGAAATGACTGAGCACATCAGGGCACACTGGCTTGCTTTCCTGACACATTTGCTAAAATTATTATGATGGGAAAAGAAAATGCACCAGATGCAGTTCTGCACACACTAGGGAGGAGGGAATTTTGTAGAGCAACTTGTGAGTCCTTATGGTGGCAAAACAAATCCATGAAGGCATAGATGTGGATGTAACAAAGCACAAATGTTGCCTGCAAGCCATGCCCGGTGCATGTGCCCAGTAAGAGGAGCATCAGGAGGGGTGTTGCAGCAAGACTCTTATTGTTCCATGGTTTATTCTGGTTTTATTAATATCTTCATTTAAGATGTGGAATAGTTAGAGGGAAGGAGTAGAGAGGATGTGAGAGTCTGCTTTCAAAGGCAGACAAAGAGAAGAAATAACAAACTAGGAGCTGGAGAAATTGAAACAACAGGAAGAAATCACCCACATGAAACATTAAGCTTGGGGGAAAAAAGTAATTATCTGAGAGCAGGGAGGGAGGAGGAAAATAACCCAAACCACAGGTGCTTAATGGAAAAGATAGTTGCAACACCAGAGCAATAAGGGCTATAATAGAGGGCAAATTGCAGATGACTTTGGCAAGACAATGCAAGCCCTTTGTCTGTGCACAGAAGTAACTGTACAGATTATGCAGCAGCCAGCCATGCTCTTCTTTCTCTATGGATGCCACACCTAAACTGTTGCTCTGTTCTGGGCATTTCAATACCCAAAAGCTATTGACAGAGCAATATATATATTGATTATCAGAATAGAGACATCTAATTACAAGAAAAGGTGGAAAGAGCGAAGTTTGTACCAGTTCACTAAGTAGTGACTAAAAGTAAGTAGGATCATTTCTGATAAGGAGAAAGATGTAAAAGAGGTACAGCAAAATTACTGGAAGGAAGAGAAACATAAGAAGGGATAAAGAAATCAATTCATTTAGAACATCTCAGAAAACTTGACCAGGAAATGATAGTATGTTACTTGGTATAACAGGTTTCTCCAAGGGAAGGCAATGCATCTTTGTGACCTGGGATACTGTAAAGTGCCATAAATCACTAAAAGGGTTTTGTAGGCAGCAGAGTTTAGGGAAATTGACAGTTGCTTTTGCCAAATTTTCTGATGTTTTGCAGACATTTATCTACATTTGTGGAGATTTTTGCTTGATGCAGACCGTCCACACTTTCTTCAAATGCTTCTCAGGAGGTAGCATGAGCTTCTTGTTAGACATTCTGCAAGGGGCATCTTCCAAAACCCAAACCCAGACTCACTAGGCCTGTCTCTTTCCCATTAGCCTTGAACTTACTGAACTGCTATTGTTTTTCTGGAGCATTACAGTTTCCCAACCCATCAATTAGAGGAAGAAAGGCAGGACATCCCATTTTACTTTCACTTGCACAAGACAGCAGAGGGTTAAACTGAAAGTGGAGTGAAAAAGAGAAAAAGTTGGCTTTATTCTTCCCTTCATATTCCCAGCTCTCCTCTTCATTTTGCTATTACAAGAGGCCATAAGGACGGAAAAGCGTATATATTTCTTCCACTTCACTTGATATGATCTGTCCCCAAGGGATTCCTCTACTTTGTATTACCACAATTCCCAAGCCCTTCTTCCTCTGAGCTTTCCTTTTCCATTATTCCTCAATTATTGTGTCTGATAAAAAAATCAATTATTCCATTCAGAATTCCCTAGACAGCTCCAGTTTCAAAATGGACATGCCTAACCTGTTACCAATGTGTGCTAAGCACTGCTGCTAAAGAGAAATCTCTTAAACCAGCCCCAGAATCCAAAGCCACACACATACACACCCCATTTCACAGGGGATTGCACATTTTTGTAGCAAGTAGATTTATTTTTCCAAATGTAATGATATGAACTGTCATGCAGGAAATACGAGCTACATTTTCTTTTCTCTTAGTCTTCCCCCCTAAACCCCCCCTCTTTTTTTTTTTTCATCATTTTCTGGAAATTCAGTAACAACTGAATTCTCAGTTACAGGCAGAGTGGGGAACTCAACATTAACTCAGCATGAATCCTGGAACTCTGGTAGCTCTGATTTGCTGCCAAGAGAAACAAATTAGGTCCTGTTCTGTTAATAGGACTGTGTGTACAGAACATGATCGAATAGGCAATAGCATTATCAGAGAAATGGGACAATCCTCAGGGTCATTTTATGGATGTGCTGGTGCTTCAGTGGCAGGATCACATCTTTGATGTTGTCTTTGAAGAACACCTGGGACAACAGCAAACATATCTGGAGGCAGAATTTCAAATAAGTAGCAAATAATTAGTGTATATCCACAAAACACAAAATATAGCTCCATCCTGACTCCATATAAAGTATTAATAACTGCTTTGATTAAATATCAGTCTCATTTTGCCTTCCTGAAAATGCAGAGAAAACTTGGAGCACTAGAAGCTGTAACACGTGTTGTCCTGCACAGGCTCTGTGGCCTAGAGCTATCTTCCCACCAAACCTGCCCTGCACTCTGTCACTCCCTGAGGCAGGTGGCTTAATGTGACACGAATCCTTGAGACCACAGAAGAATATCAGGTAACCCAAGTATGGCAGACACCGCTTTGCTGTATCATGGAAATAGAGGAGCAAAGACCTCTATTTTCCACTCACAAATTGATGAGTCATGTAATGCCTCACACATGAGCTCCTAATTTTGCACCTGTGTGATTTTGCATGTGTGCTTGCCTGTTGCACTCATGGGTATTTACTTTGCCAGTGAGGGCCTACCAGGGTACTGAGAGTCCTGCATAAGGCCACCAATTAGAAGATTAACTACCTCACCTTTCTTCAACACTGGTCCATGAAACTCAGTCCTGTGCACAACACCTGACAACGGCTGTGACAGTCAGTGAGCAGCTCTTCCCGCTTTCCCTGCTATACCACTGGGTTTTAGGCATTTATCAGGGTTTATCAGCCTGTTGACCATGACACTGGCTCGGATAGATCCTGGTTGCACAGGCGCCTGTACTGTCCCCTCTCCAGAGGAGAGTGTCCTGGTTTCAGCTGGGATAGAGATAATTTCTTCCCAGGAGCTATCTCAACCCATTATGTTTATCCTTGCTTTCTGATTCTCCTCCCTACTTGGGAAGGGGTGAGTGAATTGCTGTATGGTGCCAGCTGGAGTTAATTCACTACACCAGCTGTACCTCAGGTGCAGTGTCACCTGCCAGGTAGCACAAACAAAAGCATCTCAAGGTTGATATTTTTTAGGTTGGCTGGGAGACCTTGGGCTCTGGAGGCACTGGTGGGGGTTTGCTGGTATTACCTGGAATGCAGATGGAACGTGAGATTGGAAATTTAGCAGAAGGCTCAGGGACAAACATTTGGATTACAAAATGAATCACTTCAAATTTCCAGGGAGAAAGACTTGAAAGAGCCCCACCTACCCACCACTTTTTATCAGGGGTGTGAGTTTTACAGATCAGCAATCATTTGCAACCATAACCTGCAGGGAATATTTCCATCAGATACTGGCATCCATAAAGATTTTGCATAAAGAGACATGGATATTTGCAAGCGCCATCTAATTTTGAAAGCTGTCAAAACACCAGCGGCAGATGCATTTAGTCAGAAAACTAAACTTTCCTACAGCTGTCCAGCATCTCCAGCTCTTGTACTAGGTTTCCTAAAGATGTGATTGAAGCTGTGCAGCCATAGGCCTGACCTTGTAGGCTTCCTGTGTCCTCTCATAGTGCCCTTTACCTAGAAACATATGTTTTCATGAAGAAAAACATTTTACAGAGCTTAAGACAGATGAGCTGCCCCACAGAAAGAGACATCATTACAACCACATCATTTCAAGCCGTAGTGGTAGCTCTGCAGCCAGGGCTGTTCACTGTGCTAATGCTGCCCACTGTACAAAACCAGCCTCTAAGCCTCATTCTTCTGGCCATTTCTTACTGCTGCCCTGGTGATTCTCCCTTACTTATTTCTGTTTGTGCCCTTTAGGTCCTGAAGTGACAGCTGTTGCAAGCAGCAGAAAGCTGGGAGAGAGAAGGAAGACCAACAGACATGGAGAGAATGCATTCTGGAGTGAAAAAGAAATCAGTTCCCCCTTGGATGAATATTGCAAGGGGAATGGGGAAGGGGGAAAGAATAAGTGATCTGCAACAGATATGCAAAGGGAGAGAGGAAAACTCATAAAACACTGAAACTGAAGGAGGCTTGGCAGTGACAGATCATAAATTCATATGCAGGCAGGCCATGAATTATGGTAAGGACAAAAAGCTGGAGGAGCCTTGCCTCTGAATTGACACTTTGGACAATTCCCATAAAGACACTGACTTCACCAGAACTGAGATTCCTCCTGCCTGACAAAAGCAGTTACATAATATTGCAGCAGTAAAATGAATCCCTCTTCAGACTGTGCCTATACTAGCAACCTTCCAGTTGCCAAACCACTGCAGAAATGTTTTTGTTGAGACTCCTGGACTACAGAGGAAAATTGCCCAGAATGTGTTTCTGGAGGAGCATTCTGGCTTAGCAAGGTGTTACAGCTGATGCTGTGTGTCTATGATGCTGCCCATAGCATATGATAAAGTAGTTTGCCCACATTTAAGAACAGCAATACAAAAGTTGTTCCATGGATTTGCTTACCCTACTACATATTCAACTGTTGTATATTCCAGGGGACATGGAGATATACTGCACCTTTTCCCAGTCTCCTCTATTTCTGGACCCACTTACTGGCAATGAAAAGCAATTCAGAGTGCATATACTGCTCATTTCAACTTGCTGCCTGTTGGCAAGAACAAGCAAGCCAGCAGGCAAAAGCATGCTGGGTACCACTTTACACAGGTGCTTCTCCATGAACTGATGCCCAGTGGAGTGTGGAAGTAACTTCCATGACACTTCCACCCTCCTCAGCTTGACAGTGCTCCCAAATTTCAGTCCAGCTGAACAGCAAACAAAAACACAACAGCAGGAGAGGGTTGGGATACTCACTTTGTGCATGCTTTCTAGTCACATCATAGCTCTCATAGAACAGCAAAGATATTTGTGATTTTGCCCATTGAGTTACATATCCTCTCTCCTTTTGAAAAAGTATGTGGTTGTTTGAGAACACTGAGCTGGAAACAGGGGATTATGGATACCACGGCCAATATTTAATAGGTAGAGTCCAGATTATCCCTCACCCACAACAGGCACCCAGCCCCCTGCTCTGTTTTCTGCCACTGGAGACATCTAGTTCTAGATGAAGGAGAACCTTTTGGCAGATCCCTCCAGTTGTACACAGAGACATTTCCAGGCTGCTCTAGCTGGCAATGTCCTTTCCTGGCCCAAGCAAGGTACCACCATTCCCTGTTGAAGGAAGCAGAGAAGTTAACCAGAACAATGACTTTCAAAGGCATCCAAAAGGCCATGAGAGGTAAGAGCTCATGTTTTATTGAAATTATAGTATCTATCTGCCTATGCAAAGGGCTTTAAGAACCAAGAACACCTTCACAGGAAATGCAGCATGTGTACAGTGCTGCACAAATAAGAAACTCTGAGGAGTACTGGCAGCTAGTTCCATACTCAGGAAAAGTATTAGTACTTATTGACTGAACAGGAGAAACAGAGAGAGAGAAAGAATGAGCATCTAAAGATCAGGCAAGGTTTTTCCACATAATATATGTCCAAAATGCTGTGCATCAAAGCACTAGGCAAAGTGTCTCTTCTTTGCATATATGACTGATTCATTCCTCCAGAGCATAACACAAAATCCAGAGAACATTTATTTCCATGAAAGACAAGATCATCACTTCACAAAACCTAGTATCTATCCAGCTCAAGCATGGTCCAAAAGTATTAACCAAGCAGGCCACTTCATATCTCCTTTATGACTGGCTACGGCAGAGAAGATACGTGGGACTGGTCAGAAGTTCTTTGAACATCCATCCCTATCTTAGTGTTGGTAATTGCAGGCAAAGTTACAAATTTTGCTGACCTTCCTACTCTTTCTAGCACCTGTGGAAGCCCAGCATGAAAATTCATTCCTGCACCTCCACTTGGAGGGCTGAAGGAGGCAGGCAAAGGCATTTCCTCCTCCTTCCAGGCTGAGCTCCAGCCAGACCTTCGGCAATGTGGTGGTGAGCATCGCTGGTAGCCTGGCCCTGCTGAGCTCAGCACAAGTAAATCCCTGTGGTGGGAGTGAGTAATGCAGCTGCTCAGAAAAGTCTGGGGACAGCAGGGTTTTGCACAGCATGAGGCAACAAGATTTTAAAATAAGATGGCCATTGCCTGCCTGTGCAATCAGTAAGCCTGAGCAGGTCTCTCTCACCCATGCCCCTCACCTGTCTCCCAAGCCTAAGCAAAGATGTGCTATGAAACCGAGGTCCTATGAGCCCTGTACTTTGACCTGCTGCCTCAAATCACCATGTAGGCACTGAGGGGACTGGAACCAGATGCCAAAATACTGCCATGCTGTGAGTGTGCCTGCCTCTATTTCACCTCATCTCTCCAGGCAGTGCCGGTCTGAATGGGCTTGGCGTGATCACGCTGTAAAACAGTCCCATAACCAGGTCAACTCACAGCAGCCACCAAAAACCACCTCACAGCTCCAAACCCAGCCCACACAACTCCCCAGCAGCACTGGTCAAACCGTGTTTTAATATGATTTGGAGCTTAGGAAGAGCACTGTAAGGAGAGAGAGCCCTCAGCCAGCGCCTCCCTGGGCCAAGGTACCTGAGTGGTTCTGTCTAGAGCAGAGAGCAGGCAGAGAGGATGGGCTACACAACACTGTGGGCAGCAGTCCCTTCCCTGCTGCCTGACAGGGATCTCACAGTGTCCAAAGCAAAGTCAGCGAGGGGACCCAGAGCCTTCACCCTTATTGAACCCCAGGTATGAGAAAACTCAGCAGGATCCGAGTCCCAAGGGAACCAAGAGCTGAGCAAGCCTTTGGTGAGTTCCCCTCCTCCCTCAGGTTGGCATCTCCCCAAGGAAGAGTTGAGCCACATTGCCAGAGGGCTTTTATTTCCCTTCCTGTACTGTGCCTACCCACTGGAAAGAAAAAAATGGTCAAAAGAGAGAAAAGAGGGATCCCAGAGCACCAGCCAGACAGAGGGAAAGCTGCTCCCTAAAGCCAGGCAGAAGCTCAGGAATTTGCTCTTTCATTTCTAGCAGAAGAGAAGCATCTGTCTTCCCACCTGCTCCTCTTAGGCATAACTCCTGGATTTCAGTTTCTGAAGCTGTCAGCTTGCTATTAGTTAAAATGCATTCCCATCACAACTGCACGTAATACCCAGCACTTTAAGTCAGCACTGGTTTAAGAGAGTCATTTTAACCACATTAATTTATACCTGGAAGGAAAGCAGTCTGTTTCTAAAACATATATTTCTTTGGAAGAAAGGCTTGTTAATAAGGGAAATTAAACTGAGTCAAACTTCCAGAGACTGCTGCACTGAGGGGTCAGACCAGTTTTCATCACCTGTGATTCTTTTTTCATTAATCTTTTCATAATTTTTATTTGTCAATTACCAGTAAAACAGCATCATGTGTTCAAACAAACTCATGTCTTGCCAGCCTGTCTTTGCATCTTATTAGATCCAACAGTCATCATGCTAAATTTGTGCCTTCCTGTTTATTTCCACAGCACCAGATTGCAAGGAGCTTGACTGTGTGTTCTTACAAATAATGATAGCACTTTGCATTTATATAACCTTCCATCTGTGGATCAAAGAACTCCACAAAGCAAGGTTTGATGTTCACATTTTATTATCATCTTCACTTCTTGCATGGGGAAAAGAGGAAGCACAGAGTGAAGAGCTCCCATTCAGAAGTCAGTTTCATTGACTAGGGAACAGCTCCTTTTCAGTCCCAATTTTATAAGCCCAGGATGGTTTTAAAGACCCTAAGTCCACACCTGAAATGAAGGGGAAGATGTAGGTACCCAGGACCCTCTTGACTCCAAGCTTACCAAAACCCCAGCATATTGATGCCTGTGTGGGTTATCCTACCTGGAGGAGACGAGGGGAGCCTAAATTCCTTCTGTGGGCAGATCCTGGGTCATCTCCAGCAAAGCAGGAGCAAGACAAATGTGCTAGCCAGGATGCTGGCCGTGGTGGATATGCTGTGTCTCAGAGGGCCTTGGTGAGGTGGATAACTGCTTAGTTTTAGTCCACTCAGAACATGAACCCTCAGAGAAAGGAGCAAAGCAGCCAGGACTCATTGAGTGGCTTTACTCAAGAAAGAGTTTCAGTGAGAGAAAGCAGTGTAGGAGTCTCTAGAGAATTAGGTGCTAGAAGTCAAATACCAAGAACAAGAACAGACAGACACAGCAAAAACAATGCTCCTCAAGGCCAGGCCTGGTGTGGCCACTCAGTCAAGTTCGTGTAGCATTTCTGGCTGTCACCTCTGTCCCTGCCTGCACAAAATAACTTCTGAGTCAGCAATCACCCCCTATTCCAATGGCCTTTCATCACTGCCTAGTTGTTTCCTCCCTCCAGTACACACAGCTTAAAGTTGCTATGTCAGGATACAGCACCTCAAGTGCCTGGAAGCTGCTCAAGATGCTATTTTTGTGGGATAAGTTTATTTTTACATGTCCTAGTGCACAAGGAAGGTCCAGGGTGGCTGAGAAGGGGAGTGGAGATGTCCTACAAAATATCAGCAGTGGTTTTTAACTCTCTCAATGGAATTTCAAGGAGAAAGGAGCAAAGCAGTTGGCAGAGGAACCTGCTTATAGTCTTAAGTACTTGCTTTCATGCTGCTCCTTTAAGTCCTCTATTAAAAAAATATTGTGTTGCTCTCTCTCCTTGCACTTTTAGACATCACTTTTCCCTTTGAAAACCTACAGCACAGTGATTCTGAGCAGCTCTTCCTTTATCTACTGGTTGGAGACACATGCCAAACAAATATTCTGTATCCCCTGATGTGTTCTTATCCATCAAAGAACAAGCATGGCTTTAGGCAGCATGAAAGTGATTCTGCATTTAGTATTGTTTCTTCCTTCTTGACTTCTTACCACCTTGAGTAGTCCCATCCTTATACACATACACAGAGGCACAGACTTTGTCTTCATGGCATGGGGTTACCTCAAAAACGTCAGAGTTTAAATATGGCTGAAGGAAATGCAGAAATAAAGAGCTTTCAGGCAGCTAATCTGTCCATAGGACCTCCATGCATTATCCTTAAATAAGATGAGGGCAATGGATGTCTTAAGTGAAGAATATACTTTTAACTCACTTTCCCAGAATATGTAAACCCACCAGATATGTTACATATGTGCCAGCACACTGATCCACATTGTCTTCATATGACCCATCATCCCATACTCCATAGGTAGGATGCAAAATCCCATATGCTCCTAAGCCAGCCAACCCTGGTTTTAAGGGACATTCCCAGTTATTAATTTTTCAGAAAATTCTGGTCCAGAATTTTGAGTGTTTTATGTATTTTCTAGAAGTTAATTGCTCTTGCTGCTCAATGAAAACCAGTCATTAACCCTCTGTTGCCCACCTAAGCCATCTTGCATCCTCCACTTGATAAACACTTGTGGTTTTGTGATCTTTTATAAAGATACTCAAATACTATTCCTCTAAAACAGAGGAAATTTATTTTCTGTGGCTTGTCTAGATGTGCTAGGGTTCAGCATTAGACACACATGCCAGGCCCTTCATGTGTGTCTGCAGCACTGTATTGCTTTCACCTTTCTGACACCTCTCACACCAGTCATCTCCAAAAGCAGACTGTAAGTTCAGGAGAGGGCTAAGGACACCAGAGCAAGCTTATTCTCTTGCCTCCCCTCCAAGCATTTCCTTAAAATGCTTCAATCCCACCTGTGAGAGATGCAAAAGAAACTGACAGAGCACACACAGCCAGCCCGTGTGACAGACATCAGCATTGTCCAGCATCACAAATCCCTCTTAGTAGCCATTTTTTATTGATTTTGTTTTTTATGAGTGGAAACCTTGGCTGGAGAAATGCAGATGGTTAGGTATCACAATAAATAAAGAAGACAAGAAGAACCCTAAAAGCAGTAGCTACACTGCTCTTCCACAGTGGGCCTGGCCAGAAGCCACACATTCAGGGGGACCTCGTTAGTGATACTACATGTCTATGGAGGCTGCCCTTCCTTCCATGCACCACCATCAGTCCCAGAACATACTCTCTCTGCTTGGAAAATCCCCCTGTCCTATGCTGATGGTGATGAAGGCTGGGCACCTCTCTCGGTCAGTGGAGTGAGGCACCAGCACTTCACACCCCCGGCAGCTCAGCACCTGATCAGATACACCTCAATGAAGGTGACAAAACCATCACGGAGAACAACAAAGAGAAGGCACACGGACAGGAAGAAGGAGGGAGGAGAGCTGGCAGGCAAGCTCCCTGAGGACAATGTGATTCTGTAAGTCTCAACAACACCAATCAAGAGCTGCAGATTTTAATCTTCGCTGTAATTAACTTTATCCAAACGAGCAGCAAGCTGACTGGCTTTCTTTGGGAGTCTTCTGGCAATTTAATGTGCCTTTAAAATGACTTGGCACTCCTGGAGGAAGAGGAGAGGGAGGAGAAGATTGATGCAGTGCCAAGCATTTACTCCCACTAATGAAAAGGGATTGCCAAGGCTGTTTGATTATATATTGTACGCTATTCACTGGGTGCTACTCAAGTGGGAGCACTACTGTAACCACGGCATTCTCAAGACTGTCAGCAAAATAACCTCCTGTCCAACACAGGTGTAGAGTGGCGAGCAAAGCAAATGGCACAGGTATTTCAAATTACATCTGCAGCAAGTTAAAAGGTAATGCAGCATGAAATCAGCCTCACTCACACTGAAGCAATGGAGATGACAGTCCCTGCATTTCTGGGCAGGTTTTGGCTCTGAGGTTTGCGTGCTGCCCTGACCAGCTGTGCACGTTGGCCCAAGGGGCCAGTGCAAAAAAAGCCTCTGTTCATTCAGCTAGAGATGGGGATGTGACTAAATGACTTGCTGTCACTGCCTTGGCCATCCCAGAGGTCAAATCAGTGCGTGGAGCTGAGAGATTTGTGACCTGGTGAGAACTGGTAGCAACACCTGGCCATAGGCATATGAGTTAAATGGTACGAGTTTCTTAGCACTTGGTACTTCACGTAGCTGGCTCTGACTGTGGTCTCACTCCACACCTTATTTAAGCCCACAGAATAATTCCTTAGAGGTCTTACTCCCTGTAAGTAGCATGGGCAGTTTGATTAAATTAGACTACCCAAAGGTGATAAATTCTCTTAAGTTATTTATAAAAATTGCTTTTCTTTCTGCTTTTCTGTTTCTTTATTGCTCTAGCAGACTTCATGAGAAAAAAGGCATGATGAATACCTGTGGACCTGCATGTTTATTTACGTTTGGAGATCTGTGTAGGACCAGCAGGCCAGGGTTAGGTTTCTGCTTCTCTCGGCTTTGTAGATGCTACCAGCATGTTGTCACAATGTTTCACATCTCAAGAGTGACATGGGTGGAGTGGGACTGGTGGTTTGGGAGGAGCAGGTGTGTGGTGGCCAAGAAGAGCTAAACACCAGTTTCTTGGTGTGCAATAACATCCTTTCAGCACAGTTAAGATTTGTTTAACACTCTTGTAGCAGCAGCCTTAGAGCTGACGGATCCATTTCTGTCTGTTGCTGTCTGGTGCATTTCTTCCCTGGAGAATGTCCTAATACCTAATCTAAACCTTCCCAGGTGCAATTTGAGGTCATTTCCTCTTGTCCTGTCACTTGTCAAGTGGGAGAAAAGACTGGCTGGCTACAACCTCCTTTCAGGTAATTGTAGAGGGTTATAGGATTCCCCCTGTAGCCTCTTCTCCAGGCTAAACCAACGCAGCTCCCTCAGCTGCTCCTTGTAACACTTGTGCTCAAGACCCTTCAGCAGTTTCACTGCCCTTCTTTGGACACACCCCCTACGCCAATGCCCTGCTCAAAACTCAGAGAAAGGCAGCTGTGTGCAAACTGCCAACTGTGAAACGATCCAGTTCCCAAACCTAGAAATCCCACAGGCAAAGATGAGCTGACACAGGCCAGCAGTGTGCCTGAGAAGTCTCCAATAGGACAGCCAATAATAACCAACATCCAAGAGCATTTCTGGGCACTCTTTGGTTCACTACTGTAAGTGTAGCTACCATGTCCAATCCTGCTAAAACTGTATTTCATCAAAAATACCTTTAATTATTATTCCACCTTCTCCCAAACATTTAGCAATTTCACCACCTGCTATGAGGACTGCTAGACCTGCGAACATTAACATTTAGAAAATGTAATGGAGTGTGGCTAAGATGAATTACTGCATTGATCAAAGACTCAAGAAAAGCCAGAAGTGAGGATGAGATGGAAGCTATGAGGACATTAAACTTGCTGTGTACTGGGTATTATTGGGCATCAATGATAATATGGTTGGGTGGGGGGTGCTGCATTCCCATGTTTTAATGCAAATTGGCCAGCAGCAGAAGTGATGCCAAGCTCCTTCCAGCTAGCTGCATGTGACAGGACTCTCAACACCTGCACTGGGCTGCTTCAGCTACTTGGAGAAAGTTTCTATGATGCTCAAATTGCTTAAACCTGGAAAAATTCTCTTTGAAACTAGTGGGATCCTTAGGCCTTCAGGTTAAAAAAGAGAGTACTCCTTTGGGAGGACCAACACACCACTCACTCTCCCTAACTCCACATTCCTCATTCCCTAATACAAGTGGCCAAGGGACACGAATGCTCATCTGCACTGAGACCTTCATGGTGGGAAGGCAGGCCTCTTTGTAGCTCAGTAACGTCTTACTTAGCAGCAAGCTCTTCTGAGTTCAGGGGCTTTATCCCAGGGTAAATCACTAATTAAAAACAACATGAATATAGGGAAAACTAGCCCCGTTGCTCCACTCCATTTTACAGTTTATTAACTTAGCTTTGTTTCGTAGTCAAGTCTAAGGATTAACTCTTTTTGTTTGCTTGCTTTTAGGTGTTTTGGGTTTTTTTGGTTTTTTTTTTTTTTGCTTAAAAATAGAGCATTTATTGAGAAATCATTGGCTGAACATAGCCTTGTGCTCCTGTAAGAATCTGATAACAAGATGAATGCCTGGACTGCTTTGCAATGGACAGATCAATATTACAATATGAAAGTGAGAAAATGATTTAGGATTAGAGGTGGCATGCTTGGTTCTGATCTCACACAGGACGTAAATCAGACATTATTCCACTAGAGTCAATGCCAGTGCCCTGGGGTAAATCTATTAACACAATCCTGAATCAAAGCAAATAATTTTCAGGGTTGCGGAAAGTGAGGAATGATGTTTAAGTAGGACAAAATAGCAAATGAAATAACGTATGGGTCGATTACACACTGTTGAAAGAAAAAGTCCAGCTTCTACTTGCTTAAAAGGGAGGTGCTCTGGATTTTTTGCTGCAAGAAGAGGAGAGGGTTATGGAATAGATTTGTGCATTTATTCCTCAAATGAGCCGAAGTATGCCACCACCATAAGTGTATGAAAACCAACCAAAGTTCCATGGGGAAAAAAGTGTAAGTTCTGTTTAAGCAGAAATCCTTCAATTTACCCCTGTGGTAGAAAGAGCAGGTAGCAAAGTGTAGCTAGCCTACAGGAGTCTTTTTGATGCAACCTGTCTTTGGCCTGAGGAGCTAACCCGTATCTGGCAGATTATCTTGGGTAGCAGCTTCTGTTGTTTCTAAATATCTCTCTCTATAGCAGCCTTAGTTTTTACCTCCAGAAGGAAAAGATTGGTGATCCCTCAGCATTACCCAAGGCCTGCAAATGTGCCATCCACTGTGGCACCCAGTCACACACTCCTTGATTTCCAAAGCAGTAGTCCAGTCCATCCTGCTTACACTCTGACTTTTTTTAATCTCCCTGACACCAGATTTTTGCCCAGCATCACTACCCTCCCTTGCTTATTATCTTTTTACCCTCACCATGCAACACACACAACAGTGCTGCTGCATCTTGAAGCCTCTCTGTAAAGTCAATCCCCTTCCTTCTGCAGACAAGCAAGAGCCGTGCCAGGATTAAACTGTTCACTTAAGAGTGACCAAGTTTACATGTCTTGTGTTTTCTTTTATTTCACTAAAGGAAACACATGAGTGAGTGATTAAAGCAGACACTTGGGTTGCTGCAATTCATTGAGATTGCTGTTGTTTGCTTTGATGAGATTCCAGTCTGCAGCAAATTACCTCCCCATGATTAGTTTGGTGTGGAATACACAATGCTTGCTCCCCTGGAATAGGACCTGGGGAGAGCGAAGGCAGCATTTTTATGCACTGATGTGCTTGATTATTTATTACAGTATCATCTCTGTGGGATAGCACAGGTTAATACAGGGGTGGCAGCTAATCCATGCTAGAGCTCCTACCCTGTCCTTTATTAGGCATTACCGGATGATCCCTAGCAGGGAAACAATGTTGGTCTTACCTAAACTAATCCCCTCTCTGCACCCCACAAACAGACTGTGGCAATTTTTAATGCTCTTTGATAGCCACAGACTCGCACTGGGGAAAATCTACAAGGGATTAACTGTGATAATATGTGACTGCCCACTATGCTTCATTCCCTCAGTCAGCTATTTCTGTCTGCTCTCACAGTTTCATAATCATGCACAGCTTTTGCTGAGGAGGGAAGGGGGACCCAGGGAGAAAGCCCACAGCCCAGGTGAGAGAGAGGACATAGCCTTCCTCCCTGTGTCCATGTACCTGCAGGCTCAGGTGGCATCTCTCTCCCATGCAATCACTGCTTCCCCATTATCTCAGCGCAACAACACAAACTCTCCTCCTGACAGGAGATTAGCATGAATGGTTGTGCTTGTGCTGCAGCGTTGGGGATGGACTCAAATCATCTTAAATGCAGCAAGTCAATGACTTGCATGCTTTCTGCCTGTGCCACGATCTACTTGCACAGCTGGTGCTCCAGCTGTGTCCACAGCACATCTGGAGGACCGCCAGGTCACTGTTGCACGCAGATTCGCTGCTCACACTCAGCCTGCAGGCACAGCCCCACACACAGGTGGAGGATGCCAGAGCTCAGGCACACTCCTTGCTATGCTGTGCAATAGTGTTGGTGGGAAGACACACAAAGGTATCAGCAGAGTTCCTGCAGACACGTGTGAGGGGGCTTACAGGCTATGGAAAAGGTGCTTAAAGTGGTCCTAAGCATGCCCAGTGCACCCCTCCTGCAGCAAATGTCCTGCCACGAGGTTAGCACAGCACCTGGGTTATCTTCAGGCAAGCAGGAGCAGATATTATCAGTTATAACTCAGATATTTATGGTTAAAAAAAATTTTAAAAACCTCCAGGGATAACAGGATAACAAAAGCTTTGCCAACACTAATCCACTGCAGAACAGGCATGTCAAAATGCCAAGCATTTCATAGACTTTGTTCCTAGATAGAGAGAGAGAAATCTTGATTCAGCATCTTGGATAGCACTGCAATCACCTTCACCCCTTTTTACACCTCCTAGGAACACTGCCACTGTGCCTTCATGAGTACAGCAGGAAACCTAACGAAATCTATGGCACATGGGGCTACCCAAGCCCTCAATGGGGTTTGGTCTGCTCCTAACGTCAGAGCAGCTGCACTAGCATAGGCCCCTTTTACTCCCACTCTGTTTCTCTGGAGGTTACTCAGGTGCATCTGGACCTCTTCTGCTTTTGGAACAGATTCAATAGACACTGTCTCCTGCTGCCTTCACCAGCCATGCCTGGAGTGTCCCAGGGATGGAGGCTGACCACTCACCACAGCTACCTCAACACACCCTGCAGAGGAGGGTTGGGCCTCCATGAAGCAGAAAGCCATCCAGGGCTTGTCTGCCTGCTTCCCCTGTTTGCTACTTGTCACCTGTTTCTCAGTGAAATCTTAGGCTAGGCTTTACATGAGCAAAATTTTGGGTCACTACCTCGCCACTTTGTTGCTTTTACTCCCATTTAATCACACTCAGCATCCTCTTCATCCTCCCTTCTAGAGCTTTTCCTCTTATCAATATTCCTATCATAGACCAGATTAGTTCTATTGCCTCCTTCAAGCATGTGTGTGTGTCCTTATTTCACCTTTGTGGCAAGCATTGCCTACCACATGCCTGATCTGCTGATGTACCTTTTTTCCCATCACAAAACAGCTGCCAACATAGACTTGTGGGTCTCTAGAAGTTCTGGCAGTGGAAGTCATACTGCCCCTCAGCATCCCAGAAACCCCTCGCTCTTCTGGGAACGCTGGATACTTGGAGCATGACAGAGCAGTTTTCTGGCTATCCAGATGGTTTTCTTGAGTCAGGTATTCTCTGCCTTGTGTCCTGTGCTGAGCAGAGCCTGACCCCATGGCCTTGTGGAGCTGCTTTATTTGCAAGGAGCCCTCAGTTTTGCTGCCCTGGTGAGAGGAACTTGTAGCCCATCTTTGCATTTCACATGCAGGGCACTTCAGTGCAAAACTCTGCCCTGGCAACAGCAATTTGCCCCACCTGCTCTGTGCCAACACAGATTGCCTTGTGTCTTGAGCTTCAGAAGAGCTTTATTCCTGGCAAACAAGGCAGGAGAGGTAAGTAAGAAAAGCATTCCCCTTGGAAAGCAGTTTCATAACCCCTCAGAGTCAAATGTCTTTATGACAGACAGCACATAACATGGACCAGGCTGCAGGAGGGTGATTCCATGTTACAGTCTGTCCTTTCCTCTGATGCACCCTCTTCTCTCCCCTTCTCCCCCCTTGCTCCTAGCCCCAGCCTGGGAAGCAGCTTGTAGGAGCTCTGCAAACACATGCTGCTTTAGTCACCTGGCATGGATGGGCGCTGGCACCAGGCCACCCCACACAGCAGCACTTAGGGAGTCTGAGTGTGTTGATCCACATTCCTTGCATGGAGCCCCTGGCATCCATCTTCCCAGGGCAGCTGTGAGGCCAAGGAGTGCAGGGCGAGGAGCTGCAGAGGTGTGTGGCAGGTCCTGGAGGGAGGTGGGAACGTGGGCTGTCTGACCCACAGAATGTGAACAGGGAGCCAAGGACGCTGGGATGGATCTGTGCTCTCCTGAGAAAGCAAACCCTCCTCAGGAGTCAGGGTCAGGGGAAGGAGTACGCTTTGCTGTCTGCATTTAGTTTTGGCTCCTTCAGAAAGAAAGTCAGGCTAGACTGGGCTCAGACTGGTGTTGATGTCTCAGAAATTTGGTGAAAGATTAGCACTGAAAAGACTCTTTTAAAAAATTAAAATTACAGGGTTTGGGATCTGCTCATCTTCCGAACTAATTTGCTCACAAGTCCTGGCATTCAGAAAACTCAGCCAGATTCTCCAGTCATATTGGATATAAGGAAGGAGGGAAAAAAGAAACCATAAAATTGTCAATCATTCTCACTCTTAGATCTATTAGGCTTTTTTCCCGCATCTTTGTAATTACAGTATTGTATGAAGTGTAAGATAACATTCAATCACTGTAAAATAAGATATAATTATGTCATGATGAGATTCATTAGTTAATATTTGTATAGCACACTGAACATGGAAGTGGTTAGCAAGCACTAAGTATTAATCTTGTTGTTTCAGAAAACAAGGGAATTTGCTTTGGGGGAGCAGAAAAAGCACAATAAACACCTCCATTTGTGGTGTGGAATAAATCAGTGGCTGGGCCTCATGAACCTTTGGCAGGACCCTCCTCCTTGGACAAAGTTTCATCCTCAAGGTCCTCAGTGATGACTCTCTGATAAAGTCACTACAGGAGAACTACAGGTCCCTTTTTTCCTGGATTGTTCCCCACTCACAGCAGGGGCCGCTCTGCTGCTAGCAGCTGTCACTTTTTAAGTGACTATAGTACCATGTAAAATAAAACCAACACTAGGGAAGTATTGCAGGCCACCAGTTCTGGTGCAGCAGCTACTTTCTTCCTTAGGGACTCAGACACATACAGAGTCGGAAAAACAAGGGGTACCTTGCTCTGCTCTTAGGAACCAGACTGTGATGGCCCCAGCAGCAACATCTTTCAACATGGCAAGTGGGAGGTCTGGCACTTCTGTGCCTCAACAGACAGTCTATGGAGAAACACAGAAGATGGTGTGGAGAGACAGGCACTTTTTTTGTGCAGCCTCCAGCATTGGCTTCTATGTGTGGCCCCTAAGAAGGAATGAATGTGTTGTAAGATCTACCCAGGACCATACTATGAAAATGCAAAGAGCATGGGGAAAAATAAATTTTTGGAAAGGGGTGTATCAATATGTACTAATGAGTGTTTCCTAACACGTAAATGGAAGGGACTAGCCTAATGTTTGCTTTAACTTCCAAGGGCATGTAGAGAAAAGAAAAAAGCACTAATCCAAAGTACTACCTGGCAGTGTCACTATTAACTGGCTAGCCACATCCCAACCCATCACCTCTTTGCTGTATGAAACAGCACAGTACGTCAGCTCTGAGAAGAAGCCCAGAAGCTGCAATCTCCTAAAACTGGCTGCCCTGACCTCCTAGTTTAGCTTCAGAGCCTGGAAGGCTGGACATTGCAGTGACTGGGCCAGGTCAGTCCCCAAAAAGGCTCTCTTGAAAGAGCTACCCAAAAGGCAACAGCCCTTAAGGCAGTAAAAGTAGTGAGGTTGTCCCTGTATGCCACAGAGTAACCCAATAAATCCCTACTTGCAGGAGTGCTAAGGTTCATATGACTGAGACTGCTTTGTTTGTCCCCTTAACTCACACTTCTTCCTGGAAATTCCAAGACAATTTCTATTAAGTTCATTTATTTTCATTGCCCCCATCTTCTCTCAAGCATGCAATGATATCCTCTTGCCAGAAACCCATTGTTTAACTCTCAGCATCCAGTCCTCCACCTTAGTGGGTTGCACGGGAGGATTTACAGAGCTGTCACGCTGCAGTATCCATACCTATGTACACCGAGATGGATGTTCCACATTCTCCAAACGAATCCCATCCTTACGAGATTCACTCATGCCACCTTTAGGCACAAGCTCGCCATGCTCAGGCGCAGAGAGGCGATGGGGAGAAGCCGTGGGTATGGTGAGGGCTACACAGCCAGCGCAGGGCACAGGGACAGCCCTGGGAATCCCTCTGTGCCAGGCAGCTCACGGGGAGGCCGCACACCAAAGAATTTATTGCTGCTGGATCCCTTTAATTAAGTGGCAACAGTTGGGAGAGTAAACACAGAGGTAAAGCGCCAGCTTCCCGTGCAGGAACACTTCCATCTATCGATAAATCCGCCCTCTCTGCCTGCGAAGAAACTCCCGCTGCCCCCCTCCTTCACATGTTCAGAGAAGTAAGAAGCCTCTATAATTCTCAGTCATCCTGGAGGAAAAAAACTTCACGGCACGCAGGTT
Source organism: Drymodes brunneopygia (assembly GCA_013400955.1). Classification (NCBI taxonomy): domain Eukaryota; kingdom Metazoa; phylum Chordata; class Aves; order Passeriformes; family Petroicidae; genus Drymodes; species Drymodes brunneopygia. Next base: position 20,556 of record VZTZ01016463.1, read on the forward strand.
TAGCAGGACTCGAGCATCTCAGGGGGCGGCAGCCAAGCTGCCACACTTCCTGCGAGTCCCCTCCCTGCGTGCGACAACCTCCTGTCACTCACAGGGGATGGCCAGGCTGCGGCCACGTGCTCAGCTTCCCTGTTGAGGTCAGCCTCCCTTGCACCCCTAAAGGCAGCGGTCACCCCCCGGTCACCCGCTTTATCTCAGGCCGGTTGGGGGTCAGGGAGGCATCACACCTTTGCAGCTCTTCCGACTCCTATGCCAACTCTTCTCCAGCCAAACTGCCTGGTAATCGGCCAAAAGCTCATTTTCCCCAGATTTTTGCAGCAAAATAGGGCGTAAGGAGGTACCAGGAGAACATAGCACGCCAGACAAGTGGTCCCTAAAACCAAGAGGCTAGGGCTGGTTGCTTTTATATTTTTAAGGCACTTAAAGAAACAGCTGTATTTTTTCACAACTAGTGAGCTCAGCAGGAACTCTGCAGAACAGGAATCCTTATAATGGGGCTGCTTCTAATACTTCGTCTCAATTTAAGTTGTAATTTCTCTCTTTTTTTTTATTTTATTCAACAGCAAGTCATAAAACAATGCACCATCAAAATTATACGGCACCCTCTCCAATGGTGTCTTTCACCAAGTCTGAAGCTGTGCTGCTAGTGCAGATATTCCTAAAGGGAAAGCAGACCAGGATACCCCGGACCTGTTTTATTTAGCTTGTCACCTCAGCTTGCTCAGCCAACACTTCCACCTAGTGGTGTGCTCCACACATGCTGGGATGATGAATGTCCTTGGGAGTAGCACGCGATCAGAACTTTCTGCAGAGGAAAAACGATAATCTTGTGGAAAAATCAGATTATTTCTCGCTGGTGAGGGGCTGGATTGTGTCGAGCCACTTAGCTTTCCCCTCTGAAGCATAGGGCTGATTATCAGGTAATGCTGTGCAGCTGCTAGGAGTGGCATGCACATTATAGAAGTAATCAGTAGTAAATTACTTCTGAGACAATACTTGGTTGCATGTAAATGATTACTTTGGGTAGTCATTTGGAATAGATGAGTTTTGCAAAGTTTCAACAATCCTAGGGGAGATTCTGCTCTCCTTAAGGGGACAAACTGCACAGCTGAACAACCTGCACAGAGGACTGTGAGCACACAGGTCCATCCAGGTGCTGCTCCCTCTCTGCTCCTGGCCCATATGCTCTCTGGAATAATTGCTTAAACTATTTGCCTACTTTCTCTACCTGTACCATGCAATAGTCTGTGGGTAGTTTGGAAGCTTTCTACCATGTTGCTGGCTGGTATAAATAATAATACCAGCACAGAATTCCCTTTAGCATAACCTTTGTGCTGGCTCCCTGATGCCTCACATGGATCTTGGCATTAAAGGACTTGTAGGGGATATTGAGGGAGACGGCTGCCATCAGGTATCCTCTGTCTCGAAGCACATGATCAAGTCTGAGACCACAGCTGGGAGACATTGATTTTTTACCTTTAGAGCTTAGTTTTAATTTTATGACAGCACTGGAATATTGTCTTAGAGACTGATGACAGCCAACATCACCTGAAAAATGTCTAGAAATACCCACCTCCCAAATGCAGTTACATGTTTCCCAGACCCTCTCTTAACCAATGTTCCTTTACATACTAAATGGATTTCAACACCAGCTGAATTCTTCACATGACATCAATCCCCTGGACCACTGCCTCCTCTGCAGAGTCAGAAGCAAGAAAATGAAAGCCTCCAAAGAAAGTATACGCCAGACAAGTAGATCTTGTTCTGCACAACAGGTATGCAGAGAGGGAGTAGAGGTGACAGTGGACACCCACGGCATAGCCAAGGACAGCAGTGAGGTTCCTGAAGTTGCTATCCAATGCCTTATTTGTTAGGTTATTCGTTCTCCTTCAAACATCTCTGTAGGAGTTTGGATCTTGGGTTTTTTTGGGTTTTTTTGGGTTTTTTTGGGAGGGTGGGCTTTCTTTCTTTTTCTTTATCTTCAGGAATTTTTCTCCCATGAAGTGTTTATGACTGAGTACTTAAGAGAACAAAAGCACATGGCCAAAGCCTTTCTCCTCAACAGGGCAGAGGGCGGAGGCCNAGACTGTGACTGGAACTGCACCAAGGGAAAAGGTGCCCGAAGCCAGGCAGGCTGCCACTGGGTTTCTGGTTGTTTGTTGGTTAATGCCATAGTTGTTATTATTTGTTAGCTTTACTTGAGATATTAGTAAAGAACTGTTATTCCTATTCCCATATCTCTGCCTGAGAGCCTCTTAATTTTAAATTTATAATAATTCAGAGGGAGAGGGGTTGCAGTTTTTCCATTCCAAGGAAGGCTCCTGCCTTCCCTAGCAGACACCTGTCTTTTAAACCAAGACAATCTCACTGTGGGATAAAACCTTCAGGCAGCTATAAGTAGTTTTACCATTATTCTTTGTTTCAGGGCAGAACAGCTCTGCTTAATACATTTTTAAAGACTATATTCATCTAGGAAGACTATTAATAATTAAGAAGAAAACAATATTATTATGGAAATTAAGGCACTTCTGGGTCTGTGAGACTATGGTATTTCCTGATTACTTACTGGCATCCCGTCTAGCTCCCTGACAAACAGCACAGAGAATAGGAGAGATTTGTACCCCAGAGGGACTACTCTGTTTAGGCCGGGTCAATGCACAGGGTTGATGCTCTGTAATTAAAAGACAAGCTGTCAAATGATTTTTCACAATTTTTCAGTCTTTCTTTGCTGTTTGCATTAAGGCAGTGAGAGAACCTTCCTTCCTCTTTGTCCTGTCATTACAGGGTAACTAAAAAGGCATGACACCTGCCCTCCCATCATGGAGCTGCAAGAAATTCCACAGCTCTGCAGAGCTCAACATGCAGGACTACGTTGACAGCTGTAGTTGTAGAAGTGAATATTGTGCTGGACATCAGGTTTTGAACACCCTCCGTAAGTGTTAAATGGCCTGTACTGGACCTGGGAAATGGAAGGACTGACCCTTGTCTGTGCATTTTACAAGAACCACTGGCACAATTAGGGTTACACACAGTCCTGCAAGCAGATCCTGCAGCATATGAGAATCTTTCTCCAATAGGAGCTCCCTGAGGGGCCCTGCCCATCTGGAGATGTCTGTGCTGCAGGGATCACTGCCTACCAGACAGACTTTGGCTGGTTTGGACACCAGTAGCTATGTAGCCTTGGCAACATCCAAGTTTCCCAGGGCCTTCCTGGTGAGTACTTAGAGCTGATTTCCCCTTTATTGAGAGCCAAAGTGATACCTGAAGGATGTTTTACCTGTATTCACAAGTATTAGCATGCATACTTGTGATGCTTTAGGTATAATACTTTAACCTGGTTTCTTGGTGTCCAGTAGGCCACGAGACTAAACACCCTAGAAACTACGTAGAGATAGGAGACCAAACATTCTATTGTCGTAAGCACTCAAGGTCCCCTAGCAGGATAGATTCTGTAAACTAGAAGTTAACCCACCCTAGCCCCTTATTGGACCCTCTTGTTAGATATGCTAATGTGTAAGGTCTTTAATTGTATACTGGATTGGGGGACGGGGCTTTTGCGACGCGTTCCACCTGGACGGCAGAAGCCATCGAATGGGATCCTATTAAAATACCGAGGTAAACGACCCCCAACCCTNTTTGTGAAACAGAGTCCCTCCCCCACCTCTCTCCACGCCGGCAGCCGCCATTGCCCTGTGCTACCTGAGCTCACGCCAGAGCGCCCCCTGCAGCCGCGGGGGAACCATCGCATCTGGAGCGCCCCCTGCAGGCTGTGACTGGAACTGCACCAAGGGAAAAGGTGCCTGAAGCCAGGCAGGCTGCCACTGGGTTTCTGGTTGTTTGTTGGTTAGTGCCATAGTTGTTATTATTTGTTAGCTTCATTTGAGATATTAATAAAGAACTGTTATTCCTATTCCCATATCTTTGCCTGAGAGCCTCTTGATTTCAAATTTATAATAATTCAGAGGGAGAGGGGTTACAGTTTTCCATTCCAAGGGAGGCTCCTGCCTTCCTTAGCAGACACCTGTCTTTCAAACCAAGACAGCTGGGAAGTGCAAGTGACAGAGGAAGGTCATTGCTGCTTTGATGTCCATAAGTGGAGGTTAAATATAGGGAATGGAACAATGCCATATAAAGAAATGGCTTACTTCTCTGAAATTCTTAAAATCAGATGATTTTCTTTGACAGAGCAGTGCTCATCTAATCTGAGAAGGAAAAAGTCTGCTCTCTCCCAGAAGAACCACTGATGAGCCAGTGCCCCACTGCCCCCAGGGATTATGGGTACCAACAAACATCTCTTCTTCCCCTCTTTCTTTCACATGTCTCTCTCCTTTAAAACAGTGGTGGGATGAACAGCATATCTGCAGTAAGTTTGTGGCAGAATGGCCACCAGAAATGAAATTACTACGTCATCAGCTGAGCTGCCATAACAGATTGGACTCAGGTGTTCATTGCTCAGTCCAGAAAGGAAATAAAATTTCTTGTCCCAAGTGACCTCCATGAAGTCACTGAACTACACAGTGAGCTACAGACTAAGCTACAACTCACTTGCTCCCAGAGTTTGCATGGATAAAGTATTTCAGCCTGTTCACCCATCTCTGCACCTAGAGAAACTTTTCCTGGAGTCTGCTCTACATGGAGAGCTACAAATAAATGCAACATGTTTTAGATTGAATTTTACAAGTGATTCCTTCCTCTCTAAGCAATGCAAATAAGGACAGGTGTGTCAGGTGTGCCACACTTTATGACTTTCCTGCCTTCCAGTGTCTTCTTTAAATACCAGTGCCCTCAGCTCAGAATGGGAGTTAAGTTATGAAGTGACTCCAGTTTCAGCTCAGGCTTGTTTTCCTGTGGGCAAGTAAGAGTTAATGCTACAATCCCCCCTTCTCTGTGGTGCACTGTGTGCTAGGGGGGAGCTTTATGGTCAGTGAGTGGCTTCAGCACTACTCTCAGTGCTGCTTCATTTATTTGCTATCAGAAAGACAGAGAAACAAATTGCGTGTCAGTGCCTACCTATTCTTTAGGGTTCATCCTGGAGAGAGAAATCAATGACTCGGTCTCTTCTTGAAGCATCTACATTAAAACATGGGGAGTGAAGTCTGACATTCTGTGTGTGTGTGTGCACGCATGGTTCAGCATTGCCATTCATCTTCACTCTCCAAATCAACAGTTATCTGGAGTCCCCCAGGAGGGAAATGCACTCCTCTCATGAGCTTGGAGTAATGACTAGGAAGCAGTGGTGTGTAACAGGATCCCCAGTGCTAAGCTTTCCCTGATAACCACATACACTAATAAAATAACCCCAACTTTTGGTTCCAGTCCTTAACGTTTCTTTATTACTATGGCATGAAGCCTGTGTTGGGAAGAGAAACACCACTTCCCTGCAAACTAATATCCAAATACAAGTCGTGCTTAGCATCTTACATGGGTCCTCATAAATTTGAATGAGTTGCCTGTGTCTCTTCCATCTCATTGACCTGACAGGCTGATCACTCCCTGCCACTGCACCGGTGGTGTCCCTTGTCAATAGCCTGTGAGGAAATATTCTGCACTGATGTATTTCCTTCCTGATTTCTTGATCTATAACTTTTTTTTTACCCTTCTTCCTTGCCTAACTCAGACCACTTTTGGAAGCAAAGACCAGTAATCCCTGAGATTTTTCTATGCATGCCAGATCCATTTTTTTCAGAAGGTCAGAGAAAAAGTTGAAGGAGGTTAACATAAGAAACCCACGAGAACTTTACAACAAAAATTTCTTTACTTTGGGAGGAGACAGTACAGTGCTGAAAACATAGCTAAAAAAGAATCAGCTACTAAAATATGGCTTACATCCAGCCTAGCCTGACATGGGCAGCCCTTTCCCACACCTCTTTGTTCTGTGTGTATGTGCTGACTGGTCTTTGTGCTCACATAAATGGGGAGAGCAGGAGGTTGTGTATTTGTTCTCTGATATTATTGATATTATTGATTATGAACTCTTCCTGTACATAAGTCTGCTTGTCTTCTTACAGAAGTTATAGCTATTCATGCCAATTTTTAGTTATATATGAAAAGATGTCTGTCTCTCACCCAGGGGACCTTGACACAGGTTAACATTGCAGCCTACACACACGAGAACAGCTCCAGAGCATGAAAGACACAGCACTCATCATGTGGTCCAGTAGGCTGTGGATTCTTGTGCCTACGTGCATGTGCATTTGTTCAAGCCAGACCCTGCCTAGGCACGATAACAGCAGCAGAAAGCCAAACAAAGACAAGGGTTAAGAAGCAGGCAGAAGCAGAGAAGAGATTGTGGAGAAGGCAGGGGAAAAGAAGGAACAACAGAAAGAAAAAAGAAAGCAAAGAATATATTCATGTGTATCTCCTCTTGTGTACAGACCACAAAGCTCCCTGCCAAGAAACAGTCACCCCCATTTTGCCCTCCAGGAGATGCGGCATCCAAGGGGGAACCACTTACTCAGGATTACTCCCCAGGCAGGAGGCAGAGCTGCCAGACACGCTATCACCTCCTGTGTCCCAGCAGCCCAGCCACAGCAATGAGGAAGTCCTCAGCTTTTGCCACCCACAGCTGGGATGCATTTCCCAGGAGCCTGGCTCTGCCAGAGACCCCAGCTCTGGTCCCAAAAGCCCACACTGTGAAAAATAGGACCATGGGATGGAGCAGAAGAAAGGCATCGTGTAGTGGTGCTGGGAGGAAAGTGGGTCCTGTGCTCAAGAAACCAGGGCAGCCCAACCAAGCAGTCCAACCACTCCAACATTCCTGACTGTGTGTAACAATACCAGGGAGGCTGGGGGACACCTGGGTATGGCAGGTGGCAGGGAGTGAGAGAAGCCAGCCTTGTCCTGCCCTGTGCTGCTTTGGCTACAGCTCTCTGTACTATAAAGGTAAATTTTCCATAACTCCTGGAGCAGCCTGGAATTTCCACAGGAATGACAGAAATCTTGTGTTGAGGTAATATTTTAAAAGGGTAAATGAGACCACCCAGGTAATTATAGGCCTGTCAAGCTGACATCGATCCCAGGTAAAATAATGGAGCAGCTAAGAGGGGAAATATAATTCATGCCCATTGGCAGGGGTTTATGGAAAACAGACCCTGTCAAATGAACTTAATATCTTTGCTGTGATTTCAAGTTTACTTGATGAAGTCAATGGTGTTGATGGCAAAAAAAATACTAAGATTTTCCAAAGCATTCAGCTTGGTGCCACACACTGGCTGGATTTAAATCCTAGAACAATACAACAGAGTATGTAGTAAATGAATTAAAGTGACTGATGACTCTGAAAATATGATGGAGACCAGAAAGCTGTCATTATGACAATTGTCTTATGGTTTGGGTCCCACAAGGTGAGCTGGGTATGATAGTATTTTACTTTCATTCCTGTGATCTACTAAAATCTGTAACTAAAATCTGTCTTACTAAGATTGGAAGGCTACAGAATTGTGAGGAGACATCACTGATACAAACAACTTTGTCATTTCTTGGTGATCTTAGAGGAACAAATATGGTAGAACTACATGTATTTCAGTTCAGTCCTACGTGAAGTAAGCATATCTAAGAGAAGAAAATGTCAGTGATACCTACAGGACAGGGAACAGACAGGATTGCCTTCAAAAATGAGTTGTGAACTCCAATTAGTCATGCACAAATACCCAGTGTAATACTGTCAACAAAAGGTCTGGTAAAGCACCATATCAGGGCCATCTCTGAGGCCAGTGAGGAGATAATTTCACCTTTTTTTGAGACTGTTGCAACCACACCAGGAACCCAGACTGCTCAGTGCAAGAAACAGTTTGGTGAGGTGGAGATGCTCCAGAGAAGATCCAGGGCAGTATTCCTGGCATTTGCAAACCTGCCTTTCTAGGCATGACTCCAAGAACCAAACTGCTCAGTGTACCAGGGTGATGGCTGAGGGTGTGATCTGACCATCATCTTTTGGCATCCAACAAAGAGGAAAGCATCAATAGCAAAAGTACCATTGATTTTGGTGGGGTAGCGACTTGCTGAGTGATACCTGCTCTGGAGCTGGTCCTTGATGAATTACTCTACTCCCAGTATTTGTCTCCTGTACCTGTAAAGTAAGGAACTTGTCTGCTTGTCAGAACATTGCAATAACAACTAAGATAACAGCTGAGAAGCACTGCCTCAGTGCCAGCTCACTATATAGCTCCATACATTGTTTTATTGAGTCTGCTCAGCACTGAGCAGACTGCAAAGTCTCGGTTTTGCCCCAAATGGTTTCCTTTGCCTCAGAGGCACCAGGAAAGGCTCAAAATAGCCAGAAAGGCTCTCACAAAACCTTCCTGCTGGGAATACCAATGTCCTCTGTGCATTGCCTAAGTGCACATCCTGTACTGTGGTTTAAGCTATGATACCAAGTCGAGCTAGTACAGATGGCTGTGCACTATTAATTGATTGCTATCAGTAATAAATGGCTCCATAGTGTGGACTTGTAGTCTTATAAATAAAATCCCTGGCATTTGTATTGACAGTAGGCAGCATGTGGAAATGTTCTGGAGAGAGGTGAGCTCCCAGTCCCTGTGGAATGCAAGCTGCCACCCTGCATCTTGGCTAAGCAACTATTTATTTTGTATTTCAATTAGAAAAAAACTCATCAGATCCTTTGGGGGAAAAAATAAATTAAAAATAAGGCTGACCTCTAAGTCTACTCTGGGGGCTAAATTTTCTTATTTGCTTAACATTTCCCAGGTCCAGAAATAGAAAGGGTAGCTGACTAATAGACTTAAGATCTCTGAGGTGAAATGATGCTACTGACTGAAGAATATGCATTAGCTGGCAACAGCACAGCCAGAAAAAAAAGGAGAAATCCACTTAGAGCTGTTTCTCCTGCAAGATAAGCCCCAGGTTCACAGAGTGAGATGCCTCCTCCCTGCTGCAGCAGTGAATTAAGTTTCTCATTTGTTATTGTGTCTTGCACAAAATAGCAGCCCTGGGCTGTAATCTCCACTCATCTGACTCTGCACAGTAATTGCTGGCAGTCATGGAAACCAAACTTCCCACAGTCATTTATAAACTTGACCCTCCTTGCTTCCTTGTTGCTGTATTCAGCCAAGCCCTTGATGGGGGTAAGTGAAGAGAGAGGAAATCGCAAATTGCGAGAAAATCCAAACGTTTGGCGGCAGAGCGCAGAGAACTGGCCAAGAGCCCATCGTGTGAGTGGGAGCCTTTCCAATGTCACCGCTGGCTTTGCAGCAAGCTCCTGGTGGGGAAGGTGGAGCAGTGCCATCTGCTGTGATAAGCTCCAGTTAATGACTAACGGGCCTTTATCTGCATCTCGTGGGGTGTGGGGATGTTTCCTCACCTCCAAATCCCACCACTGGCTTCCCCAGGAGCCTTGGCCATGCCACATGGAATCTCAGCTGTGAACTGGGGATAGGCTATTTCACAGGATCACGATGAAGGTGAAATGATGAAGGCCTCTCAATAGATCAAAGATTTGGATGATTGAAGGCCAAAGAACTCATGGAGCTATTTCTCACAAGGGTGCAACAAAGCTTATAAAAATGTTTCCAGCCCAGCTGAAGATGGAGGACCTTGCCTAGTTGACATCCTCCCAGAAAACTCGATCAACCACCAAATACTCACCACATGCACAGTCTTTGGGTGGTTGAAGTCAGCTGAGACCTATGGCATCACTGTTAATTACATAACCTTGTGGCCATCCAAAAACCTGATCATCTTGTAATTGCTGTGAAATACCTATTGCAGCAACAAAAAACGAAATCATTGAGTGAGTTTTGAAAAGTGGCTAGATTTTATCTAATTTAATTATCCAAGGATCCCCAACTGTCACAGTTCAGGAACAGCAATGACTGAATACTGACAAGAGTTTCAGCACCACTGAAAAACACATCATTGACCTTTGGGACCGTTGGATTACACCATCTGACAAACAGCTACATCTCATTCCTACAATCCGTTTGTAAGGGTTTCTTTTCTTTCCCCAGTACTTTTTCTATGTTTATTTGATCTAAAGCCCAGTCCAAAAGGATGACTTTTTCTTCTTAACATGTCACACCAGGGTATGATATCCTGTCAAAACATGTTAAACCAGGCTCAGTTATGTTAAAAAGTGACACATCTGTAACAGCTCTGGCATTCAAAGATGGTTTTTTCTGGCATGGTGAATTAAGAAGTATGCCACCTCATTTAATTTTTTTCCTTTGGGAAGAGGGAAGCTAATTAAGTTATTCTAAGCTTGGTCAATTTTTTCCCCTAAAAGACAGACCTCTGTAATTATTTGGACCTTATTTAAAAGGAAAAGAATATGCCTTGGTGTCATTATTTACCCAACAGCTGTGTGCTAGCCATAAAGTTTTGCTGCAGAGGTTAAATTTTCTTTTGTTCGGATTTTTTTGAGCCAAGGTTTTCAGTTTGAGCCTGATGCAGTGAGATGCACCTCTGAGAAGAATTTAGTCTCTTTCTTCCTCCTTAAGTATTGCCAGATGCAATGTGCTTCTCCTGGTAGTAGGAAAGAACAACAGATGCACAACAGTCCCTTTTCTTTTCCCAAATCCTCATAGCCATTTCATCTATATCTTCCCACAATGTCCTTATTTAAATTTCCCATCCCTCTCCATTGTTAAAAAGCCTACATGAAGCTTGTAGGAGATTTGTACCTCTATGCTGTACATCACAGACTGGAAATGTTGCAGGAGAGGGGTTCAAGCAGCAGAATTTACTGTGCCCAGTTGCATCTGCTTAAATTTGACCCATTAAAACCACTTGAATATCAACTTTTACCACCTATGTTATCCTCTATAGCTTGCTAGCAGCTGATCACTAAACTTAGTCATGAGAAATGGTGCACAGAGGCATCTGGAAAAAATATAATGTGATCACAATAATCAAAAAGTGCACCATAATGAACTGGCATGAAATGTTAGGCTTAAGCATGGAGAGAAATCTATTTTATATTTTCAGCATCCAGGGTATTTGCCTTAACATGCTAAGTGTATCTTTGGCATGAATTGTTTTAAAAAGAGACAAAGATCTAACTAGGCAAGTCCACTAGTCCTGAATCTCTGGGTAGTTTAGAGACTGCATGTAAGTTAACGTGTTCTTAAGCTGCACACAGGGACCAGAAGTGCTTTCATAGCTAGAAGTCTTCAGGGAGTCTAATGGGACAGCATGCAAGCAAGCTCATCAGGTCAAGAAACATACTAACAGCACCCTTCTCATAGGTTCCAGACCCACCCAGACCCTCTCCGCCCAGGGTGAGGTCCTGTCTGCCCCTGGAATCAGCTCTGCTTCCCATGGTCACCACCTCCTTATCTGCAGCAGTGCCCACAGCTTGGATAGGGATCACCACCTGGGATTTGCCCTAACAAAATAACCAGGGCTTCAGGTGCAACATTGAACAAAACAATAAAACTACAGCTTTCTCTGCATCCACTTTATTCAGTTGCTGTGATTTCTGTGTATTGACTTGACCTAAATTATTTAACAAGTGATGTTTATTAGAAGGAGCAGCACAGACGCTTGCCCTGTTCTTATTCTTCTCCAGGCATCTGTCTATGGCAGCACTTTTGGGGGGAAGGGGAGGGAGGAAGGGAAAGAAAACTGCTGCTTTTTGTTTGGGGTTGGTTTTTTTTCAGGCTGACAAATTCTTTGGTGACTACAAAAGATGTTTTATGAGTGAGGTGGAAAAAGACCTAGTGAAATGTCCCATTTGCTGCAGGGTGTGGGATGTAGGCAGACAGGGTTGACCCACTCTCCTCCCCTTTCCAGCCAGGCCTGTGAAGGTGCTGTTCTTCTGCTGGCTTTGCCCGTTTACCCCATTGTAGGGAGTTAACAGCTGCACTGGTACTGTGTGGCACAGAGGCTGGATGCAGTGGGACTGCTCTGACCACAAGGCAGACAAGAGGAGAGGAGCTGGGGGTGAACACCAGTGTCAGGGTCTCAGGCTGGATGATCTGGAAGAACATGGTCAGCCTCACAGCGTCAGGCACAAACCCTCACAACCAGAGGCAGCAAGCAAAAGATATATAAAGTCCTGAAATCTTTTCCTAAATCTCTTCTAGTGATACTTCCACACATCCCTTCCCCCAGAATAATCTAGCTATGGCAGTATCCTTGTACACTAGGCACAGCATAGTGTTTGTTAGCTTTATTCTGCTTGGAGGATTAGATACTTTACAGCCAGTCTTTATGCTGTCAGCTGCTCTACCCAAAAGCGCTGCCTGGCATTTGACTTTTAAAAGCTGTTTCTGGGGGCACACAGCACTCTGGTGGCAATGCCTCCATGGAGTTTTGCATGTGTACTGCTTCTGAAGTCCATCTGTTCTCCTCAGAGAAGCTGGGCTCCACTGCTGTTCACCCCAAAGGATCAAGAAGAATGAAGGAAGATGTGACAACTCGTCTGGACCCATCTTTCAGCAGGAGGTAGGAAAGATGCAAGTGGGAAACTGATACTTCTGCTTCCTTCAAAATCTAACTGCACATGGCAAAATGGGCAGGCAGAGCATGGATTGCTACATTCTGTAGGACAAACAGGATTAACAGCCCTGGTGCTAGCCAAACACAGAATTATTAAAAAACAGGGATGGAAGGGCTCAAACAACATCTTGTCCACCCCAATTCCACAAGACACCATCTGCTCTTTGCCTAGTCAGCTCTTAAAAGCCTCCCACGATGGAGATGGCTCTGCCTTTCCAGGCAACTTTCTTCACTGCTTTTTTTGCCATTGCTGTCAGAAAGTTTTTTTCTCATGCCAAACCTGAATCTCTCATTCTACAATGTAAGGCCATTATTCCTTATTCTCACCAAAGCAGGTACGGAAAATAAGAATTATTCTGTTCTCCTTACTGTGGTTTTTAGAAACCATTGTCATCTCTGTCTTCGGTCATCTCTCAGTTAAGCCTAGTTCTTTCACTCTTTCTGCCTCCAACGTGTTTTCCACCATGTATGCTCTCTATCTGTATGTCACTAATTAGCTCAGAACTCTTTAAGTGTGGTGATGGCATATCCTAAAGAGAACCCAGCAGTCTTCCAACTGGGTGCTCCTCCTTGAACCATATACTGTTTTTCAGTCACTTTTTCCATGAGGCATTTTGAATCCTGCCTTCCAGACGTGTATAGAGTCCTTTCAAGATCACCCTCAGCTGCAGATTTAATAATTCCCTAGCCCATCCACAAGGCTGTTTTAATGGAAACATGGTATTATAGGAGACCCAGAGCACCCACTCAATAAACCTTTACAGTCTGGCAGCAAATCATTGAATACTTATCTCTAGATCTGTTTATCCTTTTTCCATTGGACTGTTCTCTAGTTTGTGTATGCCCAAGTTTATAGAAGACTGACATCCTTCTGTTGCCCAGTTTGTACAGTCAAAGCACCAGCAGTGTAGTAGCATGAGTTAATCTTTCCAAGGGGGTCACCCTGGATGCAGCCTCCAAAGAGGTGGATTTTTCCCTTACAGGAGCTCCCAGCACAGCAACATGACTGTAGAGAGTTGAGCTCCACTTCTGGTAACTGCAGTAAATGAAAGCCCAGGCTCCACAGTGTGTTTAGGAAGGGAAAGCTTTCTGGAGCCATTAAGTCACTAACGTCCGTGTAGTCAGACCTGAAGGAAAGGTGCTGAATTGATGGATGTACTTGTCATATTTATGGTTTGGAGCAGAGTGATGAATGTGCTTTGTGGTTTATAATGTGATGCTCATTTAACTCTCCTTTTAAAGATCTGGCTGATTTATAGAAGCCAGTGTTACTATTGCATTTCAGTGGGGTGACAGGGATAATATCAGAGCACAGAGGTTTGTCAATTAGTCTTGTATGACAAAGCCAGGCTCCAAATGGCTGCCTCTGATTGGTAAGATTTAATCCTGGAGAAAATGGATCCATTTTAAAGACATTTCTGGTGCTGGAGTGACCCACTGATTTATGTCCTTACCCAGCATTTTGTTGAAGTCCTAATTTATGGGGCTACAGCTCCAGCTGCCTCAGTGAGTCAATTCACAGAGGTGTGTTCCAGCACACAGCACATCTCTGGCTGCGACTGACCAGCACAGCAGATGTCAGGTACCACTGCCCAGCTGTAACAGAACACCCCAGAGCCATCCTTTCCTTGCTTTTTCCAGGATGGCTAATGGTTTGGAGTACATTTGTTTTTATTACCCATGGAGAAGCACTTGATTTTTGGGAGTCAGGGGTTCAGTTTGCACCAGAAAGGGTGGGTGCAAGATGTCTAATCAGGTGAGTCAGGGCAGGCATATAGTACTGCTGAGAGCTTTGATTTATCAGACTTAACACACATTAGTGTCCATGTTTTCAGCCTGTGCTCTGCCATGGACTGTCTGCTGTCTTTTTTAGCAAGTCTCTTCCTCCATCAGCCTCATCTTTCCCCCTTGTTTAAAGCTAATGGAAGTACTTAGCTCACACATGTAATTAGCCCTTGAGCACTCTAAAAACCACCAGGCACATGTATGTTTTAAGCTTTTTCACCCCAGGAGGGCAAATGCCTATGTATAACACAAAATCACATCATACTGTTTCTGGTAGGATCTTCCATATTCATTTAGCTCAAAATGCTTTGCAAGGCTACTGGAAATGCAGTTAGTTATCAAGCTAAATATAGCAAAAATCTGAGGTGGAGGCAAGAAATTTAGAAAAGTGAAAATGTGTGCAGATAGAGAAGCCAAGATCACCGATTAAATCAGTCAACATACCTAGTTCTTTTTCGTTTGCTGTCTTGGACCCTCTGGATTTTGTTTACTTCTGCAGAATTTTATGACAGCTGCCCCTTGGGAGTTCATTGCACACTGAATTTTGTCCCTGGGACAGAGACATTTTAAGCAGACAGATGGTGTGAGAAAGAAAAAGTTGGATGCACAGGTGCCTGGTTCTGGACAGTGCATGGAGGTCAGGATGAGTGGGGACAGCTTTGTTTTGGGAGGAGAGGAGCAGACCTGGCCAGAGATGCTGTCAGGGATGGGTTGGAGAGGTGCCTGCTGACAGGGGCTCCAGGGGCAGAGCTGGTACAGGACTGGTAACACAAAGATGTGGCTGGGTTTGGGGAGGAACCTCATCTGTTGGCTCACACAAAACCAAACCCTCATGACCTAGAATGTTTTTGAAAGCTGCTGAGAGCACCTCAGCTCCAGCACCTCCTGAGATAGCCCTGGAAAAATGCCTCCCTCCCATGGAAAATGGTCACAGTAAACCATCTGTTAGCAGTGATGTGGCAGTCAGGCTCTGTCACCAGAAAGGCCACAGACAGCCTATATATTGCCCCTACTGGTCAGTTCCTACTGCTATTTTTAGGCTGAGGCACTTCATGCCTTCAACTTTCCCCTCTTTTTTTTTTTCTACCATGGCCGTGAACTCTCTCACAACTGACAGAAATTTGTATCCTTCAGCAGTGATAGATCCATCAAGACTAGGCTGAGGTAACTGAATGCAGAAATGCATATTTGAGATGCTGTTCATTTTAATAAACTACACTGCATGAGTGGAATAGATATTGAATTTAACATATACTGGCACAAAATAATTCTTACTAAGTGGTATCTGGAGTCAGTTTTCAATCCAGTTTCCCCTTTGTAGATTTTTTTTTTTTTGCATAAATAGATTTTATAAAGATCAGCAAATTAATTTTTTTGGTACATAGTAGGTTTTCCTTATGATGAAGGGGACAATTATGGTTAAGCATCCACCTGTACACTTAAGGGACTGAGATTGTTTGTTGACCCTGATAAGTTGTAACTCATCTGAATGCATCTCATCAGAGAAAAAATTGAATTTTTCAGAGGTCCAGCAGACTTTTGGAAAGCTGAGGCTTGTGTCAAGTTTAATTAGGAGATAACTTTGGAATGGCACCAAGGTAGCTGGCCCAACATGGAAGACAGAGCCATCAGGCTGGCCCTCACCCAGCCCTGTCAGGCTCTGAGAGACTGGATGCAGCCATGCAGCCAGAGAGGCTCCTTGCGATGCCCCGGGGTGAGCTGGTGGGAGGGATGGCTTTGCTAAGATGAAAGGCAGCTCTCCACAAGGAGTCCCTCTCTATACTTCTGCCTTTGTCCCCACTGCATCCTTCAAAATGGGGCTCAGGCTGGAAAGTAGGAGTTTATACAGACATGGTTTCTTTCTCCAGACATCATAATCATTATTATTATTGCCATAAGTCATACAGGTACAAAGCCAAGAGGAACGTCATCATTACCCAGTCTGCCTGAGATGGGCAGTGGGAACCAGAAATGGTGTTCATCCTCATCACCAGCCTTCAGAGAAGAGGTTTGTGCACAGATGGACAGGTTTGGTGGATGTTTCCTATCAAAACAAACAGGGGGAGGACAATATAAAATATCGCAGTCATTAAAAAGAGAAAGATGTTGATTTCCCCAAAGGCTTTACTACAGGATGTGAGCTCAAAGTATTTGGCACCTTGTGCCACATGACCATCATCTGTCATCTGTCATTTCACCCCCTTGCTGGAGCCAGCCTCTCTGAGCAAACTCCTCTTTCTGGCTGCTGCTTTCCTGGTGAAGTCTGAGCCAGCCTTTTGCTCCGTGACAACACGCTGAGTCCAGCCCAGCCTCCCAGCAGCCAGAGCTCTTGCCATCTGATGGGTGGTTTGTCTCAGCTTGGTTCCATGCTGGGGGAAAACAAGCACATCTCACCATGCAGCTCCTCAGCTTTTGGCAGAGCACAGCACCCCCTCATCCCCTCAGATGTACCTCCAGGTCCAGACCACTGCAAGGATGCTAAGCACACCCCAGCTCTGCCCCCCAGCAGATTCTTCCAACTAACTCTTTCCATGAAGAATATGGACACATTAGGCTTAATCCACAGGTCATGGGACTTACAGCACACCTAATCTTTCAGTCAATGTATAGCCTTGACAGGTCAGAGCAGGCTCAAGCAAAAATAAGGCCTCTGCAGCGCTCCAAATTCCTGCAGCTCCAAGCCAACCACACAGCCGTGGTGAGCAGCAGAGACCAGGCTGCAGGCGTGTTAGCAAATAACTGCATACAGACTGTTTATTGTCCACTTGATGCCAGTCCTTGTCAGCATCAATATCCCAATTTCTCTTGCTACAAACAAAAGTTAAGTGAGTCCAATTACTCTAGTAAGGTAATATCAATAATGCTACTAATTACAGCAATTGCCTTATGGATCATTAGTTTGTGATTATGACTTTGTCAAGTGCTTTGGCAATTTTACGCAATAATCACTCACAATGTGTCATGGAAAAGAAATATCTTCTTGGCATTGCTAGGCTCCTCTCTATATAAATGGTCCTAAAAGTTTGTGTGAAGTCTGCCAGAAGCTTCTTAGGAAAAGGGATGTCTGCCTAGTATTTGCAGCTCCACAACACACAATAGGAAGAGGGTCATGGCAAGAGAGGGGTGGAGGGGTCCTACCTTATGCAAATGAAAATTCATTGTTTTGAGTCCTGAAGAATTTCAGAAAACAGGATCCCGTGCAAATAAAATGGACCCAGTTTGTGTGAGGTGTTGACATGTTTTTCTAATAAGAGGCATTACTGTCCTTACAGCCTCCCTGGAGAGTCTTGGCATGTCTTATTTTATTTGAATAAATAATTAATTTCGTTTAATTAAGATCATCCAACAGTCTGGAGACAGGTTTTACTAATTCAAAATGCATGGGAGGGTCTAAGTATGTAGATGGTAACCACAGAAACTGATTTTTCTCTTTCACTTGAATTGGAGGTGGTTGAAAGTTTTCTCTGTCCTGTAAATTTTCCTTTGCCCGTAGCTCTGCTGTCAGAGCAGTGGTGACCAGAGACAGGATGTTCCAGGAGACATTCAGTGGGAACCCTTCGGTGACCTCTTCTTTGAAGTGAAGAACTCACAAACGAGTTCTTAGTGCCTGCATCACACTGAGGAATTTTTGCTTGTTCAACCGCTTTTCCAGGGCTTTCCCCAAGACCCTCTTCACATTATCATATTCCACATTTTCAACCCCCTGCTTAAGTACTAAAGTCATTGAAACACAACTTTAATTAAAAATAAAAGGGAAATAGAATGTAAAGTCTGAGAAGAGATTATTATAGTCCACTAATCTCACTCAAGCACATGACAGACCGTAAATTTCACCCTCCACCTCTTACACCAATATGCAGCAGAGTTAGAATGCCTGTTCTAGAAAAGGTCCTTGTCTGGAAGACTATAAACTTCCTTGCATTTTGAAGGATCTTATGAAGGTCTGAAAGCCTTATGAAGCTAAAGCAAACAGCTGGAAGTGAGATTTATTCACAGACAATCCCAGGGTGCTAGAATATCCTTGGACCATGTGGGCATCTTGTCTACACTTGCTCTTCACTATTGTTCTGGACCTGCTGTTGGAATCCAACTGGCAAAATAACTGTGGTGACAATCTAACACACGAGAATTATATAACCCACTGCTACTCATTAAATTTTCAGAAATGTGGAAAAGTCTTTCTTTACAGTTCCAGCTTTAACAGTGAAACTCATGGCTAAATGTCTACCAAGTGGCACAGCTGGGCAAATGGTTCAAAAGTCCAGGGACTTCAAAGAGCATAAGAAGGTAAATCTCAGATGAACATCACCGTAGAAAAGTGGCATCCATAAAATGCAGCATCCCAGACCAATTTCTGCCATGTTCTGTCAAAACTAATTTGATAGGCACTAACACTCTGTTGGCCATAAAGATGTAATACAAGCAAAGATATTTTTGGACTGCTTCTGTCAGGGTTAGAGCAAACCAGTGCAGTAGATGGCAAAGCCAACTCCTCACATGTGTTGAATATACCACAATGAAAACTGAGAAGACAAGGATTTGACCTCATTTCTCACTCCATACCCCCTCAGACTTAGGAAGATGGCTCAGGCAAGGCTGTAAGCAATATTCAGTCCATAATCTTGTGAAATATTTAACCTAGAAAGAAGATGCTCAATAAGATTTTAAATTACTCATTAGAGGAAACCTTAAGCAAAAGACAATTTACACAAGCACATTAAACAGGACAGCATCATGGTTTTTTCTATTCCCTTTTTAATGTACAAGCAGGCAACTGAAGAGAAAAAATCCCTTAAACTATTGTAATAATGCAGCTGCTGTCCACATCATTGGGATACCAGCTGGAAAAAGACAGATAATTCACCTCCATTTTCATTTGGCAAGATGAGAAGATCAGTTGAATTGTGATGGTGTGCAGCTTTAAGTCGCAAGAGTAAAATCTGCACTGTTTGTTTCTCCATGGCCGCCATTGATTTACCCTCACTTGAACTGAGAGGTTATTTAAGCAGTAATTTCAGATTCCTGCAACACAGAAGCAATAAATGGATTCTCTCGTGCATTTGAGACATTTTTACTAAACACATTCATGGGGAGACAAGTGCTGATTATCCTCCAAAGACAACTGAAATAATAATTATAATAACAAAATGTCAGAGGAAAAGCATGGCTTCAAGCACACCTGCTACTTGTTTCTCTCTGACATGCTCATAATTGTCCACCTTTCTCCTCTTTATCTTAGGGCTCCAGGAAGAGAGGTGGCAGGGTGGGGAGTGAGATGCAAGCAGCAAGGCTGCTTATGGTGACTGAGGTGACTTGTCATTCATTAGTATGTGTTGAACAGCTTCATGGCTATGGGAAGTGATGTTGTACAAAAGCATTGGGAGTTCATTTGTTTTTCCTCATGGGAACATTCGGCCTGTCCTGAAGACCCTGCATTGCTTCATTGTGCTTTAAGCGAACCAAGAAGCCCAGACCAGACTTGGTATCACAGTTTTCCCCTGCCTACAAGGGCACAGAAGGGACCACAGCCCAGTTCTGTCTCTCAAAGTGCCCAAGTCCAGGACAGGTGGCTGGAGGTCACTGTTATTCCACCTTTTGCTTTGTGGCTTGTGCAAGCTGATTTTTGCCAGTCTCATTAGCAGGGGTACAAGAGGGCTCATCCGCCTGGTCCATGAGAGTGCACCAAGGAAACATCAGCAGCAACCATTCCCATCCAAGCAGTAAGGGCATGGCTTCATGGTGGGCTTGGCAGTGTTAGCTTAATAGTTGGACTCAATAATATTAAGGATCTTTTCCAACCTAACTGTGCCTGAGGCACAAGGAGCAGCCCTTATGCAGGCAGGTACAGACCTTTGCTAACTGGGCTGCACCATTTCCACAACCTTACCCCCTGGGGATGTGCTACATGGATATAGGGAGCTGCCTCTGAGAGAAGAAAACTGAATCTCTTTACTCTGCTGCTCTCTATATGCATACCCCATTACCAGAGCCAGGCACAAAACAAGTGTCTGAGCACTGTACAAGTGTAGGATCCCCTTCCACCTACTCCCTCGAGTCCAAAAATGATGCCTTTTCCCAGGAAAGTCAAAATGTGCCTCATGTAGGCTGTGAAAATTCACAAAGCTGCCACTCCATTCTCAGCATTGGGAGTATTGTACCACACAGCTAAAAGAGGAGGTGCAGTTGACTGATTCCTGCTTTCTCGGTGCATCCATTCCTGAGCAAAGCATCCCCTGCTCATCATGTGCTAGAATTAGTTCCCTGACTGAATAAAACACTACAGCCTGCAGAGTTGTAATTTTGGCACTGCTCACTAGCAATAAAAACAATTTTGAAAAAGAGAAAACAAAAAGGAAGAACATATCTGTCAGTTCTTGGCACTAATCAGAGAAAAAGACTTTACTTCAGTGGCACCAAATGAACATAAAGGTAATTGAAATGCAACAGCCAGCAGGCTGACCACCTCTAACAATACAGTCTGTGTGCCAATGTAAGAATTATTTGGATTTTTCTCAGGGGATTTTCATATGTATAATTGCATTTGCATATAGGGCCCCTATAATATGCCAAGCCAACAGGCCTGAAGATCACTGTCTTCTCTTTATAAACAAAACAGATTCAATCCAGGGAACAGATGCTGCCCTCTCAGAGAGCCCCATCCTGTCCATCAGAGATGCAACTACTCTAGATTGTTCTATAGTTACTGACCAGCACTGGTACAGGTACTGGAGTAATCCAAACAAAGACAGTTATCCCCATGTCTGTACCTCTGACCTTTAAAAGGAGCCACCAACCTGTAGTTGTTGAGTCAAGACTCAGAAACAATTCAAGTGCAGGTCAAATGTAGGATCTGTCCCATGACAGAGGCATGACAGTGCAGGAGCTGCAGGTAATCCTAATCCCCAGCTGTGATGGGAAATGGATTCAACCTCATTGTTCCATCCTCACATCTGAGTCAGACCAGTCCCTTTGGCAGAGCAGTGGGAGAGAAGGTTCTCAGCTGAGTATGAGAAGTAGGACACAGTGATTATATGGAAGACTATGATTAGATTTATTGCTAATACAGTGTCTAAATATTGCCAATAAAAGATCTAAACAAGAGCTTTCTCAGCTATTACAATGGATTACAGTATAATCAGGTCATGGTCCCTCCTGTTGAGTTACAAGCTTCAGTGAGACTCCCCCTGCTGTCTAAACTTCTCAGAGAAGTCTAGGTGCAATTAGGCCAACTTAGTGTCAGATTTGGTCAGCAGTTTAAAGGTTATAAGCAGATTTGACTAGAAATGTACATCTTTACAGTCTCTGGCCCTGCAGAATTCCCAATTACAAAACAACAAAGCTACCTATGTAGCTGTTTTAAGATTTTATCTCTGTATTTGACCAGATATTAGTGCTTTTTAATCATCTGTCCAAAAGTTCCCTGCCTTTGGACTGGGTGGGCCCTGCAGGCTGCAACTTTGGGACACCAGTCTGCCCAGTTGTCCCAGTCTCCAGCAGTATTTTATGCGCTTCTGTAAACCAGTGTGCACCAAAGTCAAATGAAAACATCTCAGTTCCCCCAGCACTGGAATGCATTAATTATGCAAGCAACCAGACAGCTTCTCCTGCAATACCCAACTGGTGCTCTTATCTTAGCAGGAAACACATTGTCCATCAGAGAAAGGTATGTATGAGGGGGAGGACAAATTCAAAGACCCGACTAGCTTTTCTTGCAGTCACAGTCCCCTCTCACCACAGAGAAATAGGATTTCTGGCCAGTCGTTGTCAATCCCTGCCTGTAAATCTCTCACAACAATTCTCCCAGGTTTGGCTCCAGGCAGTACACCCTGTCAGCCAACCCTTGGCTGTCAAAAGTTGTTGACATGATTTTGTAGGGTTAGGAAAACTGGACATATCTATACCATAGTGTGGCAGGACGATTAACCCCCATCATCACCTACTCCTGTGTGTCCCAGATAACTGGTGTATAAAGAGATAGCCCAAGGGCACAAAGGCCCAGCAGGGGTCATCTCTGGTGTCAGGGGGGCTCAGACCTAATCAACATCTTAGTCTGCAGCTGATGGGAGCAGAGATGAAAGAAAATTATTGACTAAGAGCCATGGTTTTACACTATAAAAGATACATGAACTATCACTGAGGCAGAAGTCTCTTACACCCCAAAAGTGTTTGAAGCCTCTCCCTGAAGCTCTGGATGCAGGCTTTATGGTTACTTTCTCAAGAATTGAGGGGAAGGATATTCGATGTACTACACCAGCGACAGATTGGTAAGATACATTGAATCCTATGTTTATACTATTTCTTCGCTAGCTGTAACTAATAAGGTACCATTTTTCGTGCACTGTATGTTAACTACTAGTAGTCTTTCTATTTTGTTTTATCTCTGTGTAGTATTGGTTTACTTTAAGTCTTATGTTTGTTAGTTTCCCCGTCTATTAATAAATGATTCATTTTATAGTAGACAGAATCAGTCATCATTAAAAGAACTTATACACGAGAGTGGGTTTTGGGGTCCTGGTTACCTCAATAAGGTTACTATCTACTGTCAAGGCCTGGGCAGAAGGTGAGAGCTGATTTTAAGTCCCATATCCATTCGTAACACATAGGTAGTATTAAGTGCTCTGAAGTATTCCTAAAGAATAACGTCCCTTGGAGGCAAGGGACTGCCCAGGCAGCAGTCCTGCCTAACTCTTGGCCTCAGTGTCCAGTCTGCTCCTACATGAGATGTGAGTGTTTCTTCCTGTGACTGAAGAGTCAACAAAGCACAGAGGCTGATGGATCACAGAGGATTTGCTGTGGCTGCCTGTGTAGCCCATGTAGTCTATGACAAGGAGCAATGCTGACCTCATCCAGGTCAATGGTTTCTCTCCTTCAAACACATCTGGATGTGACCTTTGGGGATATGAACCAGCACAGCTCACTGGTTCACACTAAGCCAGCCTGGGCCATCTCTCCTCAGAATAGAGCTGGGGGGAGTATGAATGCTGTGTGTAAAATGAGGAAACAAGGACCCAAGGGCTGACAAGATTGACACCGATGCCAATAGCCTCATTTCATAAAACCTCGGTCCAGTCTCCTCTGAATCCAAATCAGTTTTTGTTTTTATTCTTAGTTCCTCAGACCCAACCTACCTTTCAGTGAGTCTGCTTTTGAGATTTCTTGCTTTGCAGACTGGGAAAACTGGCTTGTTAAAACATTTAGATGGGGAGGGCTAAGAGCATCTCCTCTATCTGTAATTCAGGCACAGAACAGAGGGTGCAACCACAGGGCACAGCAGAGCACGCTGATTATTCTGTCAGGAACTTAAGATGGCAAATTTTAAGCTCTTACTTCTGATCATGAAACACCTGCAAACACATCAAGGCTTTTGGACCTGCACTCATTATTCAGAATTATTTGATGAGCCTTATGTGCAAACGTTTAACTGCACGTGGATCATCTACAAATCATTTGATGTGACCTTCATTCGAGAGTTCAATATTCACATACTGCCAAGGGACCTGTCAACCACACACATCCTTTTCAGCCTTGATTTCTTAGGGCTGAAAAAGGGGAACTATTCCCTGCAAGAAGGATCAGAGAAGAAGACCAGTAGGACATTTTGCTTTTCTGTGAGATAAAATATGCATTTAGGCAGTGAGGGCAGGGTTCAAATTTAGAAATATTTTCATCCTTTCCTGTCTAAAGGATCAAGAAAGGCATAAGCCTGATCAATGGACTGCTTGGAAAACTTTACCTCACATTTTCTCTTCATGGTCTCAAAGAGTAATTGCATTTGCATATGTGATAGTGATCCTCTTTGCAGTGAAATATCTTTCTCCCTGATTTCACATCTGATAATTGTTTTAGTACTGGGAGCCTGGCTAGAGCTACTAAATGGCCTGTAGTGTCATGCAGTCTTCTTTGTAACACAGATCCCACAGGTGCACCTGTTCTCCTCCTCTCTATTTGCCTGTTTTAATTTTGCTCTCTTTCTCCTAGGGCCAAAAAAAGGGAGGAAAGAGGAAAGAACCATTGACAGACACCACTGATATTGCTTGATAAAAGGAGCTCCTACACCACAGTGATGGGTAAGAGGAACCTAGGAAAAATCAAATTTGACTGACAGCCTCAGTTCTAGATCTCTTGCCTGAGGTATTGGCATGATAGTGCTAAAGGTCTTCTCTCTAACACAATAATATTTCATATACCTGCCAAGCACACTGATTTGAATGTATTCATCTCCCAGTTTCTGTCACCACCTATCATGGTTCATCACAGTCACTGTTGCATTATTAATAATCCTTCCTCTGTGTATATGTGCATGTTTTTAGCCCAGATGGAAAAGAGCTCCACCTGATCAACAGCAATCTTAGTGGAGGGCTCCATCTGGGGATTTGGGAAAAATTCACAAGAAGTCTGCTCCTCTATGTCAGTTTGAGAAACAGCCCATCACTAGTTAAAGTGTCCTCTCCAGCTGGCCATGCAGGATACAGGTGAAGGATGAAGTGACAGGGAAGAGAACAAGGGTTTACTTATTTTATTTTATTTTATTTTATTTTATTTTATTTTATTTTACTTTAATGGAACTAATCAGGAAGATATCCTGATAAGATCAGAATGTGAAGAGTGTGCAGGTGAAGGGGGATTTTACCCCAAAACTCTGCAGGAAACCATGAAGATAACAGCTTTGCCTGGCCAAAGTCCTCACTGGGAGGGCATCATGCAACATTTTAGTGAGCTGACAGCATTGTCAATAGGATGACATTACCCTATTTTAACCGGTGAAGTGGGAAAAGTATGTCTGGTGGCACAGCAGAGCAATAAGGAGCCTCAGCTATTAGTCATGGCTCCTGTTGGGAAAAAAAGAAAGAAAATCACTGGCATGAAAACGGCCAAGAGGCACTGACATATAATCCCTACTTCAGAAAATTCTGGGAAAGGGCTTTAAGAACCCTGTGTTTCCCTTAACTTTGGAAATGTCTGATGGCTCTCCAGGACACAGGAATGTGAGCACTGATATTTCCAGAGAAGAATCCACTAATAAATGCTAATAAATCCTAATCAGTGTTTTGGCAGAGGGCAGCTCTCTTCCAAACAAACATGTTCATTCAATCACCATCTTCCCTTGAAAACAGAATGGCAAACAAAGCTATATCCCAGGCCCCAAAGTTAACCCCAAGTCCATTATTTCCTCTGTGTGAACCATCTATGGCACTTTAGAAGGCTCTAATTTTACCTGTGGGGCCCAGGTGGTGAAATGGAGAGTCCTTCATCCTTGGCAGAATCACCCTGGGACTCACATCACAGCAGATTTGCAGCTTTATCTGTCCTTTGTTCCTTAGTAGATGAAGTTTCATGGCCAATGAATAATGAAACCATCTCTTTCCAAAGCACTAAACATGATAGTTGGAACCTTTCTTAAGAAAAGACAAGGCCAAATGAGCATGAGAGTTGAATCTGTCCTTCAGCTCTGAACCCAGATCCCAGTTACTCTGGAGAGCACTCAAAAGCCATGCACTGGGCTTGGCATATATTTATTTCTTTGACAGAAGGCTCATCTTGCCAGTCTGACAATAATATTTGTTTCTCACAAGTGCTTCTCAAAGCAGCATTTACATCATTAACCTCCCTCCAATCTGTGCCTTGTGGTACTTCCCACCCTACAGTGACTCTTCCACCATGGCTGACTCCTTGGCTGCAGAACTGTTACCCTCCATCTGCAGCCCCCTGCAGTGTGAGGCTGGCAGGGGTGGAACTGAGGCATGGGGTGCTCTAATTCATGGCTTACAGCAGCTGAGAAGGTGAATCTTTGTTAAGATACCATTCTGGGAATGAGAGAAGCTGAGTTGAGGCTCATGTTCCCTTCAGGTGCCTCCAGAGTGTTATAAATAAATAGAGTAATTCGCGCTCAAATATGTAATATCGAAATGTATAAACCAAATCAAATTGTAAGGGGTTTTTGAAATTGACCAGAGCCAGTCCCAACTGGAATGCAGCTCTTGCAGGGGAAAGGTTTTGCATCCAAAGAGTCACAAAGAACTGACAGACCATCGAAAAGGCATCCAGCAAGCCACTGGAAATTTACATCTCCAAAGGGAGGTTCCCGGCAGAGTTGATGGCCCATCTCCAGAGATCTCCTCCCAGCTGGAGCATGAATGATTTGATCAACAACTCCGATATAGAACACCTNGAATGATTTGATCAACGACTCCGATATAGAACATCTAGAACCATCAGATAACTCCTCTGGTGATTTGAGAAGCAGGATGTGCTTTGTCCTCCTGGGTCCCAAGAATAGCATCCCTCATGAATATACCAAATAATAAAATTATACCCAAGATCCAGACCCCACTGGAAAAACTGTATATAAACCGGCTGCCAAAAGCACACGGTGTGAACAGAGGGAGGTCTGATGCGATAGAGGTCAGACCTGTGTTCACCCAGTACCAACCCCGGGCTTGGTACTGTCTCTCTTTTCGATCGTGGCATTACTTATGCAATTTCTCGGACACCTAATAAATTCTTCTTAACCTTATCCTCGATTTAGGTGTACTTATTTATAACAAGAGGGAGGCAGAAATCCCTCACAAAAGACTGTGGCACAGGGGTGAGCAGCTCAGGGCAGCTCACTGCAGCTGCCTGCTATGCTCTGACATCTTGCCTCAGGAGCAGGATTTTTCAGGTTTTGCCCCAAAGCATGTGATCCAATACCTGCCCTTTTTGCCTTGCCTCAGGTATGTTGTAAAGGGCTGTGAAATTAGTCCAGCCTCTTTAAAATCCAGCCACAACCTCTGCATCCATGACCTCAGGGAGAGGGACAATACATTCCATCCAGCATTTAAAAACAAAATTATCAGCTCTAAAGCTGCTGCCCTTTAATTTCAGTGAATGACCCCTTGTTCCTATGTTGCAGGACAGAGTTTAAAGAAAAATAAAAGGAAAGAAAGGAAGAAACAATCAATTTCACTTTCCATCTTTAATCATTGTGAATGTCTCAGACAAGACTCCCTCCAACTAGTCATCATTTCTGGCTAAAGAGTCCCTGCAATCTCTCATCATCCGTAAATTCAATGACACTTCTATCTTCACTGACCTTCTCTGGACCTTTCACTATCTCCTACATTTTTCTTCACCTGACAAACAACGATATCTGACCTCCCATCAGCTTGATCCTTCCTGATGTCCTCTAAGAGAGAGCCTGTTGCATTATTCAGCCAGTCCCTGACTATTGCTTGCTTTCTGCTTATGTAAAAGGACATACTGGAGTCCCTGTTTTCGGGACAAAGTCCTTTATTTCAGGCAGATTGTCAGTGCAAGAATGAGTTGATAAAATCTTTACACAAACCCCAGAAGAAAGCTTTCGAAGTGAGTTATCCCCTCATTTCTGCTCCTAACACACACACAGAGCTGGATATTGCTGTTGACAAGCCTGGAGAGAACAACAGAAGCAGTTTTCATTGCTATGGCATTGACTTGCTTTGGAAGCTGCTCATAGTTTATCTCTTTGGGGGTTTTTGCCCTTAAAATAAGCTGTAGTTTTGGAGCTGGGCTTAAGATGGGTCGTGGAAAACAGTGTCTGTTGCTAGCAGGAATTCTGAGTGCATTGCTCTGTGTACTTTTACGCCTCTTTGTCCCTCTCTATGAAACAGTCAGTGATGCTTTTGACCTGCTTTGCAGGAACATTGATGGCTGCTAACAAAGAGCTCTAGGAAAGAGCTGGTTGTTATCCTACATCAGTAATTTCCCTTAGTTTTGGACTGGCCTGTTTGGGCATACAAAGGGCCCCTCCTCCAGAACATTCCATCTCTCTGTCCTCATGGGACATGAAAGCAAGGACATGTTCTCCCCCAGCCCTACCCATTCCTGTCTCACAGCCCAAAAAAACATTGCCAAGGCCACTGGTTTGCCTAAGAAGAACACATGAACCTTCGTGAGCCCAGCTTTCTACTTCTTCTCCCCGGGCTTCTTTGGTCGGCAACAAAACATTCCATGCCGAAGACACTGCAAGTGTCAGTGATGGCTGCGAGGAAGCAAACCAAAACAAACCAATGCCATTCACACACCACAGCTGCTCCTGCAGCTGTCTGCAAATTTCTCCAGTGCTGCAACACTAGCCCAGTTCTTTCTTTCAAAATTTGCTGCAGAGCCCTGGCAGCAGGGCACTTGTTTTTTTCCCATGAAACCTGAGATGCTGAAAAGCAGCTAGAGGCTTCTGCCAATCCTTCCCTTTCATCTCCTTGCTCAGGCTTCCTGCTTCCAACAACAGTACTGCACTCATGCTCAAACTACCCCAGCTTAACTGGTTTCTGCTGCCAGCTCTCCAGAGGACAGGACAGTCCTCAGGCAAGGATGGGATGAGAAGAGAAAGTTTCTTTTCTGTGCTGGGTTTCTTTCTTGTGCTCGATTTCTTTTCCACTTGGAAAAGTGGCTGAAGTGACAGTTATCAGGTGTGTGCTAGCAAAGGCTAGAAATCCTAGAAATCCTGTGCTATATCCTTTTCATGCTGAGTCACTGACCTTGAGTAGAAAATAATCTGCTATTGACCCACATTACAATGGAGTACATGCAATGTGGGCATCTCTGCTGATATTTGTCTGTCTTTCTTTTACTATTTATATCTGTAATCATCCCGAAGAGAGAAATTAATTACAGCCTGTCTCCTTACCCAGAGATTTTGTGCATATTACAAACCCCTGAAAGCACAACTCAAGCAGTTTCTGATTACCAGTGAAAGCCTCAAACTGTAATAATTAATTCTTAATTAATCTCTCCCTCTTTCCCTCTTTTCAAATAATGATTTCATGATGTTTATGAAAAAAAAAAGGAGAAGAAGAAAGCATGAGTTAGAGATTGAGAGCAAAAAACTATTGTCTTCCATATAGAAAATAATGGCAGGGGAGAAGCTGGAGGTAGATTCTGGCTGAAGATTTCAGGCATCATATGTGGCATTTCTTCTTCTCAACAACAATGATGGAAACTGGACAATAAAAACTGAGCATCCCATTTGCACAGTCCCTCACATCCCCAAGGCTCTCAGGGTTTCCCACTTGCTGAAAAATCAGGTATTTTCTATAGAAATGGAATTCAAACAATTATGCTTCATGCAGATGAGTTAATGCACATGTGTCTGTCTGTTCAGTTGTCTGCCTTTCTTGTCCTCACTCCCCTGAGCTCACTGGGCAATTTTAGCTGATTTTAACTGGAATGACAAGCATAAATAAAAGGTTCCATAGAAAAAAAAGAGGATGTCTGGGTAAAGGACATAGTCCTGTGTCCTAAATTATGGAAAGTCTGCAGTCTGAACTCATAGCTTGTTAGACTCAAGATAGTCCACATGGACAGGAAAGCTTTTAAATGCCCCAACCACAGAAAAAAATTCAGTTGGAGTGACTTGACCCAGGTCTCATTACCTCCACTCATCAGTGACTATTCACTTCTTTTCGCCTTTCCTCCTGTGCCTCTTACAGGCTCCCAGCAGGTTTTCAGTACCATTTGGGACATCAGCAGTGTCCTCCCCAGGCACTGAATCCCCTCTCTATTTTCAATTCTTAACAGTGAATAGGGATGGGGAAGGAAAGAATTTCCACCTCTGCTCCACTTGTCCATCTGGATGCTTAAGGCAGAATGGAGACTCTGTTTTCCTTGTTTCTCTTGTAATGATATGAAAGGAAGAAACTATCCTTTGCTCTCACCTTCCTCTAAACTGCCCTTGAGTGAGAGTATAACTATTTTTCTTTATGACTATTATTTCCCAGGTGACCTCCCCCTTCCTACATTACTACTAATCTGCTAATCTACAGCCACTCTCAAGGATGAGAACTTGTCAGGGCCCAAGGATAGTGATGGAGGTCATCAAGGGCCATTTATGGATTGCGCAGCCAGCACAGGGGCCAGGGAGCATCACTACTAAAACTCAAGCACATGCAGCTGGAGATGTTGGCAGACGGAGCAGTCCTCGAGCCCCACCTGACCACCAAGCCTGTGGATGTGAGGCAGCACAGCAAGGGCAGGTACTCCCTGTGTCAGAGCAGTGCCAACAGCCTGGAGAATCTGCTGAAGGCTGCTGGGGTGGCTAAGCAGGTTACTTTAAGCTGTATCAGTGCCTCTTGCTGGGGGGCTCACAATCTGGCTGCTTGCTTTGGAACGGAAGCCTGTGATGGAGTGCCTCCTAAGGGGTTCCATACAAAGCCCTGCTCAGGTCCCAGATAAGCAGCTTGTATCTGAAGGCAGTGTTTATGTCTGAGTTAATTCCCCTCCCTTAGAGATTACGAAGGGATCTAAGGATTTTATTCTCAGAAAAAGCAAGGATGAATCTCCCCCCGTGGTGATTCCTGTGGGAACCCTGAAAGAGGCTGGGTGCTTCCTGTCATGCACCTGTCTGATCTCCGAGTCAGAGAAAGCTGCACAGCCTCAGCTAAGGAAAATTCGTCCTCTGGTATTGGAAAGGAAAGTCAAGCTCACTGCTAATTAAAGCAGGAAGTGTAATTGTTTCTGGTAAGATAGTGTAGATAGGATCCCACATGAGATCTTGTCCTTGCTGTAGAGTGGATTAGGAAGAAAACAAACAAGCATGTTGGAAAAAGCAAAGATTGCCTATTATCAGTTTTTCCTGGAAGAATGTCAGATCAGATCATGAGACCTACAGGCATCTCAGAAGAAACCAGATGCATAAGTATTATAAGTCATCTCCTTAGATGGTAGAAAACTCACTGGATATGCACTTGTTACCTTACTTTCCCATGGAAACAAAGTTAATTAACAAATATAAAATAAAACTATCAGGTTCCAGTCCTTCTCCCTTCTCGTGAGAGGCTTCTGCAGAGGTTGATTGTGAGACCAGCCAGGCTGGGCAAGGAGGGTCAGAGACTTTTACATCCCAACAAGCCAATGAACAAAAGCTGTCTGAGTGGTGAATGCTTGAATAGCACAGCTGAGAAAAAATCATTCAAGAGTGAGGTCAGCACTCATAGAGATTAGAAGATCCATAAGGAAGAGACACCTGAGGATACCCCAATGATAAGACCTTGAGGTAGAACTTACCACCCCAAAAAGCACAAAAAGGACAACTGTGCTGTGTTAGTGCTTGCACCTCACAGTGTCTTTCCTCCTGCCAGGTCCCTTCTGTCCCCTGCCTCCTGGAGAGCCCTCTTTTGACAACAGGGCCTAAGTTTCAGCACGTGTCCATCAGTGCCTGCCTGCTGAAACAAGAGGAAAAACTCCATGAAAGGAGGAGGAAGAAAGGAGAAGAGGAAGGGTAGGAGTCAGCTATCTAGGAGAGCTAAGTAAGACCCAGAAGGCATAGTCTGTAACTACTGGAAAGGAATGAGCATCGCACGGCAGGGAGACTGGTCTCAGCTTTTCTGACAGATGTTTCTGACAGATGTGCTCAATACCCCACATCTCACTTCATTTGGCTTCCCTCTCATCTGTTAGCCAGGGATGTTGATTCATGCACACACAAGCAGATTTGCACCCTTTGGTGTCTGATGGTGCTTTTTATCCATCCCCAGGAGTCTAAGGCTGTACAGACCTTTGAGAACAGACACCAAGTCCACAGGAGGCCAAAGATGACCAGAGGGATGGAGCACTTCTTCTATGAAGACAGGCTGACAGACTTGGGGTTGTTACACATGGAGAAGGCTCTGGGGAGACCTTATCACACCTGTCAGTACTTAAAGGGGGCTACAAGAGAGCTGAAGAGGGACTTTTTACAGGGTCATGCAGTGGTAGGACAAGGGCTGTACATTGAAAGAGGGCACAAGCAGATTAGATTCTAGGAATAAATTACTGTGAGGCTAGTGAGGCACTGGAACAGGCTGTCCAGAGAAACAGTGGATGGTCCATCCCTGGAGGTGTTCAAGGCCAGGCTGGATGGGGCTCTGAGCAACCTGGTCTAGTGGAAGGTGCCTCTGAATGGAAGGGAAGTTAGAACGAGATAAGATTTAATATCCCTTCTAACATAAAACACTACTATCCTATGATCTTCTTTTAAGCACTATGACCAGACAGGGACTAGAACAATAGAATTAACACAGAGCCACACAATGAGCTTTTCAGAGCCTGCTTTTCAGAGCAGGATGGCACTTGAAGACAAGCCTCACAGAGTTCTGCAGACCTGACAGTGAAGCTATTTGAATGCAATGTGTGATGGTGTTTATAGCCTGCAGTGTGGCTGAGTGGTGTGGTGTTGCATTTGAATGCATTACATTGCACTGCTAACTGGCTCTAAACTTCTTTCTGATGTGTGGTCAGAAAATTATTTGTGGATGTTTACTATCAAAAATGCTGTCATGAGCTATTCTATAGGTTAAGTAAGTTGGGCTGAAGTGGACACAAATCATCCCTATGATCAAAGCTTTTAAAGTTCAAATCTTTATTTAACCATGTTTCTGAGGAAGCTCTTGCTTTCACATCAATAATAAACTGTTATGCTGAAGCCCTCAAGGAACAGCAATCAGGCTTGAAATCATAGGCAATGTTTCTCTGTGTTGGTACATCCTGTACAGAGAGAAGATTTCAACTCGACACGTGTGTGGCTTCGCACTTCAGTGATCACTACTTCAGTGTCACTCTTCACACCCTGTCTAGTTCCCTGTTCCAACAACCAGCCTGGCATCCTGGTTCATATGGCACCATGTCTTAGACCTGGCACCTTTTTCCACGCACTGTGACGTTTCCCTTCCTTCCCACAATGCTGTTGTACATGCCAGTATTGTCTGCTTGACTGTATGAATTTGGAGAGACTGTAACAGGTGCTGACGTATGCCAAACTTCAGAAAATGTGTCTGTGCTCTTTTAACCCCATTAGGAGGTTTTCAATGATGTGCAAGATGGCAGATCCCTTAAGTTATTAATCCCCTGACACCTCCTGTGGTATTTAAGCAGCTAAAAACCAATAAGGACCAGAAGCACTATCCTTTCACACTTTTATAAATCTTTTTGTATGCTTACTCATGACGTGGGCTTCCAGACTGTCCTAGACTGTCACCTTTTATAAATCAATTCCCTGCTGATTTGCAGAACTAAAGACCTGGGTCAATGAGTCAACATCTTGTTTTTCCTAACCTAAAATTTCAGTTAGAATGAGGAATCTACACAGACCCCTGCCTGAGTATTTTGTAAAGCTTTGAAATACTAAATCAAAAGTCCTTCTAAATTCAGCACTTCCCTTGTCTCCTCTTTTTTGAATGGAGCAGGGGCATAATACAGCATAGTTCTGCAGCAGGAGGACTTTGTGGCTAGCAGCTGGATGAGCCTCCACCAGCCACTAATTAAGGGGTCCAGGGCCTGAAGCAGAGAGTACTAGTTTGAATTTGAACATAGTCCAGCTTTGTTTTATCAACAACTACTCGTACAAAGCTCACAGCTGAAGTAGCATCAATGAAGTAGTTCAACCACTGGTTTGATCCTGAGGCACTGACACAGGCAAAGCAGGAGGTACCAGCCAGGACTCATGTGGGTGCTCTGTGTATGCCAGGTGAGTTGCCATGCTGTAGGGAGTCCATGCAGAGGCTGTTTGTGAGGCCAAGGGACTCTGCCAGTCCTCCCTCAAGCTGCTCCTGCGCAGCAGCACACACCCCAGCAATTTCCACAGCTGTGGGAGGTGAGGATGTGGTGACAACCTGCAGCTGCTCAGGGGAAAGCACATTGGAGGCCTCCAAATTGTGGGAAACGTGGACAGAGCTGGGCTGAGAAACACAGGCTATCATGGGAGTCCTTGCAGTTCTAAGTGAGGGCAAACACACCTGTTAATCCTGGAAACCCTAGGGATGCCACTGGGAATGCCACTGAGACAGCAGGATCACTGTGGTGCCAAATGTGATAGGGGCTTCTTTTTTGCTCATGACAATGTCCTGAGATGTGAGATTCTTCTGGACTAGCACTCTCCGGAGACAGAAAGTTGACATCGTGCAAACTCCTCATGCCTCTCTCCACCCCAAGTCCTTTTCAGATGTGCCAGACCTTCTGTGTTACACTTCTCCTTTTGAGCCTTGGTCCATGCAACTCGGTTCTCAGCTACCTCATCCCCTTTTGTATTCAAACCTGGTAGTATCTGCACAGCAGTGACAGTGCTTATAATTTTGCTCCCATATATTTTAATTCTGAGCACAGACTGCCACAAACTTTTGCCAGTCCTATCCTCCCTTTCCTTTTCCCTGCAAAACCAGGTTATGATGCGACAGAAAAGCATTCCACCTTAGTTTGAAGGGAGTAACTGTGGTTGCAAGGCAGCTCCCAAGGCCCCAGCTCAGCTGTTTATCTCTGATCAGCAAAACATTTAAGCACATGTTTACCTGCAGGCTGATGATTATATCCCTTAGACTTGCCAGAGCCTTTTCTGTCTCTGGTTTATGCACCCATAAAGACTTATGAACAACTTCTAAGGGGGCCTGAAAGGTACTTAAGAGAGCAAGCTTCTCACCATGAGGCTTGTTTGCAACAGAGAAGGTCTAGATTCCTGCTCAAGGAATGAACAGATTGAGGACCACTGCCTGAGAGCAGGACAGGTGTGACAGGGTCAGGCCAAGGACTTTAACAAAGGGGTGAGATCCCACCACCTGTCTGCCTGAAAAATATCTTACAGATACTTCCTTAGACTGAAAGCTATGGAAAGCTTGGTGTTTCTTATCTTCACCACCTGGACAGAAATGACATGAACTGCCCATTTCTTCTGGGACGAGGCTGTGTCAAATTCTTTTCTCACAAACCTGATTTCAGCCCTGGGGGCACTGTGCCCATTTCTGCTCTTGCTTCATCCCCCATGCAGCCACAGCAAAATAAAGAAGCCTGCAAGAAGGCCCATCCAATCTTACAAAGTAAATGTCCCATGTCTGCCCTTTATTGATCCATCTGCAAATGTGCATATGGAAGTAGGTAATTCGTGCTGAGATTTACTAAAAATATATCTAACTCACCTTGTGTTTTAACTGGCCATTCAAATTACTTTCAGAAATCTATTATGTGCATTATCATTTTTATTTTCAGCACAAAGGGGATTTTTTTTCCCAGCCAGTCAAGTTACTGTCTACTTTTATACAATAAATTGCTATACATTAAGTTAGCAGCAGCATAAACAGAGGTAATAGATCCCTGTCTCTGTAGTGGCAGCTGGCAGCATTATGGAAATGTAGAATGTCTATTTCTGAATTTATTCTAATGCTGATGAGTTTGCACTGATGTTAATCTCTCTCATTTCTCATTTTATCACCTCTAATGCAGTGATTTCCCCCCTGCAAGCTTCTCCTTCCTGAGGCTTGATTTAGTCAAGTAAATCCTAAAGGCTATTTTAAAAATGAGCTGTAGAAAAATGCTTAGAGTTGGCATAGTGGGTACCACTTAGGATTTTGTTTGAATAACAAAACTTTGTTTCAAAATAATAAAAGTTGCTGCAATTGAATGCATTCAGTTCAATAAAAATATAATCAATTTTCCCCTTGAAATATGCTCATAATAAAAGAGAGCATGTATTTTTGTTTTAAATCCATTTCAACCATGCTGCAGGACAGCATGGAGCAAGTGAAGTAGCAGGGAGAATGAAAAAGTGAAAATTTGTAGCCCAAAATGTGTATTTGGGTGTGTGAATGCATAAAATGGTCTCCTTTTCTTTTCTATTTACTTTTCCACAACTCTGGCCATGTAAAGAAGGCCTTAAAAATGCGTGGATTAGCACCAATTTGGAGGATTCTTTCCACCACCAAACTGTAATAGAAACTTGTGGGAATAAGAATTAAGCCCGTAATCTTGTGAGATTTTCCAGATGCACCAACCCCCAGTACCAATGTAAGAAGAAAAAAAAAATCACTAGTTTCATAAATTACAGAGGAGGTGACCTTGACAGAGTTTCTATCCAGAATTATGTTTGATGACCCTATCTGCCTTTTGCAGAGCACAGCAGCACTTTTTGATTTTGTGAGAGCTTGGTGAAGGTGGTCTTGAAATCAGTGACAAGAGCCAAGAGCCATGTCCTTCCCAGTACATTTGAACACAGTTGCCTTGTTCCATTTCCAGACCTAAAACTCCATTGAAAAGAGCTTTTTTATGAGGAATAAAAGTGTAGGTTGGTTTTTGGTTGGAGGGGGGGCGGGGAGAGGGGAATCTTTCAAAAAAAAGCAAGCCAGAAGAATCACAATAACCTTTCCTTCTTCCCCCTGCCCTAGAGTTCAGCTTGTCATTGAAGCAGACAGGGAAGGAGCTATTGAACCCACAAAGACCAGATCCTGACCACCAGAGGAAACTTTCTCCTGGTTTTGACACTGACATTTGAAGGGTTCCTGGAGACTGCTTAAGTTTGGTGAGATTTCTTTGAAAAGCAGGCAAAACGACACTGACACCACCAGCCAGGCTGTGCACCCATTCATCACATTGCTATGGAGCCTGAGAGTCTAATGGTTGTAGCTGGGGAGCTGACTGGAATTATTCCTTTTCATGGAAAATTCCTGAATTGGGAAACTTCAGGACTGTTCAAGACCAAAATTGTTCTGATTTTTTTTTAATTCTCCAGTGTATTTCTCTCCTCTTAGCACTTTGCTTTCAGCATTTTATTAAGCAAAGCCAACTNGAGAGCTTGGTGAAGGTGGTCTTGAAATCAGTGACAAGAGCCAAGAGCCATGTCCTTCCCAGTACATTTGAACACAGTTGCCTTGTTCCATTTCCAGACCTAAAACTCCATTGAAAAGAGCTTTTTTATGAGGAATAAAAGTGTAGGTTGGTTTTTGGTTGGAGGGGGGGCGGGGAGAGGGGAATCTTTCAAAAAAAAGCAAGCCAGAAGAATCACAATAACCTTTCCTTCTTCCCCCTGCCCTAGAGTTCAGCTTGTCATTGAAGCAGACAGGGAAGGAGCTATTGAACCCACAAAGACCAGATCCTGACCACCAGAGGAAACTTTCTCCTGGTTTTGACACTGACATTTGAAGGGTTCCTGGAGACTGCTTAAGTTTGGTGAGATTTCTTTGAAAAGCAGGCAAAACGACACTGACACCACCAGCCAGGCTGTGCACCCATTCATCACATTGCTATGGAGCCTGAGAGTCTAATGGTTGTAGCTGGGGAGCTGACTGGAATTATTCCTTTTCATGGAAAATTCCTGAATTGGGAAACTTCAGGACTGTTCAAGACCAAAATTGTTCTGATTTTTTTTTAATTCTCCAGTGTATTTCTCTCCTCTTAGCACTTTGCTTTCAGCATTTTATTAAGCAAAGCCAACTGCAGCAGTGGAACAACAACCAATAGTACCATTAACAAATTCCTGTTAACCAGTTTCATACCTGAGCCATGGATTCAACCTCTGTTGGTTCCAGGGACATTCTCTGCTCTCAGCCAAACCTAAGTTAGTTACCTTGCATTACCTTGGAAGCACATAACATATTATAACAACACAGCCATTAGCATGTGTAANTCCTCTTAGCACTTTGCTTTCAGCATTTTATTAAGCAAAGCCAACTGCAGCAGTGGAACAACAACCAATAGTACCATTAACAAATTCCTGTTAACCAGTTTCATACCTGAGCCATGGATTCAACCTCTGTTGGTTCCAGGGACATTCTCTGCTCTCAGCCAAACCTAAGTTAGTTACCTTGCATTACCTTGGAAGCACATAACATATTATAACAACACAGCCATTAGCATGTGTAAAATACCAGTGTCTGCAAGGTACAAACTGGGGCAATTTCAGAGAAAAAGAAGGAATCTGAAGGAAAAATAGGGAATTATCCATTAAAACCCAGCCTTTGTGAAGGCACCAAATGGAGAACACAAATCTCTTGCTGAGGAAGAGGCAGGTATTTTCTCGGTAGGTAGAGCTGCCCTTGAATACCCTGCAAAGCTGGGAATTGGCTGCTAGGAGCATCCCAGAGCACACAACTGTGACCAGGAGTTCAGGGCAACACGAGACCACAAACGACTCTGCTGCCATCTAGAGATTTCTATAACCGCTTGAGCTTCAGGAAAGACGCTGTAAATCTTGGCAGGTAGCACTGGCTTAGCAGTGCAGAATAATACAGACACAAACTGTGAACTTACTTGCGGTAAAGAGAGGAATATGGTGAAAAACACAGTGCTGGATGTCTTCAGCACATAATGAACATAATGTTGTGTAGATCCATGGTCAGCCCAANTCTTGACAGGATTCAAATTCGACTTCTGTTCTGGAATATGGCAGGGCTCTGCTTTCTAGAATGGAAGGGTTTAAATAATGAAATGCACTTGCAACTACAGTAATTACACTAGAATTAACACAGAAATTTCCACCCTTGGTTAAAATTGTGCTCCTGTACTCCAAGAAACATGAAAGCAGAGATTTCCACTGCCTCTTTTTGTCATGGCACAAAGCTTCCTTTTACCGATCATTTCCCTCTTCACTAAGCTCTCCTTTCTCCTTGTTTCACAAAAAATCCTCAGTGATTAGTGGTCACATCTTCTGTGTTCTACCTTACATGGTGTACATTTCCCATCCCTTCTCCATCTTTTCACTGATGTTTCGATCTTTCTTTGTATAGAAGTTTTTCCATGCATAGTCTCATTCCAGAGGACTGACTAAAACACACTCTTCTCCTCCTTTGGAGTAGCCCTAAACTGAACTGAAAACTCCTGCTGAAGACATAGCATCAATTTGCATAATAGCACTGCAATATCCCACACACCATACTTGGTGCATTTTGCTTCTCTTTAACCACTAATTTTGTCCAAGCACAGAACTATTTATTTGTTGAATGTGCTGAAAATATGCAAACATACTTAATAGAAATGGAAGAGTGTCTGCTACTTTTATCCTTGTTAGATCTTAGATGCTGTCCTCATCCTCCCACCTATCAGAGCTTGTAATTGCTGTTTCCAGGACAAATATGTCTAAAGAGTTCTAAATTTCAGCTCAGTAATAGGATTGCTAGATCCAAATACAGAATGATCCAAATAAATATATAGAGCTTTTAGCCCAGCCTCACTCATTTTACTAGAACACTGCTATGGGGGTGTTTTGAGCGGTGCTAATTTGCAGATTTCTTGGTAATAATCATATTTTCTTCAGGTTCCTTCAACTGGAAACTAATGCATTTCGAGGAGGAAAATGTGAAGAAAACAGCAACAACTGAAATAGACTCAGTGGGGGAGGTTTTCAGATTTGGTTTTTATTTGGTCATTTCTTTCCTCAGATAAAGCAAGCAGGTCAACTAAATAAAAAAGAAAACTCCTTGCTTATGAAATCTAGCAGACAATACAATGCTCTCAAGTGATGTGGTAAGAGCTTCCATTACCTGAGACATTTAACCGTGAATTGAATCTAGGACTGTAAAACATCCCCTTCTTTCTGTGCTCCAAGTGCAGCACCAATACTCAATAGCCTTCCCTGGCTGGTACTGTTCAGAAAAGAAATGAGTTATGACTGGGATATACACTGATATAATCTCTCTACTTCTCTCTACATAAGTACACTGTTATATCCTACATAGAAACAAACAACAGGTTTTGGGTTGGCTTTTTGTCACATTCCCCCACTCTGAAATCATGACTAAAACCCACCAAACTCCTCCCTAGGTCTCTAACCAAAATAAATGTGGGGCACGCAGACACATGTGCCTTATTTGGGACCAGCGCTTCTTGGGAGAACAATTTATCCCCCTTGTGTACAAGTGATCAATAAACAGCCCAGGCACAAGATAAGGATTTGAGAATCACTGTGAGGCTGGTCAAAACTGCTTCTCAGACTGTCATAGCTTCAGCATCCCAGACAATGTTGAAAACCCTCAATTTCCATCTGGAGAGCAATTGATGAAAGAAAAGAAGAAATTTCAAAATGTTGTTGCACAGTGCAGTGAGTGACGAGCTGAAGGAGCTTCCACTCTGATTCATCTTGAAGCACCTTAACTTCTGAAGGTTTCTGATGTGCACTGCAAAGAAAATGCTCTCATTTCAAGTTTATCCCACATTTGTACTTCTGCTTCAGACCAATACTGTCTTCACACAAAAATTTTAAGCTCAGCTTTATGACTCTTCTGTCTGCTTGGCGCAAAGCATAGTTAAAATTCATTTTATAGAGGCCCTTCATTCCTCCCTCTTTCCCAGCATTAGCTCAGTCACAGCCTAGACTGCAGAATTCCCAGCTAGATAATGCTTTTGTACCATGTTGCAATGCCACAGGTCATTATTTTTATGTTCTCCTGTAGCCCAGAAAACTGAACTTGATTTAATTTTATTTCTGATTGTGGCACAGTGAGAGGTGAGGCTTCTTTAAGCAAGTTTGCAAACAAACAACAGTACAATCACAAAAAGCAGTCACTGTATCCCTGACCAGCTATACTTAACCTCATACCAAGGGCTGACTGCTTTTACGTATTTAGGGAAAGAGAAGTCAATGTCTCCATGCAGTACCGTTTTTCTTTCCTTTGAGTGACATATTTGCAAAATGAGAATGAGTGCAGGTATGACAGCCCTCTATAAATACTTCTGAGCAAAAACAGCAGCAAGAGATAATAATTATATTAGCTAAAATAAGATGCTGGCACAAGAACAAATGGATGCAAGTTTACCATGTATGCATTTAAGCTGGTAATTAGGAGATGGTTCCTAACCATCAGACAAAAGAGACTCTGGAACAGTCTTCCAGTGACCATTGTAGGGGAATGAGACTTGATTATTTTAAAGATAAAGATTGATCTGTTTACAATAGGAATTGAATGACAGTGGGTCTACAATAGCCGGGAACAGCACTTGATGACCCAGATCATGCTGTCTTATCCAGTGACCCTGAAAGCATCGAAAATATTACCTGTCATGTAAAACACATTAAATGTCCTGCAACACCACCAAATTCTCCCAACACACACCACTCTGCAATGCATAACTTTTTGTTATTCCTTACCTACTCATCATATCAGTACATCTCCTTGCCTTTACTGTGACTCCAGCCTTGGTGAGTCTGGAGTCCTTTCCATGTCACCTCTGCCCATATTTTTGCAGCAGCTCCACAGACCATGGCGCACTACAGTCACAAGCTTGGCATTACCCCAGCTGGTATGTCAAGAATTTTGCAGGCAGCACTGTCCTGTTGCCAGCCTCTGCAAACTCCACTGCCACTTTCTAGCTGTTCAGGGAACAGTGAAATCTCCTGCTTTTCCCAAAAGTTCTGATCTCCAGCAATGGCATCTGTATCCAGAAGCAGAGGCAATATGCAGGCTTGGTCCACAGAGATAGCAATGCCCCATCTACATTATCTGGAGAGAGATATTAGTAACAAGGTAATTTCTGCTACCCAATACAGGACAGATGTCAACACTGTGGGTCTGTCATAAACAGAATACTGCAGGAATGAAGCACTCCAGAGTTACAGGCTTTTTTTTCCTAAAGGTGAAGAATTGTGCTTCAATGTCTAAAAAAAGAAGAGCAGGTCAGTCTGACCTGTACAGAAGAGGGCTATAATGGAATCAAGGTATGAGAGGAGGAATTTAAATAAATTAACAGATTCAAGGAAAAAAAAGGAAAATGCAAATCAAGAACACAAATGGAGCTGAATGCCTGATGTTTTATGGGACTAGGGCTATGAGAAGACACCAGCAAGGTCTCCAGGGAGCAGGCATGGAGGGAGACCTCAGTGCTGAAAGCAATGCAATGGTCCTTGCATGGCTCCATGAAACTCAGATTAAACCAATTCTACCTCCCTGGCAGGTGGTGAGAAGGGAGACAGAAAAATCAGTGAAAAGAGGCAAATTCAATGCTGACTGATTGCCTGCATTTAGCCTTTCCTTTTTGTGTATCAGCCCAGTATAGACCTTTTCTCTTTGGTTAACCACATCCAGGAGCAGGCTCTTTCTCTCCAGACCCCACAAATCCTACTGTAATTCACCCTTACTTCTTCCCTTCCAGATGGACACTGACATCCCACCTTGCCTTAGCTCTCTCAGCATGAATACAGAGGAGCAGGAGGAGAAGGTGTGTCCTCACTGTGACAGATGCTGTGGCTCTGGGGAACATTCAGGCTTATGTATTGACATTACAAATGGATGCACACACCTTTGTGGTTTCATTAATGACTGTACTGAAAGATGAAGAGGCATGAAAATGAATGCATCCTGCAAAAAAAAGCAAAGACAAATGGGAAGTAATTTAAATAAAGCCCCAGCACCGAAACAATGCACATAAAAATCCTTTGAAGTTTTGATTCTGTAAGGAAGCAAATCCTTGTATGCAAAGGGGAGTCAGCAGCATTATTTATAAATAAAATTAAGGAAATTATATGGGTGAGGCATTTGGCAAGCAAGCAAGCAAGGTTCATTACACCTAAAGTCACTGTGACATCATGGACACTTCCTCCACTTTCCTTTTTAAGGGCAGCTTGGTAGCTGTAACATACAAGTCTTGTAATGTGCGCCGAGGCGGGTAACACTGTGCAAAACAAGCAACAAGACTATCAAATGCTACAAGAATAGCATTTGTCTGTGTGCTGCTTTTCTTGGGTAGGTGGAGAGCAGAGGTTTTAAACCAGGTCCCATTCCAGTTAATGCCAAATCGTCCTGGAATCTAGGGAAAAAATATGAGAAACTGGAACAGGAGTGAAAAGAGATTTATGAGTTGCAAAACTATGACAGGTAAAATTGATAATTGTTCCTACAGCTCTGAGTGCTGAATTTAATTCAGTACGTAACTTGATTGTAAGCTTGTGCTCATGTTATTATTCATTCCTCTTACACTCCTTGCACTTGAGACACTGTCGCCCTGGTTTTA
>VZTZ01016474.1:0-10634 GCA_013400955.1 Drymodes brunneopygia
AAGGCATCAAGGTCTGGAAAGCCCCAAGAATGCATCCAATAAACTGGATTGCTCAACAGCTTTTTATATTCCTACATATCATTTCTCCACAAGCATAATGGGAGGTAAGGTCAGCTTCCATCAGTGCTCTCAGAGGCCTGGATTACTGGGGAAAAAACTATTCTCTTTGAACTGTGTGACTGCTGTACTGCCATGAGTGCAGATCCTGAGCTGGCATAGAGCAGAACCATTCCACCTAACTCTGTAAACCTACACAGAGCACAGTGAGAACCTATTCAAAGTGAGCAGCAAATAACTTAGTGTGTACTAAAAGGTTTTATGTGTATTTATTCAAAGTAAGTTTAGAACTGACCCTTGCTACATAAATTCACAACGTGAGCAGCACATTCATCAATAATGTGTCCCCATTAACATTTTTTTTTGAGAAATATTTATCCTGTACACAAAAATCTATGTGATAGTAGCAAGATACACTGGTTAAAATGAATTAGAAATAACAGCAGTTGATTAGATTGCTATCTTTATCTATGCCAGTTAAGGAATTCTGTATCATCCATTTTACTACACGAAAACAGAGGATTGGATTTAACAAAGCCATTGTTAGAGGCGTTAAAATACCTTTCACCTCTCCTAAAAAAAGTTTTAATAATAAATCAGACTCAAAAATACAGAGAGTACACAGGGAATAAAGCCTTTCACATCCACGGAACTGTCCCGCTGCCCCCTGTTCTGAACACTGATGTTGCTCTAGGAAAAAACCCAACCAATAAAGCTCATACCTTTTTCAATCTAAGCCTATTTTAACTCTTTTTACAGAGCACAAAGAAACCCAGGTGAACATTTTGTGTCTGAACTGATAGGTCAGAGTAGCAGCTGGTATCCAACTAAATGGCAAAGGAAATGATGCATAAAGAAAATTGTAGTGCAGCCATGGATCACTTCTGACACTTTCAATTAAGGTTTTGTTTAGTTAAGCACTTACAAGTTTTAATGAACGGTTTGCAAAAAATTAATTAAAAGATTTCCACTTTTCTTAAGTTGCCTGACTTCACAAACTCCCCCCCCACACACAACCCTGAGACACTG
Organism: Drymodes brunneopygia; assembly: GCA_013400955.1. NCBI lineage: Eukaryota > Metazoa > Chordata > Aves > Passeriformes > Petroicidae > Drymodes > Drymodes brunneopygia. The sequence continues at coordinate 1,087 of VZTZ01016474.1, forward strand.
TATTTGTATTCTATTGTTTTCATACATTTTACTTTCAGATAACTGCACTCCAGAGCAATACTAAAATCTGATGCTGAATTCTTTGCAAACTAAGCACTCTACACTGAGTTTGCTCTTCTTTTTATTAGGAACATTTGCATGTCAAGATTCTTAAACTTGCATTATTAACACAGTCATTTTTTAATAATTCTATTTCATGAAGGAAGGATTATTCCATCTAAGTAAGAACTGAAAATCAACTTCAAAACTGAAAATCTCTCCATAATTAAAGCAGAACCTAAGTATATCCCTAAGGTGAACTTCAGCATAGTAGTTTCATCTAGTAATGCTCTCCTTCCTGGTATTTACTGAGAATGTGTGTTGCTATGATATAGGAAAAAATCAAGGTATTTGTTCATACTCATTTCACAGCAGTGCTTGTAAAAACACTGCATCCCTGAATGTGCTACTGTGAAAGCTTCTGTCTGTCCTTTCAAAATAATTTTCACCTCTGCTACGCTTGAATTTATCAATTACCTTCCCAGTGAAACTCCAGCTGCTGGAGGGAGTGAAGAGGTAAAACACTTCTTTATTTTTCTTTATTCTTGGATGCATCAGACAGGCAGAATCCTTTCCACATCAAAGACTGGTTTGATGAGAGTCACCAGGAATGAGAATCAGCACAAACTGAATGGGTTGAGATAACTTTGCCTCAGAAAAGAAAACCAAAACAATCCAAAAACCCCTACAAACAGCAGGCCTGACAATACAGTTCATGCTGCAGCATCTCATGCTGCATTTCCTGGCTTTAGAACCCACAAGTGTCGCCCTGCTTTTGCAGGGTTCCATGGTTGTAACTTTGTAGTACAAGTTTCCCATGCATTTTCTGTAAACATGGTCCTTGTTTTTCCTAACTAGCCGGGATTGTTTTGCACTTGTAGATTGTTTTTCATTCCTTTCCCCTGGGGTGGAGAAAGATGATTGACCATGTCTTTGTCCTGTAAACTTACAGAGGTGTTNGAGAGTCACCAGGAATGAGAATCAGCACAAACTGAATGGGTTGAGATAACTTTGCCTCAGAAAAGAAAACCAAAACAATCTAAAACCCCCTACAAACAGCAGGCCTGACAATCCAGTTCATGCTGCAGCATCTCATGCTGCACTTCCTCGCTCTGCAAACCACAAGTATTTGCAGTACTAACCAAAACACAGGGGGGAAGATCTATAATTAACAATGTGCAATTGTTGTATTTCAGTGGCAGTTTTTACCTGAGAGAAAACAACACAACTTGCAGACAATCACTCCCAGGGCATTTCACAATTTCAATGTTTACAAACATAATTTCTTTCAACAAGGCTTAATGTCCCTCTTGAAGTTGCTCAGGAAATTTGCCCAGGTTTCACTCCATAATAACACAGGAGACTTGAGTCATAATATAAATATTCCAACAGTTTTGCATTTCCGATTGAACAGCAATACATTTCTACACCATCTAAAACAAGAATGAGGGAATACCTATTCTCACAAAAATTAAGTATGCTTTAAAAACAATCACTTTGCTTTTACTTATTTCAATAAAAACTTTTTTAAAGTTTAAATAGTGACCTACATTATCATACTTTCAAATTTAACGTCTTTTCATATTTCTCAAACACAGCATGGAGAATGTGCTTGTTGAAAAAGCAGGAATGTGCAGTTTGAGTTACATCCCACTGATGAATCTCCATCATAGAGAAGTGCTAAATTACTTTGCAAAATCACAGATGTTAACATCTCCTGGGCAATTAATTTGATTTCCCAAGAAGCTGTTCCCTGACTAAATTCATGTGCATGCATTTATGGTGTGTTGGACACCACTCCTGATCTATCCTGTAAATCAGAATTAAATACAAAGGCTAAGATTCAAGGAAAAAAGGGCCTCTCTCTTCCAGTTTAATAGCTTGATACTGTTAGTGGCATCATAGCTATTATGGACAAACAGCATAATGCATATTTCAGAATCTCTGTGCACTTTTGGGGAAAAGAGACAGGAACTGATATCAGGAACAAAAAAACTAAGGCAGAAAAAACCTCAAAAGGTTCACAGCTTTCATTTTGGAAAACAAAATGTTTTTACAGGAGATAGGGCCACTTTCTCTGTTCCTGTTTTCATTCTCAGGAATAAATATCACAGAATTAATTCCTCCCAGAACTTTCAGCCTCCTGCTTCCAGCAAGGCTGATTTCAACAAGACATTTAGGCTTGCTTGGAAAGCAGTCAGACACAGTAGAAATTGTCTTTTAAGTCTACAAAATTTTTACAGCCATGTCCAAGAACTTGCACTGTTCGGTGCTCTCTCTCCAAGACAGCCTTCCAAATCGACCACCAATGTATTACCTTTGTACTGTAGGAGAATGGTTTAATCTCTGTAGTAACACCTTCACTTGGCTTTGAAAGAGCATTAATGAAGGCAGCTATTGCTACATCAACCTCAGAAATGCCATTAAAACATATCTATACATTTATTCATGCATAAAGGTTGGCATTGCAACTCTCATTACCACAGTGTGCAGCTTTGCTAGCCAACATTTTTTAGAAACGTTTAAAAACTTACTTGCTTAACAGCTCCACTCTGTTAAAACAGAACTCCAGTTATTATCATAACTGCTTCTAATATCCATTTCTACTTGCTGAAATCCCCACAGCCTTGAAGTGCCCGCAGTGACTTCGAGCTCTGCTCTAAGCTGGGCTGCTCCTTGTGTTTGAAGAGGGTTCCTGGGTGGCCATGTGGGATCAGTTTTCTTTTCAAAAGATCACTGGGGTGAGGCATCTGAGCCACAGCTTCAAAGCCAGCTGTGCCCACCTCCCTGTTATCCCAGGGTGTTGTGTGTCAGGGCTTCTGGTAGGGATTCAGCCATGCTTCTTTCCTTAATCCTGAGCCACTGTAATCACATTACTGAGCTGGGAGTGCCTAATCAGCCCTGGAAGTGGTACAGAGCTCCAGAAACAGCAGTTTGGCTGGTGACACCCAAGACAGAGTCCATCCAAAACAGGTATTCAGCTCACTGAACTAAGGGAATCAAAACTGTCTATGGAAATCAGGGGTCTGACACCTCTGAGCTGTTTTCAGATTCCCAACAGCTGTTCCATAACTGCTGAATTGCTATTCTGGAATCACTCAGTGGCAATCAACCTCAACAGTCCCCATCCTACACAAATTCTGTGGGAATTTGTGTCTTCCTGTTCAAGCAGGACAGCAAGGCTCTGCAACTGACTGGAAACAGGAGTCTCATCTGTCCCCTTCCTCATCCTCTTGGAGAACCATAGCCCTTTGCTTTGGAAAATGAACAGTCCCACACAAGTCATCATCACAGCTCACATGCTCAGTGTCTACCTTTTTTGTAGGGTTTTTTTTTGCATTTTTTCTCACAAAAAAGCCACATCTAGAGAAAAAAAAAAATCCTGAAACTAAAATGGAGGAGAGAATTCCTTGCTGTTGTAAAAATATTAAGAGAAAGTTAATCTACTCAACCAACATTAATTACATGTGGGTTCTGGGTTGATATAAGTGACAGATGGCAAATAGCTGCCATTTGTTAATGACTTAAATTGTCACTGCAAACTGACACGGCTCTCACACAGGTGTCAAGATTATCATTCAGTATTACAAACAAAGTCTGAAGGAATTGCCATGCTCATATGAGCTCCAGGCACAGCAGAGACACTCCCAGGAAGAAAACCACTGCTCATCTGCAATGTACCTGCAATGGCCCCCAAGTGAATTGCCACTACTCCCTGTGCTGATTTCTCTCCACACAGAGACCCTCGTTCCACTGGGAAAACTCTGCAGCTGCAGTGTCTTGGAGAAGGACTACAGTGCAAGGATATACAATCATTCCTCAGACCAGGGACTCTGGTCCTTCTGCACGCTGTGCATGGGGTACATTAACTCCAAAATAAGAGGAAAGTGGGCAGTGTTATTGCTAAGAGGCTAAAATGCATTCAAGTAAACAGTACTGAGAGCAAAGCTCATCAATCAACTCTTTTCAGAGAAAACTTTCATACAAAGTTCAAANTGTTCGGTGCTCTCTCTCCAAGACAGCCTTCCAAATCGACCACCAATGTATTACCTTTGTACTGTAGGAGAATGGTTTAATCTCTGTAGTAACACCTTCACTTGGCTTTGAAAGAGCATTAATGAAGGCAGCTATTGCTACATCAACCTCAGAAATGCCATTAAAACATATCTATACATTTATTCATGCATAAAGGTTGGCATTGCAACTCTCATTACCACAGTGTGCAGCTTTGCTAGCCAACATTTTTTAGAAACATTTAAAAACTTACTTGCTTAACAGCTGCCTACAGAGAGAATTCACTATCCCTTTTTATTCACTTCTTATTAAAGTCCAAAATTCCAACTACACAGTATCATTTTGTGTCCCTTTTCATGCATTTAAGACAGGTTTCCAGACTAAAATATCACAGCGTATTTCCCATTTCTGGGACATACATCTAAAACAGCTTATTCACCATCAGTGCCAACATGCTGACATCCCACAATATTTTTTGCATGAGAAACACTACTTTGTCCCTTGCGTTTATGCAACTAAGCAAGTTTAGGGTTTTGGGTTTTTTTAAAGCACAATTTTTGTTCCTTCCTATTTCTCACAGAAATCTATTCTAAAACTTACCCAGCACAGCATTTCTGTTTTAGCTGGTGCTGCTCAGAGACCATCAGGCTAAGCAATGCCAAGCTTCAGGCAAGGGAAGAACAGCTAACGCCAGCAGGGCAGGCTGGAGCCCTTGAAGACTGAATAAAACATTGCCTTCTAAAACCCCTGTGTGCGTAAATAGAGCCACACCCTAATTAGCTCCACTCTAAAACAGAACTCAAGTTATTATCGTAACTGCTTCTAATACCCATTTCTACTTGCTGAAATCCCCACAGCCTTGAAGTGCCCGCAGTGACTTCGAGCTCTGCTCTAAGCTGGGCTGCTCCTTGTGTTTGAAGAGGGTTCCTGGGTGGCCAAGTGGGATCAGTTTTCTTTCCAAAAGATCACTGAGAGAGGGGTGAGGCATCTGAGCCACAACTTCAAAGCCAGCTGTGCCCACCTCCCTGTTATCCCAGGGTGTTGTGTGTCAGGGCTTCTGGTAGGGATTCAGCCACGCTTCTTTCCTTAATCCTGAGCCACTGTAATCACATTACTGAGCTGGGAGTGCCTAATCAGCCCTGGAAGTGGTACAGAGCTCCAGGAACAGCAGTTTGGCTGGTGACACCCAAGACAGAGTCCATCCAAAACAGGTATTCAGCTCACTGAACTAAGGGAATCAAAACTGTCTATGAAATCAGGGGTCTGACACCTCTGAGCTGTTTTCAGATTCCCAACAGCTGTTCCATAACTGCTGAATTGCTATTCTGGAATCACTCAGTGGCAATCAACCTCAACAGTCCCCATCCTACACAAATTCTGTGGGAATTTGTGTCTTCCTGTTCAAGCAGGACAGCAAGGCTCTGCAACTGACTGGAAACAGGAGTCTCATCTGTCCCCTTCCTCATCCTCTTGGAGAACCACAGCCCTTTGCTTTGGAAAATGGACAGTCCCACATGAGTCATCATCACAGCTCACATGCTCAGTGTCTACCTTTTTTGTAGGGTTTTTTTTTGCATTTTTTTCTCACAAAAAAGACACATCTAGAGAAAAAAGAAATCCTGGAACTAAAATGGAGGAGAGAATTCCTTGCTGTTGTAGAAATATTAATAGAAAGTTAATCTACTCAATCAACATTAATTACATGTAGGTTCTGGGTTGATATAAGTGACAGATGGCAAATAGCTGCCATTTGTTAATGACTTAAATTGTTACTGCAAACTGACATGGCTCTCACACAGGTGTCAAGATTATTATTCAGTATTACAAACAAAGTCTGAAGGAGTTGCCATGCTCAGATGAGCTCCAGGCACAGCAGAGACACTCCCAGGAAGAAAACCACTGCTCATCTGCAATGTACCTGCAATGGCCCCCAAGTGAATTGCCACTACTCCCTGTGCTGATTTCTCTCCACACAGAGACCCTCGTTCCACTGGGAAAACTCTGCAGCTACAGTGTCTTGGAGAAGGACTACAGTGCAAGGATATACAATCATTCCTCAGACCAGGGACTCTGGTCCTTCTGCACGCTGTGCATGGGGTACATTAACTCCAAAATAAGAGGAAAGTGGGCAGTGTTATTGCTAAGAGGCTAAAATGCATTCAAGTAAACAGTACTGAGAGCAAAGCTCATCAATCAACTCTTTTCAGAGAAAACTTTCATACAAAGTTCAATTCTGCTCAAATACTGGCTGACACAAAAAGCCAGGAAAACATTGCCAAATGATGAGGAAAACTCTCAGTACCCTAAGTGTGGATAGGGAGATATAACTTTCTTAAAATAATCTATCTTCTTTTTAAATGAGGAATAAATTAAAGCAATAGTTGACACAGTTTTATTAAAAACATTCATTAGCTTTCTACAATACACAGACCTGGGCAAAACTTATTTTCCCATTATTTTTCCATTTATTAGACCAACCAAGTTTTCATTTGTTTCATACATTAGCTTATGTCTAAACACCTCCCTTGATTTTTATAGCTCAGGAGGTCTTTTGAGATCCACCCTCTGGAACACAACCCTCTATTCTGCAGCAAAATAAGCAGTGACAGCTTCACTCTGTGCTGATGTGATGTGTGATGCTGACCAGCACTGCCCTCTGGTTCTAATAAGATTTTCACTCCCCAGTGCACAGGGCACCACAAACCAAGTGGCTGAACCAAGAAGGTGCTTCCACTTCATCAGCTTCAGCTGGCACAGAAAAAGGCAAATTCCTGCACAGCTTTGCCTGCCCTGCACACAGTGAGCTCCTGAGCTCCTCTGACACGGGGCCCTGGCAGCAGTGCCTCCATCTAACAGAGCTGGAAAGCCTCACTTGACACAGGCAACACAGCCAACACCAGCACAGATCTGGGAAACAGATACATCCACAAAAATATTTGGCTCCAGCAGCTTTTTGAGGAAGCAATAATGCAAAGATACACCCGTGGAATGTGAATTAAGGCCCGCTGCAATTAAGAGGATGATCTCTTTAGATGTCAGTAGGTAATTTTTGCTCTTCCAGCTATGCCCTGACAGACGTGGCTGGCTGCACCTTACAAAGCTGAATTAGGCTGTTCCTCTAGGAGGGAAAATGAAAATTGGCCAGCAGGGTTGCTTCTGAGGATTCCACCTCAATTAGATACCATTATTTCAGCTCCTGGCACCACAGTCTGAAGGTGCAAACCTCAGCCAGGTGACTCCTGACAGCTCCCTGAAGTCCAAAGACTTCCTTTGCTCCTACATTTTATGGGGCTTGGGTGTCTTAAGGAAAGTTTCTCCTGGAATGTGCAGCCTGCAGGAAGCTGGCTCCCACTCATGGATGGCAGATGGCACCATCACAGCAGCACAGCTGTACTGTAAGTAACTCCTGCACTAAATGAATTACTACCTCTGCTGATGGGAGCTGCCGCCTCAGCCATGGAAACAACAGAGCCCAGAGAAGTGCAAAGGCAGCAGTGGCAGGGACTGCACTGCCTTACCGTCTCATTCCTGGTAAATCCAACAAGTGGTGTCTGTCCCTCGGCTCAGAGGACTCACACAATCTGTCTTTTGTTTTTCCAGTACCTCCAAGAGAACCTTCTGCACAGCAGCCCCAAAATCCAGTCTGTGCATTCCACAGGTACACCCACAATGCCCATTTTGTAGGAACAAACCAGGCAGCCTATTTGCACAGAGGAGAAGATTCCCCCAGTGACCTATGGGGAAATTTCTGCATGCTTTTGCTTGTAAAATAACAATGATGCTGTTAGGCATTTGAGCTACACCTGGATAAAAGCAGTAAAATACAGCTACAAACGAAAAGGCTAAAAGCAATTTACCAGTATAATAGAAAGCAATGCAAGCTTTTATTTAACACCACAAAATACATGTCAGTATGTAAGAGACGCAAAGCTGTATCAGTAGATTTTCAGAAATTATTACGTCTGCTCTTTTCATGGTAACTATTATTTAATAATACTTAAACTACAATGCAAGTATCAACATTCCAAAATGAAAATAAGCAAAACACAAGGGAAAAAAGAAAACCTTGCTTAAGGGACATCTTGTGCTAGATCAAGGCTGAACACAGTGCGTTATTTCCAAAAAAATCAGCCTTGAAGCTGGTAGGCAAATTTTATTCTGTTCACCAGGAGGATAGCTGGACTGTGGAACAAACAGAACCACTGAACTCTAAGCTTGTGCTCAGCTGAAGAAGCCTCACCACAGAAGAGTTTGGAGGGGGGAAACAATTCTAATGCTGAAGCATTAGTGACAACTGGGGGAATAATCACCTTTTCCAGAGGGTTCTGGTTGATTTACACTGTTTTTCAAAGGAAGTCACTCATTGTGAGAGGCTGGGGGCAGCTACACAGGCATTTCCAGCCACACATCCTCAGCACCCTGCATTAAACCAGCAAAAACTCAGACCAGCAAAGCACAAGAGAGAAAAGCAAGAGCCTTCCATAGGTTGGTTGCTGCACCTTCTACTGAAAAAAAAATAACAAAAAGCTATGGAAAGATTCCATTTATTACAATGGAAGCAGACCTGCATCTCTCCCTGTTTACTTCTATTGCCTAAACATGTCTCATTGTGGGCTTGAAAACCCACAAAAGATCTGTTTTTCAAATTTACAAACAGATCACAGAATTCCCTATCCGCAGCACAAATCAATTATTCCACTATTTTGTTGGAGTTAAAAACACTTAAGACATGCATCTTCACTTCCAAAAAATGCACCATGTCTCTATATTGCCTGCACACCAAATAAATAAGTATTTTCTTTGTTTACATCCATATCAGGAAAAAAGATTGTCCTAAGTTTTTAAGCAGTGTGGTTTTAAACGCGACTCCTGACTGGACAGCAAACACCACATTAAGTGGTTCACAGGCTTTATGAATATAGATTTTTATTTGTTTACATAAAATCTATCTCTTGAACAGAAAAGAAGTTGTCCTTTGCAAGAGTAAGCAGAACTTCAAATGATGTCGGTACACAACTCTAAATGCCATCTGAAAACTGGCTGCAGTGATAGTTAATGACCTTATATAATATTTAGACCTACCAAAGTGATGAAAACAGATTGTCCATTTTATGGTTTTTTTTTTTTAATCTTTTCATTCATCCAACTCATTACATGGAAATATTGCAGTTATTGAAGGAAATACCGACAGTTTATTCAGTATGAGAAACATGACAGAACTATAACTTGTGCATCTAAGAAAACAGAATTGTTCCATCTTTTATATTGGCAGAGGTCAGAAAAAATTGCTGTTTCACCAAAGTCACAATAATTTTAAACATTTACTCAGCCAAAATCTTGAAAAGACATTCTTGTTCACAGGCCTTGGGGATACTGGATGCTAAAACATCTGCATTATGAACTAACAGAGATTTCAGTTTGGTATATTGACTCATTTGAAGATGAATTACCCTCTCAACTCTGGGAATAACACATATATTCCAAAGTTAAACTCT
>VZTZ01016566.1:0-12949 GCA_013400955.1 Drymodes brunneopygia
GGTGCCACAAATCCCCTCCCCCGGAACGATCCCTGTCCCCCCCTTTTCCTCCTCCTGCCGCCTTCCCGCTGTGAGTAATTCCCGAAGGAAACGGCTCCCAAAACGCTGCCAGAGTCGCCAGGTCGCGGGGTTCCGCCTCCTCTTCCTGGGATTCTGGAATCGGTGACCTTGGACAGCTCCCAGCAGGAGCAAACCGACCTTAATGGAACTTCTGAGGCGTAAAATCCCCAAAATCACCCCAAAATCCCAAATTTGGTAGCAGCCTGAGGGTATTTCTGGAGTATCCTAAAGGAGGATCCAGGGGAGTCCAAAGTTCTCTTAGGGTCAGTCCAGGCAGGGATTCTGGGATCAGCTCCCTGGGACAGCTCCCACTTAACACATAAAATCCCCCAAAATGCCCCAAACTCCCAAATTTTGTAGCATCCTGAGGGTATTTCTGGAGTCTCACCCCATAGCTCAGCCCCTGTCCTTCCCATAAAGGAGGATCCAGCAGAGAAATGCCCAAAATTCTGTTGGGATCAGGGTAGGCAGAGCTGGGATTCTGGAATCTGTGACCTTGGACAGTTCCCAGCTTGAGCAGAGCCAAATTAATAGAAATCCTGACAAATAAAACCTCAAAAAATGCCCCAAACCCCCAAATTTTGTAGCAGCCTGAGGGTATTTCCGGTGTCTCACCCCATAACTCAGCCCCTGTCCTTCCCATAAAGGAGGATCCAGGGGAGAAATGCCCAAAGTTCTGTTGGGAGCAGCCCTGGAAGCAGGAAAGGGGAATGATTTGGGGTCAGCCGTCGCTCCAGCCCCACACAACCCCACCAAAACCCCTTCGAGGGCTCCAGCAGGGATCCAGCTGGAACCTTTCCAACCTCTCCAGCTCCATCCCATTCTTTGCACGCAAATGTCATCCCTTAAAGAGCAGCAGAGCCTTTTTTCCCCTCCAGGAAAACTCCCGGGATGTGTCAGGAAGGGACAGGAGCCTCCCAAGCGTTCCCAGCTCTCCGTGATTCCCCGGGAGCAGGAGCAGGTCCCACTGTCAGGGCTCACCTGGCAGCTGAGGAGATCAGAGATGTTTTAATTTGAATTCCTTAAAGAATTAAAATTCCCTTTCCCACCTGAACTGGAGTCTAAACCCAGCAGGAATTTTTCCTCCTGTTTTAAACCAGGCGTTCGTTCAATCCTGCGTCATTCCCAGCATGGGAAGAATTTATTTGGGATTTGGGATTCAGGAGGGGATGGAATAAGAACAGATTCTGCCAGAGGATTTAGGGGAAACAAAATGAATCAGAAACAGAAAAGGACCAGAACCAGGGATCACATTTATTTCATCAGAGGCACAGAAACTCCATTTCAGAGGGATTTTTTTTTTTTATTCCAAAGGATTCCATGAAGACTCCCAAAAATCATGGAATACAAACTCATCCCAGCAGAATGTTGTAGGGAAAGGCTGACATTCCTTGATGTCCTAAACAACACCCAGGGGCAGCACCTTCCTCCCCTCCCTGCTGCTCAGCACTTTCTGGGGTGGCCAAAAATTCCACAATCCGTCAATTTTTGGGATGCTCCCTTCGGATTCCCCGCTGGGACAGGGAAATCAGCAGAGGAGGAATGAGCCCAGCCCGGTCCTGCTGCAGGTTTTGGGGTCGGACCCATCCCTTCCCAGGCAGGATTTTATGGGAATGAGCCATAACCAGATGATTATTTCAGTCGGGATAGCGAGTCTCGTGCTTCCCAAAATTATGGGATGGTTTGTGGGAAGCCTGTACCCCTCATTCCCGCAGGGATTCCTGCAGGGATTCCCCCAGGCTGAGCTTCTGGCAGCCACTCATGGATTTCCCAGCTCTGCTTCTCTGGAGCCCATGGAGAGAGGTCCAGACACCTCCTCTGACCCCATCCACCATTCCTGAGACAAATCCATGGCCAGGCACTCCCTGGGAATTCCAAAGGGAATCCAAGCTCTTGGAATGGCTGCCAGCAATTCCCCGGCACCATCCAAGGGGCTTTTCCTTCCAGGCAAGGGAAAGGATTGGGGTGAATCCTTCATCCTTCTGCTCAGCTGGAGCTCTGACTTTTACGGATAGCCCCATTCCCAAAATTTCCCAGGGAAAGGCACAAATCAGTGGAAGGACAACAAAATTCCAGGATGGAGTCCATGGAGTTTTATGGAGTAAATAAAGAGGAGGAAAAACTTCAATCAAATAAGAACAACCAAAAAAAAGCCAACAACCCATAAACCCCCAAACTTTGCCCCCTCCTCCTCAGGAACACCTGGAGGGAATTCCCCTCTGGATTCCTGGGAGAATTCCAGGAGGTTTCCCTCGGGGAGGCAGAAGGGAAGGTGAAGCCGGAGGCTGGAGCTGTTGGCTGATGGAGCTTGGGGCTGACTGCGGGGCCGGGCTCCGGGAGGGCAATTTAGGATTTCAGGGAAGGGCAGGAACTGAGCCCATCCCAGCTCCCATCCCCTCTCCCCATGGCATGGCTGCTGTGCCCTCATCACTGTCACGTCCCCAGCGCCCTGTGCATGCCACTGCCCGAGCTCCTCATCCCGAGATCCCATCACATCTCTGCTCCCATCCCGGGATAATGCTGCTCCCGAGCAGGGAAGCTCCTTCCCAAGCCAGGACCATTATCCATGGACAACGTTCCGTGCCAGTGCCGGTGCCTCATTATACCAAATGCTGCCCGTGGGGGAGGCGGCTGGAAACTTCTGGATGCCGGGAAGGGGAAGCTGAGTGGATTTAGGGTCCGGATTCCCGGTCAGGATATCCAGGATAATGGCACAGGTGACACAGTGCAGGCGGTGCCACCCTCCAGGAGGGGACGTCCCAGCAGGCAGCCAGAGGGGAGGACACAGAACTGTCCCTGGAGCCTTGTGAGGGAGGAAAGCTCTGGAAAAGTTCTGTGAAGGTGTAGGTTTATCCATAGGGCCATTCCAAGGAATCCCAGCAGGATGCTGAGAGGAACCCAGCCACCTTTATCCTGCTGTAAGCAAGTCCCAGAGCCACCACTGTCCCCTGTGTGGGGACATCACCCCCAGCCCTTCTTGGACGGCCCTTTCCACGCTGGAATGGCTTCCCAAGGAGGCTGATCCCGCCTGGAACGGTTCTCCCGGCTCCATTTGGTATAACGAGGCGACGATTCCCGGTTTTTTAGGTTTTTTTGGTTGTAGCACCGCCCTCTGTGAATGCAGAACCTCCTCATTTCTCTCTCTGATCAGGCTCTTTCTGCTTCTCTCTGTTTTATTCCCATTCCTCCTCCTCCTTTTCACCTGGTCTATCCACATGGACCGTGAAGGTCTCTTGAAAGGTAGGACCTCGTGCTGCCAGAAGTCCGGCACATTCCGCTTTTTTTTGGGAATTTTGTTTTCCTTCCTTCCTTCTTTCCTTGCTCCCGTTGATTTCTTCACAGCCAAAACTTCCCTATCCCTGTTCCCGTGTCCCTGCCTAACACATTAAACAAGATCCCTCTAATTCCCGCTGCCCTCGGGGCTTCTGGAGAGGCAGATCCTGCTTGGAATTGCTCCATGGGCTGGGGGTACCCCCCAAAATCCAGCCAGGCTCCCCCCAACTCCAGTTGCTGATCCCACAGGATTGAACTTGGGAATGCATGTGGGGTTTTTTTCAAGGAAAAACCGCATTTTTTCAAGGAAAACCACTTTTTTTTGAAGGAAAGTTGTGTTTTTTCAAGGAAAAACCCTGGTATTTCAAGGAAAACTGTGTTTTTTCAAGGTAAAACTGGTTTTCCAAGAAAAGGTGCATCGCAGGGGATGGGGACAAGGGACATGAGCCAAAACCGCTGGATCCTGACCAGTCTGGCTGCTCTTAGTCCTGCAAATCCTCCCTCTGGCTCCAGGCTCCCCTTCTTCCCGATGATTTACGGGACTCAGGAGAGCATTTCCCACGTGGTTCCCATCTGGGCACTCCGGTTCCCTAAAGCCCGGCTCAACTGAGCTCCCAGAAATCCATTTTAACAGGGTTAGATCCCATCAGCAGCTGATGGAAAACCGCTACTCCCTCCTAATGCGCTAACGGGAAAAACGGCCCTGGAGAGAGAGGTAAAACCAGCGGGAATTCTCCAGAAATGCATTCCCAGCAGGATTTTGGTGCTGTAAATCCCCCTCCAGTCAGGGATGATCTGGCTCCGGATTCGGCTTGAGGGCCCCCAAAAAGTTTGGGAAGGGATGTTGGGAATTGAGGATCTGCATTTTGCCGCTCTCCACTCGGCGTTTTTGGGGCTTTCTAACCAGTCCTGCTTCCACATGGAATTATTCCTCCTTTTTTACCCCCCCTAAAAAAGAGCTGCTTCCAGAGCTAACAAATTAATTTTTTTATTGTGATGCCAAGTTAACAGGAAGTCTGAAATATTGGGGTTGTGTTATCCTTGAATTTCTAAAGCACTGATCCGAGGAAACGCCTCGGAAATCCGCAGTGGGATCCCGAATTCCTCTCCCACTTCAGGGAGCTGCATGAATTCCATGAATTCCATGGAATGAGGGAGAATTAATTCCATGGAATGAGGGAGAATTAATGCCTTGCCCAGCTCAAGAGCCCAAACAAAGCACCAAAAAAAAAATCCCAATATTTTCACCAGTATTAAGGAAAATTAAAGGAATGAGCCTGGCAAATCCCAAGCTAAAAAAAAAACAACAGGAAAAGATAGGAATGGAAGTGGAAGGAGAAATATTTCAGGGATATCTCCAGGAATATGACAGAATTTGCATGAACTAAGGAATAGTGGATACTAAAATTAATTTTTGTGTCAATTTAGAGAAATCCACTCTCGTCCTTCCCAAAAATATCTCCATTTATGGGATAGCAACTCCTGGCCTCCAAGAAAAAAGAGCTTTTTCATGGTTAGTTTTTGGCTAAAAGAAATTCTTCAGTGATTTTTTTTTTCTCTTTTGGGTTGAACTCTTTATTTTTTAGTGACCTGGCTTTTAGTGAAAAGGAGAAAAACCCAAATTGAGCAAAGTAAAATGCCCAGAAATAAGCTGGGAAAGGTAAATTCCCAGGAGTTTTGGAAGCTTCACAGAACTTGGCATCCTAAATGTTCTCCCCTCACAGTGCTCCCCATTGCATGAGGTTTTTTCAAGGAAAAACTGTGTTTTCCGAGGGAAAACTGCATTTTTTCAAGGGAAAACCCTATTTTCCAAGAAAAAAATGCAGTTTTTCAAAGAAAACTGTGTTTTTTCAAGGAAAAACTGCTTTTTTTCCGAGGAAAAACTGTTTTCCAAGGAAATCTGGGAACAAACCACAAAACCAGGTAACCCAAGGGGGGCTAAAACACTGAGAGAGAAAGAATCCGAGCAATGCCAAGGGAAGAACATTCCTGATGTTCATCCAGTCCTACTGATCCAAGTTTTGGGTGGAGCACTGAGGTTAAGAAATCGAGGTTAAAAAATTGGGATTTAGAAACAGAGAGTAAGAAACTGAGATTAATAAATTGACGTCAAGGAATTGAGGTTAAAAAACTGAGATTTAGAAACTGAGAGTAAAAAAATTGAGAGGGAAAAACTGAGAGTAAGAGACTGAGGTTAAGAAATGGAGGTTAAAAAACTGAGAGTAAGAAANAGACAACAAACCTCTTCCCAACAGCCAGACCTCGCTGGACGGGACGATAAAGCAGCAGGAGAGCGACGACAGCTTGGTGGACTATGGAGAAGGGGGCGAGGGCCAGTTCAACGAGGACGGCTCCTTCATCGGCCAGTACACGGTCAAGAAGGACAAGGAGGAGACCGAGGGCAACGAGAGCTCCGAAGCCACATCCCCCGTCAACGCCATTTATTCCTTGGCATAGCAGAAACCGCCAGGAAAAGCGCCCACAAGCCCGAGGGGTTCGGAGCGGCCGGGGGTTCCGCCGGCAGCTGCCACCGCCGCTGCCTCCGACAGGAAAGGGAACCGAGCGAGGACTAAAAAATACGAAAACAAAAAAAATAGAGAAAAAAATATTAAAAATAGCAAAAAAAAAAAAACCAAAAAAAAAAAAGGGAAAAAAAGAAAAAATTCCAAGCAACCAGGCAACCCAGGCGGTTGCCGATGCCATTTATCCTTAGCAAACGAGCCAACGGCAAAGGACGCGCGGGGCGGGAGCCGGAGCAGGAATCAGGGCTGAGCTGGAGTGGCTGGAGGGGAGGAGATGCTCGAGCTGCTCCCCAGTTTGGGGTTGCTCCGTAGGTTTGGGGCTGTACTTCAATTTTGGGGCTGCTCACCATTTTGGGGCTGCACCCCAGTTTTGAGGTTGCTCCTCAGTTTCAGGGCTGCTCCTCAGTTTTGAGGTTGTTCCTCAGTTTTGGGGTTACACCCCAGTTTTGGGGTTGCTCCCCATTTTGGGACTGTTCCTCATTTTGGGCTTGCTCCGTGGGTTTGGGGCTGTACTCCAGTTTTGGGGCTGCTCCCCCAGTTTTGGGGCTGCACTCAAGTTTTGGGGCTGCACTCAAGTTTTGGGGTTGCTCCCCACTTTGGGGCTGCCTCAGGCCCAGTCTGGAGGGCCCCCATATTGTGCTCAGCTCCCCAAGGCTTTTTTTGTTCTTTTAGGAGGGAGGTCCAACTTTTTTGGGTTTAATTTTTCCCGGAAGGTTCTGGATCAGAGGGGAGGGGGATAAGAAATTGAAGAATTTCGGAGAGGGGGAGGAGGGGTGAGAGGGGCCTGGGCAGAGCAAAGGCACGGAAGGAGGAAAGGGGTGGATTTTGGGTTGAAAACACCGGATTATGGAACCATCTATTCTCATGACAGCACCTTGCCCATAACCTCTCCCAAAAAAAACCCCTCCTTCCTGAAAAAACCTATGCAGGGAAGAGCAGGTCCCACCACCCTCCTCAGCACTGGGATTTGTCCTTGCTGAGGCTGGAAAAATCCACAGGGAGCTCATCCCCCATTCCCGCCAGGCTCTGGAGCGTCCCGGGAGGAGAAGAGGTCGTGGAGGAAGTTTTGGGATTTGTGGAAGGACAGGGAGGAGCCTCTCCCCCGCCGAGCCTGGGGTAACAGCGCTGCAGAAAATCCATTTTTTGGGTTTAAATTTGCTCTGTAGGGATTTTGTGGGGGGAGTCGCCCCCCAACCCCACGCCTGCTTTCGTTTCAAGGCAACTCCATAAATCCTATGTAGCAAAGAGGGCCTGGAAGCAGGAGCGGGATTGGGATAGGATGAGGAGAGAGGGACGATGAACAAAAAAATAATCCAAGCGAGCTGGTGAGGACGGAAAAAACCCTGTGGGACCAGGTGGAGAATTCCCTGAAAGCTTCAGGGCCACACCACGAGGAAGGAACACCAGACTGGAACCCACAGCTCTGCAAGCACTGGGATGAGCCGGCCGGACGCTGTTTTTCCCACCAAACCCCCTCCTCCTCCTTTCTGACAGTGGCCTTTCCCCCCTCCAGCACTCAGCCAAGCCACCGTGGGACCCCCATTCTGCCTGGAGACCCCCAGGATTTCAGCGACCCCCCCTCACCCCCCGAGCGCTCCCTCACATGCCTTACACAGCTTGGGACTTCCCGGGGAGTCACTCCAAGGATGCTCTTCCCGCTCCGCTTCCGCAGCCCCGACGGCCTCGGATCCGCCCGAGCAGTAGGAATGGGATGTCTGGGAGCGTTCCCAGCTCTCCCAGCATGGATCAGGGTAGAAGGCAGGGATTCCTAACAGAAAAAAAAACAACCCCGTGGATCCTCCCACTTCCTGCACTTTTGAAACCAAAGGTACCTTCGCGGAGAGAGAGAGAGAGATCGGGTTTCTTTCGGAAAAGATGGAGTTTTGGATGGATTTTCCTTTCGTTTCTTTTTTTTTTTGTTTTATTCTGAGGAGGATGGAGGTTTTTTCAGATGGGATTCGTGCAGTTATTCTTTCTGCTCTGGAGACACGTCGGTGACAGGGATACTCCCACTGCTATGGGACTTTGCCACATCCTGATGGATCCCGGGAAGAGCCCGGACCGGGCAGGCAGGAGAGATGGATGCAAATTAATCCAATGCAAATGCCTTCCTTAAAATAATCATTATCATTTATCTTGGTCGTCTTCTCTGATAGGTCAAATGCGGGGTGAAGATGGAGCTCGTGGGGCTGGATTTGGTGACCTTGAAAGGTCCATTCCCACCCAAATTGTTCCATGAAACCAACGGCAAAGGAATTCCAGGGTTTAGGTCGGGGCCAAGAGGCAGAGCCCCCTCCTAGAGCTGGGGGAGCTGTGCCAGGGATGTCCCTTGTCTGTCACCCCCTGCCAGGCCCTCCAGCCATGTCCCCTGGCAGGGACAGCCCCGTTGTGACCCTCAGTGTGGACACAGCCACGCCCCGATCCCACTGCTGCTCCCGGAATTCCATCCAGCTTTTAGGCAAACACCTCCCAGGCCAAAGGTGACACTGCCCCAGGCATGGGGACAATCCCATTCCCTAAGGTGGCACCACCCCTGGGCACAGGGTGAATCCCAAAGGTGGCACCACTGCTGGGAGCAGGGACAATCCCATTCCCAAAGGTGACACCATTCCTGGGCATGGGGACAATCCCATTCCCAAAGGTGACACCGTTCCTGGGCATGGGGACAATCCCATTCCCAACCCATTCCCAACTCCCAGTTGGCTTTGGGGAACTTCCTGCCCAAGCACCGCTGGGAATAAGGGGAGAAAAATTCCAGCCCCTGAATCTGGGATCTTCCCAGCACTCCCAGTCCTCGCTGCTGACCCACAAAATACCCCCAGACCTCCGGGAATTTGGCCAGGATTGCTGGAAGCAGGTCCGTGTTGGGTATCCATGATGTGCCATTCCCATTAAAACCTGAACCACCTCATCCCCAAGGAAACCTCTCGTCATCCCTTTGGAAAAGGAGGAATGGGAAGGAGCTGGACTCTGCCCGACCTTATCCCAAATTTCCTCATAAAATTCCCAGTCCTACCCCCAGGTTACTCTGAGTAATGAGAAGAGGGAGGAGATGCCGAGGTGGATGAGCAACTCGGTGTAAGTTACTCACAGCTCTGTCTCAGCTTGGTGTAAAAATTACTCAGTGTTTTAAACGTTTAGCAAAAATTCTGACATTTCTTCAAAATTTTCCCCCTGAAATTTTGGTCCAAACCCCTGAAGTTTCGGAGCCCAAAGAAAATTCAGGTTAAAAACTCGATCCGAGCTTCTCATCTTTTAGTCCTTTGAGTAAAATTCGAGGTTTGCATGCGGAGTAAAGCCCTGACCCCAAACCTTCCAGAGCACTCACAGGGTGACCCCATAGATCCCAAAAAACCAGAACGGGGCTGGGATGAACTCACAGCGCATCCCAGGAGCATCCTTGGAGCAGGAGATGAGTGGATGGATGGAGAATCTACACGAGGATTTGTGGTGCTGAGGGGTTTTCCCCACCCTGATCCCAATCCTGATCCTGATCCCATTCCCTGGGAGCTGCTCTGCTGCTCCATCCCCTCTCCAGAGGGGACATCCCGGTCACCTCCTGTCCTGCTTCCTGTGGTGACCCCCAGGATTAGCAGGGATGCTCCCATTCCCACCACAGGGACAGAGATCCCTCCCTGGGATCCGCACAACCTCCCTGGGGCAGGGAACACCTCCAGTTCTCCAGAAGAAAAAACCCTTTCTTCATCACGGGTTTAAATTAAGATCCAACTTTTAATTAATAATAAAAAGGGAAGGGTCAGACCCCAAATTCCAGCACCAGATCCCAAATTCCAGCACCAGACCCCAAATTCCAGCATTCTCAGGAGCCGAGCTCAACCCTAAACATGCAGATTTGTCCTATTCCTACAACATTCCGAGCCAACACCTCATCCATGTCCTGGAGACGAATCCAGGCTCCACCACAAATCCAGGGACCTTCCTGGCACCTTGGGACAGCTGATAGGAACGCCAGGAATTTGGGATACAAGGACACCGCTGTCCACCCTGATCCGGAGGCTGCTCCCGTTCTCCCTGAGGTAACGTCACAGCCAGAGGCACAAAAAGATCAGGAAAAGCCGGAATTTTGGTCCAAACCCCAAAATCCTGCTTGGACAAACCCAACCGGACACCAGGATCCACTGTCCCCGCTGCCAGCATTGCCTTCCTGGAGGTGACGGATCCCAAATCCAGGTGTCACCAACGATCTAAGAGATGCAGCAGGAGCTGGAGGAGAGCAGGAGGGACAAGGGCAGGGTCACCCAAAGCCACCACGACGCTCGCTCCAGCCGTGCCACCAACATTTCCTGGCACATCCTGACACCACCAACTTCTCCTGGCACATCCCGACACCACCAACTTTTCCTGGCACATCCCGATGCTACCAACTTCTGGCACATTCCAATGCCACCAGTTTTTCCTGGCACATCCCAAACCCTCTCCTGGTCGCAAAGGTCCCAGCAGAGCTGCGAGCGCCACCTGCGACATCGTCACCTCCTCGGCCCAAGCTTTCCATGTATCTGCAGCAAGATTTCAGTTAAGCAATAAAACATTAAAAAAAAAAAAACCTTACTAAGGGGAAAAAAAAAAAAGACAAAAAAAAGAGACACCTCCTCTTTTCTTGCACTAAAAGCTGTTTTATTAACGAGAATAACGATGCTTTTCTGGTCCTCACGACGCCACCCACGGCATCAGTAGCGCCCCCTCACCGGTGTCTCCGTGTCCTCACGTCGGGCATCGGGGTTTGGTTGTTCAACGCTGTCCAAATCCCGTGTCAGACCCCCAGAATTCCGTGTCAAGCCGCAAATTCCATGTGAAACCCCAAACTCCATGTCAAACCCCTAAAATTCTGTGTCAAACCTTCAACGTTCTGTCAGACACTCAACATTCTGTGTCAAATCCCCATGGTTCATGTTGGACCCCCAAAATTCCGTGTCAAAAACCCAAATTTCCGTGTCAAACCTTCAAAATCCCATGCCAAGTCCCCAGACCTCTCCGTAAATCCCTCAAAATTCCATGTCAATGCCCGAATTCCATGTCAGACACACAAATTTCATGTCAAGCCTCAAAATTCCGTGTCAAACCCTCCAAATCCCATGTCAAACCTCAAACTCCCATGTCAACCACCCGAAATTCCATGTCAAACCACCAAAATCCTGTGTCAACCCTCAAATCCCATGACAAACCCCAAAATTCCATGTCAGACTCCCAAAATCCTATGTCAAACACCAAAATTCCTGTGTCAAACACCAAAATTCCATATCAAACCGCCCAAATTCCGTGTCAGACCCCCAAAATCCCATATCAGACCTCCAGACCAGAGTCCTCCCTCCAAAACACCATTTTCAATGTCGGTCCCTCCCTCTCACATCTGACAGAAAGTCCCAGGACTGTTTCGTTTTAATTTAATTTGTAAATATCTCACGATCTGTCTGTCCTCTCTGTCCGACCTCCCGGCTGGTCTCGAGTATTCCGTGTATTTATTTGCCTTTTTTTTTAAAAGCAAAAAAAACCCAACAAAAACAAAGAAAAAGAAAAAGCCACCACCTTTGCGTTAACCCCACCTGTTCCAGTGAGAAATGTAAAGCTGAGGCTGTAAAAATTCAGTTTCCAGCGAGATTTATGGACTAGAAGGGATAAAAACAAAAAAAAAAGGTTTAATTTAAGGACTTCTAAACCGACTGCATGAGAGATGAGAGAAGGCCAAACTACTCAGATATCTTCTTTTTTTTTTTTTTTTTGAATCTGTAAAAAAAAAAAAGACTGGATTTTTTTGTATAGAGAAAACACTAAACATATAATAAAACATGGTTCAAAAGTTGTGCTGAGCCCCGAGAGTCATTCCCGATGAATTCCAGGAGGGAAAAGCAGCAGAGCCTGGTGCTCAGCATTCCCAAAATTCCCAGCCTGAACAGGAAAGGAGAATATTGGACCAGCTGGGTCAGCTCTGGGTCCTCTCCAGAACCAGAGCCTGGATTGTGCTGGTTCTTGGCATTCCCAAAATTCCCTCCTTGATCAGGAAAGGAGAATACTGGATCAGCTGGATCAGCTCTGGATCCCATCCAGAACCAGAGCCTGGATTGTGCTGGTCCTTGGCATTCCCAAAAATCCCAACCTGTCCAGGAAAGGGTCAGCTCTGGATCCCCTCCAGCCCCATTTCCAGCCCCCAAACCCTCGGCAGTCGCTGCGGGAGAAGCTCCCAGAGCTCGGAAAATGTGGGATCGATCCCAGACCCCCATTCCTGGCAGCCGAGGGCGGCTCCCGCCGGGATCCATCCCTGTCTCCCAGCCCTTCCTGCCCCGAGGCTCCGGAGTGCTCCCGGCAGAGGCTGAAGGGGCTGGAGGGAGGGGGAGCGGCGCGGTAATTTGGTTAATTGAGCTGTAATTGCGGCGGGCCCGGCTAAGAGGATGAAGGGCTGAGTGCTTCCTGCTGCAGCGGGGGCTCCTCCCGCCCCCTGCCCAGCATTTCCAGGAACAGCAGAGAGGGGGAAAAGCGCTTTTTGCCCGGTGGGGACATTCCCAGAGCGATGGAGGCACACTCAGTCCCTGCCCCAAGGAAGGATGGAATTGTGGAATTGCCTTTGGCTCCTGGTGCGGGAATTCCAGCGGGCTGGAACTCCTCCAGTTCCCCAGATCTCACATTCTCGCAGCCGCTGGAAGCACCAAGCCCAAAGTCGGAGCCTCTCCAGGGCTGCTTCCAGCATTCCCGTCGGGATTTGATCCCTCCCGGAGCGGCGGCGGGACGGCGCTGATCCTCGGGATCGATCCGGGCCAGACGCGTTCACTGTCACTTGTCCCCTCCGATGGCCTGGCAGTGACACCGCATCGTCCCCGAGCTCCGGGGGTGCAGGACCGGATCGATGCCGGGTCCCCTCCTCCTCCTCCTCCTGCAGGAGGCAGCTCCAGCCTGTTGCCCGTTCCCATGGCTGACATTTCCCTGTTGGCTCTGGGAATATCCACGGGACTTCTCACGGAGCTGCCTGTCCCCGAGCGCTGTCGCCGCTGTCCTTGTCACCTGCAGAGTGACCCAGAGCCGCTGCTGGCAGAGGCACAGAGGGGAGGAGACAAAGGGCATTTTATTTTATTTTTATTTTATTT
>VZTZ01016580.1:7622-37881 GCA_013400955.1 Drymodes brunneopygia
CAGATGCCAGAACAGATTCCTCTGCAGCCCACAGAGGTCCATACGGGAACAGAGATCCATCTGCAGTCCATGGAGGACGCCACAACAGAGCAGGTGGGTGCCTGAAAGAGGCTGTGACCCTGTGGAAAGCTGATGTTGTTGCTGTGTTTTCACCCCTCTGTCCAGCTGAGCGATAGAGAAGCTTTGATTGGCTTCTGCTGTCCAGCCAGGGTCACCCCACCACAGACAATCTACCTGTCTCCATGCCTGAGTGAAGCAAAGCAGTAGTTTTCTGTTTCAGTGGAGAACCTGGAGCACACAGACAGCTGTGCTGTCAGTCTGACTCACGAGGGAATTTGGCTGCACCGGTTCCACTTCAGCTAATCCTGGATGTTGTGTCAGAAGAAGAACACATGGAGCAACACGTGAGTGTGTGTGTGTATGTGAGGAGGGGGCGCAGGATCCTTTTGATACCAATATACTGCTCTGAACAGCATGGGGAACAGCCTTCTGTCTGGATCAGTCAGCCACATCACATCTTGCCCCTCCTTCATTGTTCACCTTGTCACTACATCTTTGAGACCCTCTGTCCAGTATGACATTAAAATAATTTAAGAGAAACTGCATCTGCTCAAAGAATAAACCACTGCTTTCCTGCTAGCCCCACACTAGCCTGTGCTGCTCACTGAATCCATCTGAGCCATTCAGCATCTGCTCCAAGTGCTGCTTCCAGGTAAGCTCTGCTGGTGACAAGACNCAGCCAGAAGGAGGAGTGAGGGTGTGTCAGAAACAGCTCTGCAGACACCCAGGTCAGTACAGAAGGAGGAAGAGGAGCAGCTTCAGATGCCAGAACAGATTCCTCTGCAGCCCACAGAGGTCCATACGGGAACAGAGATCCATCTGCAGTCCATGGAGGACGCCACAACAGAGCAGGTGGGTGCCTGAAAGAGGCTGTGACCCTGTGGAAAGCTGATGTTGTTGCTGTGTTTTCACCCCTCTGTCCAGCTGAGCGATAGAGAAGCTTTGATTGGCTTCTGCTGTCCAGCCAGGGTCACCCCACCACAGACAATCTACCTGTCTCCATGCCTGAGTGAAGCAAAGCAGTAGTTTTCTGTTTCAGTGGAGAACCTGGAGCACACAGACAGCTGTGCTGTCAGTCTGACTCACGAGGGAATTTGGCTGCACCGGTTCCACTTCAGCTAATCCTGGATGTTGTGTCAGAAGAAGAACACATGGAGCAACACGTGAGTGTGTGTGTGTATGTGAGGAGGGGGCGCAGGATCCTTTTGATACCAATATACTGCTCTGAACAGCATGGGGAACAGCCTTCTGTCTGGATCAGTCAGCCACATCACATCTTGCCCCTCCTTCATTGTTCACCTTGTCACTACATCTTTGAGACCCTCTGTCCAGTATGACATTAAAATAATTTAAGAGAAACTGCATCTGCTCAAAGAATAAACCACTGCTTTCCTGCTAGCCCCACACTAGCCTGTGCTGCTCACTGAATCCATCTGAGCCATTCAGCATCTGCTCCAAGTGCTGCTTCCAGGTAAGCTCTGCTGGTGACAAGACAACAGCCAAGCAGACCATGGAACATTCAGAAAGGCACCTAAGCATAAAGTAGCAAAGGAAATGCATGCTGCAGGCACAGTCAGCACCACAAGTGGCCCACCCTTTTGGCCTGCCTGGCAATGGTCTTCTATTATAGTTACCTGCAAAGGTCCTTAATAAGAAGGTGCCCAGCATGCCAAACACACAGCAAACTGTCCCTGTCTCAGCACTCCCTCACCTGCCTGATCCAGGTGGTGTCAAGAGGATGGATTGACACATAACTGCATGCTGACAAGTGATGTATACCCCCAGCCTCCTTTAGAGAGAGTCATGTCTAAAACAAGAGGCACTGAATTCTCCCCATATCATGGCTCTAGTCCTAGTGAATGATTTCAAGCACTGCTTGAGATGATTTAATGCAATCTAAAATGGTTACCTGTTCAGCTGGCAGGGTCTGTCTAGCTGCTTTATGATGAGATAAAATAGTAATGGAGCACGGGAGGCAGAATGGACTTTACATGAATGTGTCTAAACTAAAAACCAGACTTGAATGAATCTTAAAATTACTTCTCTGGTTTCAGCATTTAAACAAAATCATAACCAGTTTTATTAACATTTCCACTTTTTTTTTAAGAAATGAAACATTGAGCAGTTTGTTTGGTGCATGTTGCTGTATAGGGGTGGCCTTGGTTTTGCCTATTATCTTCCCCAAACCAGAAATGTCAGAAGTAGTCACATGCTTGAGTCTCCTGCAGAATTGCTTCTTTTGTGACATGAGGCAAAACAACCAACCCAGGAATCTGGTGAACATCATGTTGTACTATGCTGAAAAGCTATTTGAAGAATCAGACACCCCAAATCTGCATTTTCTATTGGTCCCAAGACACTGGGTGAGTCTGGCTATGATCAGACAGTGGTGGGTGGAGAGTGGTTTATGATGCCATTGTCACACTGTCACTGTACTTGACTACCTGCAGCCCCCTCAGCTGAAGCAGCCTGCCTGGCACAGACTATTTCACGGCAGATGAGGCTGATTTGCCTCCTTTGCACTGCAGGGTGGGACAAGCAGATGCTGACTGCTCCTCTCTTTGCTGAGAGCCACTGGCTGGACCTCAGTAATTCAATCGTTTGTGAACCTGCTTGACCAGAAGAAGATGGAGCTTCCTGCTATGGGGACATTGCAGTGTGGACCAATAGGATTTGCTGCAGTGGCAAGACAAAGAGAAATTAATCCAGTGTGACAGAGTTGCATTTTTTCATTTTCAAGGTTAATAACATGAGATTTTGGGATATATTTCTCCCTCTGTCCCCCACAGTCAGCTAAATTGTTTCTGAGGCTGAGGACTGTGATTCCCCGATGAAATCTAACTTCTCAAGTAAGCTGAGAATTTAAATTACATACTAAATGAAATTAATACGTCTGCTCAAATTCTGCTGAATGATGAGCAGATTCATGAGCAAATGAAAGGAGAAAGAATGAAATGCTGTCTACAGCTTCTTCAAGCCCAAGTCTTGATTTCAGTTCACTTGCATTGCTTAGCTGGGGGACATTAGCATGAATCCAACTAACAGTGAAATTTTCTCTACCTCTCACCTCTGACAGAGAATATTTGACAGTGAGGACAATGTCCTTGGAGAGGACTTCAGGATACACACATCAATGTGGGCTTTGCCTGCAGGCTGCATGGAAAAGAAGGTGTAAGAAAGTTGTGTGATAGGACCATAAGGCCATGCTGATCCCAGTGCTCCCTGGACTGTAAGTGTGACCACATGGGTGGCAGTAGTGCAGCTGATGGCTGTGCCTACTTGCATTGAAATAAAAAGGCAAGACAAAAGTGATTTTTACTAAACAGATGTAGCAGAAACAAAAAGGACCTATCTCTAGCCAGTTCCCTGCTGTGGATACAGGGAATACGGTTTCAAGCTGATACAGGCCTGGCATAAGCACTGATTATTCAGGACAGGCCATCTGAATAAGGAGTGTTTCACTGGTTTCAGAAAAGATTGTTCAGATAGCAAGGGTCAGACAACTATGTCACCCACTGCCAGCCTGGGTGAGATGCAATATTCTTAGTTGAAGCATGTTATTTTTCTGAACCAGAAAACTTGGGGAAAATAGTGAACTATTTTCCAGTTTCTAACTCCAGTTGTGTGAACTGGCTAGAAAGAACAGCTGTACGAATCTTCTTCAAGGTCCCTCTTGGACCAGGTTTTAAAGATCAAATAGCCGCATTTCCGTAAGTTCTATTGATCTGGCAGCTGCTCTGTGCCTTTGGCATGGCTGAGAACTGGCACAAACACCAACAGGCTGGGAGTGGTTTGAAGCTCCCTTCACTCCCAAGATGGCCCGATCAAGAACTGGTAAATGACCTAGGGACTACAAAGTTGTTTTTCGTCTGTTGTTCAAGGATGCAGTCCTTAACTTCTTGCGTGGGAGCTACTACCAGTAGCAGCCAGAGTACTGCATGCACAGCAGTGCAGGGCTCATTCTGAGGCAATGCTCAGCTAGAATGTTGCCTGTGCCAGTTACTGAAAGGTTTCTGAGGGCCTGGATGATGTTATTTTGCACCTCCCTTCAGAAAACACACACCAAAACATCACACTATTCTTTAGCACAGAGGAGAATGTGTAAAGGAGTGTTCCAGTCCCAACCAAAGCTATCATCTATTCATACCATGCATCTCCTTCCCTAGTCAAGCTATCCCAGCTCCAAACCTCATTTTTCTGACCCTCACATGATTCTGGGAAGGAATGGCTTCTCTGCTTCTACCCACTATTGGGCTCAGCCCCAGAGGAAAGCAGGTAATTTCCTGCAATGGCTGTACATTTTAGGGAAAAAAACACCAATAACACTGTTTTGAACACACAGAGCATTTTACCTCTTCATGGCATAATACAATAGCAAATCATCTTTGTAAAATAGTAAGCTGTGTTTTACTGCTGGTAGAAACTATTTAACTGGTTTACCTTAAAGCCATGTAGAGTATCTGAGGCAGCAGGGGAGCACAGAACCAGGATTCCTGCTCCCAGTCCTCTGCTCAAGCTGTTTCTACAGCCATTTTATTCAGACAGGTTGCAAGTGTGTAGCAGCAGGCAGCAATTAATCTCCCTTCATCTTTCCACACCTTTCTCCACTGATTTCAAAGGCGTCTATTGTCGCAGCTCCCACCTCACAAGGGCATTTATTTTGTTCTCATTCAGCATGTGCTTTTTCACTTAATTTTAAAGGATCGAGATTTTTATTCCTAATGGCTGCAAAATACTGCATATAAGGATTTCATTTATCACTGTCAAAACTGGAATATATGAACAGCACTGGTGATATTTAAATGTAATTCCCTTTCCCATTCTCCACGTTTACCTTCAGAAAGGGACTTATTTGGTATTTTCATTTACTTTTCAAAGAATATTTTTCTTGGCAGGCAGAAGAACTAAGTTAGATACCTGGGGAAGTATTTGCATTCTGACAAGCCCAGCTAAAAAGCTTCTGTTTACCAACTGATCTCTACAAAACCTAATCCATAAAACCAAGCTACTCTCTATTTTAACATATTTTAAAGGGACAAAGAGAATTAATTTACTTCACCTGTGGAGAACTTCTACAAATGCTCCCTCACTATTTTTACTCAACTGAACACAGGTTTAAGTCAAAGCAATTTGCTTGACCTTGCTAAATGATGTGACACACACAAAAAAAAAAGAGAACCCCCCCCCCAAAAAGAAGTCTTTTAGGAGCAATTTAGCTCTCTTCATTTAAATAGCTCCATTCATTTAAAACACCACTTAGGCTATAGGCACAATCTACCAGATACACAGAGGTAATATTGGTGCCTATATCACATTTATTATGAGTTCTGATGTTCTGTGAAGAAGCATTAAGGTTACTGGTCCATGTACTAAATGCGTATTTAGGAGAGTAGTAGTACAGACTCGCTTAGCTGAATATTCACAGCCTTTGGTTACACAGGATGTCATCAAACAGTGTGTATTTGTATAAAANAAAAATATTCTTAATATGTTGTCATTGGGAAAGCTTTCACTGACTGACAGATAGCCCTGCTCGGAATGACTTGTTGAGTTCCCATCAGTAGGCAAAACAAATAAAGTCCTAAGTGATAATGCCACAGGCAGCACACAAGTTCAGAAGGGACTCACAACCTGTTGACTCCAGCAGTGTGCTTGGAAGGCACTCTTGGCCTTTTCTTTTACCAGGACTGGACTGCAGCTGACAGTCCAACCCATGTTTCTGGCTTTATTTAGCAGCAAAATATTGTATATTTGATCCATTCTGCTTTATCATCCACTGCATTTGGTTTCTACAAACCTTTGCATTTCAAACAAAATTCTGTATTTTCTGTCTAGTAAGATGAAAGCAGATGGAGACAGGCAACTTGGCTGGTTAACACTACCATTTTCTTCCCTGGAAAAGGCAAAGAAGGAGTGTTAGTAGTGAGCAGAGTATTTGGAAGGCATGTCACTCTATAATTACTCTGCTCCCCAGAAGAGGACTTTCAGGCATTGTTTCACTAGATGAATTGCCTGTTTACTATGAAACTCTGCAGGAGAACAGGATATGTACAGCTCAGGGTGCCTCTTCCTGCTATTCAATTCATGAGCCCCAGTCCTGGGCACTTGGCTCAGCTGGAGAGCTGTCCCACACAGCAAACCTGCCCTCCTAACAGGATTACTGACCTGATCCCTCCCTCCGTGGGGCTGCCACAGTCTGGAAATTTGACACATGGCCTCAGAGCTCAGTTAGTTATTTAATGAGTTTATGATTAACCAATCCGCTGATTAAGCTTCCATTAATTAGGCTGGCAGGAATTCTTTTTCAGAGGGATAGTGGCCTCTCTGGTCCCGGAGCAGGGCTGGAGAGCCCTTGTGTTTGGCATGCCCTGACACTTCTCTTTACTGCTGCAAAAGTACCTGCAAAAGCTGTTTGGATGGCTCCTGAGGCTGCTGCCGATCACTGGGGCATGGTGGCCCTTGGGGACAGCTCAGTATTGTGACCTGGTTGTTACACCTGGGGCAGCTCAAAGGCTCCTGCTCCTCTCTTCTCCTCTCTTCTGAAGTCTTGCCAGATTGTGCCAAAGGAAGCAGGCAGGGTTTATCTAGGGCAGCTGGAGACCTACAAGTACAGTTTCAATTTGGAATTTTGATTGGGGTGGGTGGCTCACATCAGAGAGGAGTGGGAACCCCTTCGCTCTTTCTCTTTCTTCAGAGGGAGTGTAGAGAAAGCTGATGGCTTCACCTCTGGCTCTGCTCTGTGGTTTAAGCTCTGACAGATAGGGCTCAGTGGGTGCTGCAATCTGCTCCCTGGAGGGGGCTTTGGCTGAGAGGGCAGGGTGCTGCCACCTTCCTCCTCAAGGCTGGCCCCTGCTTCGGTAGAGAAATCAGGACTGGGCTCAGGGATTAGTCCCAAACTATCATAAACGATTAAGTCTTTCCCCATCCACAAGGGATCCTCTCTCCTTTCTCAGGCAGGGCTGATACCTGTTCACGTCAGACAGTGGAGGATGGCAAAAGGGATGGCAACCAACTGTCTCATGTTCCTTAATGTCCTCATGTCACAGGTACAGGGCTGAAAGTTTGGCAGCTGCCTTCTCTTTACACCTCTCAAAAGGACTGGTGACAAAACACAGCCATGCTTCTAAGTGGCAGAAGGAAACAGGACTGGCCAGGGAAAACTCATGACCCTGCTGAAACTCCTGAGAGAGACTTGAAAGACAAGATGAAAGACAAAGTTCTAGCTGTAGCTGCTTTAAGAGTTGCAGGAGAGGAAGCAGGGCTGGGGGATGACAGATGCCACCCCTACTGCAGAATCCTGCAGCTGGAAATCAGACACGTGCACTGCTGAGCTGAAGCCTCAGTCAAAGGAGTGGCAGTTCCAGTGGCAAGGAGAGCTCAAAGGGGCTCAGGGGAAGCCTGACTCATGCAGAAAAAAGCAGAAATGTGCTGGGAAAGGTGAGGACAATTTTTAACACAGAACTCCAACATCATTAGTTTATGTCATGGTTTAGTATTTTAATGTTGATGTATTTCATGCTTTTGTTACCACAAGCTGTCAGGTGCTGGCGTGTCCCTTCAGAGCTAGGGTTATGGCACTGCCATCCCAGCCCTGCTCACTGCCAGACCACAGGCAGCCCCAAAGGAGAAACGATGGGTGCTAAAGCTCTGCTGGCCCAAGCAAGGTTTAACACTGTTTTTGGGGAGCTGTAAATGGGAGTTTAGGCAAAGGGGAGGCAGGTGTTACCAAGACTGAATGTGAGTCCCCTTCTCTCATGCCACACACTACTGATCTTGCAAAGACTCATGCCTTTTGATTGGCAAATGGGTCCCCCTCCTTCAAACAGCTGGCAGGGGAGGTTCCTGATTCTGCCTCCCAGCTGCCTGCTCTCAACACCGTAGCACTAAATGAGACTGCTGGCAATGCTGCAGCTGCCACGTCGCTGCTATCTGACCCTCTCTCCTAAATGAACCACTGAGGCAGAAATTCTGGCAGATCAACATTTTTACCTCCTTCCCAAATGGCCAGCTGTATGCATTGAAGGAAGGAAAAAAATCCCAGCCAGGATTTGCTTATCAAAAGACCATTAGCTAGGGATTTTCTAAAGAAAAAGTCTAAAGAAAAGGAAGGAGACATGCAAAAGCAATACAAGAATTATCATAATTTTTGTGCTCCTTGCATGCCTGGGTCAGGTATGTGTTGGGCCACATTGAGTACATGTTCAGCTTCACTTGGCACATTTGAGAGCTAGAATTGCCAACTGCATGGAAACACAAGGTTTATTGTTGTACAGCTATCTGTTTGGCTGCCTGACTGGAGATGTGATAAGATTAAAGGAACAGGAGAGTCCTAAGAGTAGAAGAAAAGAGGAGAGAAACAGCCTGAGGGTGTCAGAAAGCAAGGCTTTATTGCAGTAGAGCTAAGGGACCAAGGAATATGTATAGAAGACACAGTTGCTTGCCTGAGGAAATTAAGACAAAAGAAAGACTGTACCTAAGGACTACAGGCAGCTAGAACGGTGGGTGTTTCAGTGATGCACAGTTCCTTTTAATTACTATTTCAGTTTGAATTATCTTTCAATAATTAAGATACGCGAACGGGCTTTAACTTCTATACACACAGAGACCTAAGCACAGTGAAAGTGGGTTTAATTTGATGATGAAAAAGGGGAGTGAAGAGGGTCAAGATATATAAAGGACTTTTTAAGGGTAAGGGACCTTATTAGAGACTTTATAAGAAATGACCTGTCAGCTCTTCAGGTTGTGCTGCTGGGTGAACAGACAGAGATGAAGGGAAGAGGAGATGACAGTGGAAAGGTCCTGGTCTGCTAAAGGAGCAGGCAAAATCTGCAAGGAACAAAATCCTGCAGACTCCAATGTAAAGCAAAAGACATGACAGCAGGGGGGTATAATCTCAAGGCATGCTGAGATTTCAGACAGTCTTTGCAAAGACACAAGCTTGCTCTGTGTTTCTTTTTGCTATGCACTCTAGTAAAAGAATCTAATTTTCCATTCATAATCTGATTTGAATCAGGAACACAGGTTTCCATTGCCAATCAACTGCATGCAGGTTAACAGTATCAACTGTTGTCTTTTTTTGCCTCATTATTTCTCTCCACTCAAGCATCAGGAACTTTTAGGTCATACTGTATCTCAAATAACCCTGGGAACAGAAAACAAAGGTGTCAGGTTTATCTGTCCTTAAGACAACTTCACTGTGAAGTGACATCAGAAACTCACTCTGAATGGAGATGTCTGCAGGAAACAGTGGGAATGAGGCACTGGGTCCCCTGAGGCAAGAAGTTCAAGCAAGTGCAGGATGGAGGAGCTGTGGAGTGTACACACAGACACACGCACGTTCCGTGACTCAAGTCTGGAATCTCTTTCTCTCACACACTGTGCTGGAAGGAGCCTGGTTTTTGCCAAGACCCAGACAGAGACAGCATTAACACTCAGCTTTCCAAACAGCCTCTCCACCCCACTGATGCTGGCACAGTCAGTGCTGAAAAAGGAAAAGCAGAGGGAAAGCAGGGCAGAAAATATTCTCTGCTTTCAACAGGTCTTTGAGGCTTCTAACAGTTGCATTTGTGAGGTGAAATGAAGGGTAATGCCAGGCTTTGGGGAATAAAAAACCTTTAACTTCTCTTCAGCAGAGATATGGAGGAAGCCCAGGGACTGACAGCCTTGTCCTTTCCAGGGATGGCACTTAAGTCAAACTCTGGGGGTACTGGGATCTGAAGAGCTGTCTTTAACAGAGCTTCTCCTTGGGCAGTGTGTGCACTGGGAGAATGAGAGTAAGGATCATAATTTTCTGATCACTCAATAAACAATCCAGCAAAGCCATCTGATTGAGGAGACATGTCCTGATTTGGAGCTCACAGGGATAAAAATGAGGACAAACAGAAAAAGAACTCAAACTAGCAATTTTCTCACTCCTGCATCTGTTCCCTGGGCGCCTGAAGTCATATTGACTCAGCCCGATGACAGAAACAAGGTTTCTTCCTGTCAGGTCTCCAGGGTCCACTAAAATATAAAGGAAAGCAAGCTGCATCTCCTCCCCTGACCACACTATGACAAAGCTGTCAGAACAGCTCTGACAGTATCACGCCTGCAGTAGTGTCTGGTGAAAAAGCCACAGAGAGCCACTGCTCTTCCACATCTCTCTGGAGAGAACTGTACTGGAAAACCAACGCCAGACAATATTTTCTTCTGTGAATTTCATCGATTTCATGCTTAAAAGCAGTAAATTGGAATAAACAAGACCTCCAACAAAGTGTCCCTGCTGTGTCTGTTCTGGAAGAGGGTGCTTTGCAATGGCAAATTTCAGTAACATAGAGAGATAAATTTGGGGGTTAAATCTAACACACTTTGCTCACTGGAAAGGCCTCAGTGGCGGGGAAAGTGACTGTGGTTTTTGTACTTTACTTGCAGTATTAAGTGCACTCTGCTTACTTTGGCTGACCTTGTGAAAAATCTTAGGATTTACTGCTGGCTTCATAACCTAATCACATGGAACAGCCTCATGAAGGTCAACTAACATCCAACAACAGTGCAAGGAGCTGGGGATGTGAAGGAAAAGAGCACAAGTCAATGCTTGAGTAGATGGTGTCCAGAGGGCACTTTCTGGAAATCTCCGGATTGAAGATAATTGGGTGACTTCACTTGAAAATAATTGGGTGACTTCAACACTGCTGGACTGCCAGAGGGATCTGTATGTAGCAGATCCCAGAGGCTTTAAAGGACTGTCCTGAATAATCATTTTTTCACTAATGTCCATTTACAAGTCATGTACTCCTCAGTTTTCATTTTCAGGACCTCAAATATACTCTGCTTAATTTTTCACAAATCTGTGATCATGCTTCTGGATTATAGAGCTGGTCTATGAGGTCTGACAAGTTGCTCTTTTGTTGCATCCTGCCTTTGAAAAGTTTTAGTATTGTTCTATATCCTTCTGAGATGTTTTGTTTGGAACAATCAGCTTTGTTCTAAACTCTTGGACCATGAAAGAGTATTTATTTTTTCTG
Source organism: Drymodes brunneopygia (assembly GCA_013400955.1). Taxonomy (NCBI): domain Eukaryota; kingdom Metazoa; phylum Chordata; class Aves; order Passeriformes; family Petroicidae; genus Drymodes; species Drymodes brunneopygia. The sequence continues at coordinate 18,686 of VZTZ01016580.1, forward strand.
GATGTCAGTTTGCTGCAGACCAACATTGACTTTCTCCCAAGGCAACCTCCATACATTTAACAGTCTTGAACACCTGCCTACTGCCTCCACTCCTGCCCTAAAATCTTTGTAAGAAGATCAAAACAGTGTTTTTCACATTAAAATAGTCAACCTCACACTCCAGGATGGATTTTAATCTTTGATTCAAATCCATTCCCTCATTCTACAGGAAAAAACGCAATGGAATTCATAAAGGAAGAAACGTGGGATGGGATGACTCATTTGCTTTTGTTTTCTTCTGTGTTTTCTAATATTATTTGTGTCATGCAGCAGGTAGGGATCTATGTGTGACAACCGGCCTCTGGGTCATAATCTCTTTCTGCAATTCCCCTTAAAAAAATCCAAATCACAAATGAAAAACATCCCTTTGCCAATGTAAGACAAAAGTGCCTTTCCCAAAGACTAGTTGAGACATGACCAACACCAAGAAGAGCTCAAATTGGTCTAAGAAATGGAGGTGTTGCACAGCCACCTTGGTAGTTGCTCGATTGTCACCTCACACAAACATATGCACAAACATTTTAATTTGGTTTTGCTTTGTACACTCTATTAATGCCGTGTGCTAATGCCCTAATGTTTTGGTAGGACACAGTAGGTACAAAAAATCATCTGCTTGCTCATATTACAAAATCATTCAGCATTGAAGAATGCAATTAAGGAAACACATCTGTAAAAGAACCAATTTCCCTGTCTCTGCCCTGGAATCAGTAAGAAATACAAGCAGAGGAGATACTTAGTTTTAATATGTTTTTAAATTCAATCAAGAAGGTTTGGTGAATTAAAGAGAAAGAAGAAAAAGCAGTAATGAAAACTTAAAAAGAAGAACATTTATAATGGAGTGAAAATCAGGCAGCAATTGAGTTTTTCTTTTTTACCACGGGACATACCAGATGACTCCTTTATACCAATTCATGCAAGTCACCTAAGTCTACCTCTGCAAATCCAGCTGTGGTTATGCTGGGAATCCAAAAGAATAACTAGAAACTTTTTTTTTTTTTTCGGTAATGAGAAGAAACTATATGACATCTTAAAAAAGCAACCCGGAATCCTAACCACAAACAGGATCACAGGATTACTTCAGCTGGAAGGGACCTCAGGAGCTTTCTAGTCCTGCTCAAAGCAGCATCAGCTATTGGATCAGACTGGGCTGCTCAGACCTTTATTCAGTCAGATTTTCAAAGCCTTCAGGGTTGGAGATGACACGAACTCCCCAGGAAACATTTTCCCATGCTTGACTGTCCTCAAGGTGAAAAAGGATTTCTGTAAAAAAAGTTACAGGTTGGGAATGAAGTACCCACTGATGCTCCAGGCAATTTACTGCCAGCTGAGGCATGATGCTATCATTCCTCAATAGCACAGAGGAAGTTTCACATGAAGCTTTTCCTTAGAACTCTCCAGATTATCCTAGTCATCTCCCATCTGATGGTCATAACCAGCTAAATGCAGACAACTGGCACTGTGTTTTGCTCCCTTTAGCCCTAACCTTTTCCCATTCTCTATCTGTCCTGCTTTGAGGCAGGGGAGATTACAGCCCAGTTCTAGGTCAGGTGAATGTGCTGTAGAGGGCTCAATTCACTTTGTCAACGAGACCCAGAGCAGCAACAGCCTTCTCTAAAGTGGTCATGACTCTGATTTCCACGGAGATGGGAACTCCCTGGTACCTAGGAATGTTTAATTACAGATAGAAAGAAGAACATTGCCAGAAAAGGAGCTAAGATCATCTCCTTTTGTTGATCATCACCTTTCAATAAAGGACAGGAAACCCAAAGGATCTAAAGTCAAACTCAAGGACTGTTGTATAGTCATAGCTTTTCTGCACACAGGCAGACGTGAGTCAACACGTGAGCTCGGAGGAAGTACAAACATGACATGTGCCTACACAGAAATAACTATGCCCAAGTCTTGCTTTCACATTTTGCTTCAAACCCTGGCCCCACAGATCAGAGGTTGCATAAAACCACACATCAACCCAACAGCTGAAGTGCTCAGGCAGAAAAAGAACTGGATTCTTTTGTATTCTGGCTGAAACTCAGTAGCTAAAAAGGCTTTGTGACTTGAGTCTCCCAAACTTCTTACGGTCAAAATCACCTTGTGAATTAGACATGAATTTGTGAATAATTTTGGAACCATCAATTATATGTTCTTTTAGTCAACCCCCCAAAAAATAGTGCTATGATTTACTAGGGAGTCTAAGCCCAGGATACTTTTATTTTAAAAAATGTAGCAAAACCTGAAAATCCAAGTTTTAAAAGCAGCCTCCATTATGGACTCAAACTATCCATGCTTGACAGCATCACTTTAAATATTAAGTATGCTTGCCCTGGTCAAGACACACTATTAGCAGTGTTTATTACGTCAAACATGGTTTCTCAGATGAACTTATACAAAGTACAATTGTCCCACTTGTACTCTTCATCTGTTCTGCCAATTTTCTCATCCTAGAACCATTTAAAGTATTTAAAGTAAAGTATTTAAAGTAATTCACAGAAAATCTTTCCTTTTTTTGAAAATCAGCTCTTACTTTCAGGCTGGGTAGTGATGGGAGACAGAGAGGAGCTGTTTTCTGGCATCAGTGTAACTTGGGAGTTGAGTTGCAGAAAGGGAGCTGCCAGCAGCCCACAGCTCTGAAACACCTGATATGATTAAACCTTCTTATAGTCAGCTCACAGTTTACTCATGGCAGAAAGCAGTTTAAAACTCGTGAGCTTCAGGCAAGGGAGCTAGATGGAACTGCATCACTCCTCTAGAACATATTAACACCTGCTGACTTGATTGTACCAATTTCACAGCAGTGATCAAAAAAAGAGGGTATGTGGGTTGTTTGGAAAAAGTGGGGATTGCCTTCCATTTAGAGCAGAAGGCAGAAAAAAATCAAAGTTATTGCAAAAAATGAGATGGTTTTGAGTTTACAGTAGAGTTACCTTAAAGCCCTGTAGAGGATTTATTTTATTTTGCTATAAACAGTGTTACTTTATGAGACAAAGGGTTGGAACATTCACAAAGGCTTAGGATGAGTCAATTCAAGCTCTTCTCATGGTAAGCAGCAAGTGGGATAAAAAAGGCAGAGAGTTAAGAAAAAAAAATTTGGGCAGAGTTCACAGGTGAAAGGGACATGAAGAGGAAGGAAGGCAGGAGTCACTGAGAGAAATGGCTCAGCTGTGCAGTCTCAAAAAGTGGGGATGGATACAGAAAGTGGGAGGAAGCCTGGGAGAGGAACAGTATGCAAAGCAGTGTGGAGACAACAGGAGTCTACTACTAGTAGGAGGCAGACACAAACAGATCACAGTGATTACACAGGCTGGAGATGATTCTTTGACAAAGACTTGGATCCATCTGCCAAGAATGTACGTGTTACCCCTCCTTTCCCCTTCTAACTGGACCTGGAGAAAGCATACAAATATTGTCTATGGGACATGTTTTCCTATAGCTCAGTTTAGAAAGAAAGCCCAGACCACGCTCAAATGTTTTAAAATTTGATCAACAATTTCTGATTTTCCTTCTGGAAGATGTTTCAAAAAGGAGACCACAGCTATTTTGCACAGTACCAGGCTGCAAAGCCTCATTTCCATGAGTGATGCAGAAAAGCATACCCTCAGCATAAGCTATTCAGCCATGATGCAGGCAGCACTTTAAGCTTTTTGAATGATAGTTGTGGTTAACAACTGGAGAAATGGGACCAGACTGTCCAATTACTGCTGTGACTTTTTTCTTATATAAAATTTTATCTTGGTAAATATATGGCATCGGTAAAAACAGCTTTATTTTCCTTCAGTGTGCCCTGCTTTATAGAACATGACTGCCAAGTGGAACAAGGAAAGAGCTGTGCCAAAAGACTGAGGTTTGAAACAAACAGAGAGGTGCCAAAAGACTTTCTACATGTGGCAGAGAAGGAAGGCTGTGGTCTTTCCTGGAGAGGTCACTGCCTTGTTCCTGCCAGGAGTGAAGTGATTGTCAGGGAACAGGCAAAACTCCCTCTTAGTCCCAGTCAGGACTCTGAAGGTTCAGAGGCTTTTTTGCACAACTAGTCCCACTATCCTCACTACAGCTTAACTCTGTAAAGCTCCTAAAGCTTCTCCATAGAGCAGTGGTGTTGTTTGGTGTAAAGAGGCTGAGATGCTGACAACAGCTGAAGCTGTTGAGTGGCTCTACCAGTCTGTTAACCTAGAAAACACGTGCCCAGCACAGGCCCATACCGCTCCATGTCCTGCTTCAGTCAGCTCTCCTTCCATGAAGAAATACAGAGTGCTTTCTTCTGTGCTGCCTCCTGCATTTGGGAATTGCTCCTCCCTAGAACTCTGGACCAAAACTGATGGACATGATGAAACATGACTGTTGCTGAGTGGGCAAAAACTGTACTTCAGTTTGTTGCTGCTGCAACAAACACTCCTTGTGGCACATCTCCCTGCCTGCCATGTTAGAGCTGGGCCTTGCAGGTGGTGCTTTGACTGCACCACTGGCTAGGTCTGGAAAAATGGGGCTCTTCTGTGCACAGCTGGATGTAATACTGTCTGCTCTGCCTGGAACAAAGACTGGAGTCACAGAAGGACTCCTTGGGTGTACCTCTATTCATGCTCAGGTGACATCTGAATCCAGGACCACCATGGTGCCCTCACCTAACAAGGACTCTGCTACTGACAGGAGATGTGACAGGGGTGACATTCTTGTCTTTTCTTCTCTCCTGCTGTGGCACACCACGGTTTCTGTGTTTTTCTGAGTTCTGAGTCTCCAAAGGATCCTTCAATATCTCAGAGAAGCAACATGAAGTTTTCAGGTTGTTATCTTCTGTGCATAAGGATAGCAGCTAAAAACTAAGAATTGCAGCGAACTTACTATACCAGGACATGCTCCTTCCCTTTGAGAAGTGTATGTCATTTCAATTAAATAGAGCTTCATTTGCTGATGGAGCACTTTAGTCCCCACATTCAATAAGCAGGCAGTAACCTTTCCCTGGTAAGAGCTGACTGTGCAGCACAGAGAAGACAAAGTGGGAGCCCACATCACTTGAAAATCAGAACAAATTCAATTAACCATCAACTACACTTTAAGGCTCATCATAAATAAATCAAACACATTAAACAAATGCATCACCCAACACTGTAGATGCTGTGGTCTGTTCTGGAGACAATTTACATTAATTATACTGGGCTACACTTGCTTCCCTCAAGTGCTAGACAGGAACTCATCTACCTTTGGAGACATCAGAAGGAACTATAGAAATAGTAACACCTGGGTAATTCAGAACTGGGGAAATGTTACACTGTGGTGGAACAGGTGGAACCTACATTTAAGGGCACAGGACTTCGAGAAGTCAGAAAATAGTACTACTGCCCTTTTCTAAGTTGATTTTTTTAGTGATACCAACATCTGAGCAGGCAGCCTTATCGTCTCAGCTGCTGTTAATCTTTTTAATGTCAGGAACAAGATGTAAGTCACCTTTGGGGATCTCTTTCTTTAAACCAGTTCTCTATGTACTTCACAGAAAACAGTGATGAGAATAACACGTACTTGTGTAATGAAACCTCTGAACAAGCCACCGTGTGGGGCTGCCTGCTGGGGTTAGGCTTTGCTAGACCAGGTACTTTTTACTGTCATCACTACTTCAGTTACTGAATTTTTTCTCCTTTCTATCAGAGAATCTCGATAATTTTCTCAATTTGTTTTTCCTCACAACCTTCTGAGCTGCTTCTCATATTTGAGGTGACTGACTATGCTGGGTCAGACAAAGAAGAGAACCTGTAATTTGCAGCTCTGGGCTTCTCCTTCAGGCATAAAACCCCCATTCAGACACTGGATGCTTTGCCCATTCTCAATACAAAATAATTCATGCAGAAACAGATCTGCAGGATAAGCTCTCCTTCCTAGACTATCAGACTGCAGGAACCATAAAAATATGGAGTGGCTAAAGGACAGCCAGGTAACACCCCAAAATTACCCAGCTGCATTACAGCTTCCTTCTTCACGACTTTATAATGGAAGGAGTATTGGCCAAGTGTGGTGTGTGCAACACAAGATGTGAGTGGGTGTGAGTCTGTTGGCTTGTGAGGTGTGTTGGTACCCAGGAATGTGTCATGGGAGATGTGCACATACCCCCATGGAGGGCTGGGAAAGGCCAGTGAAGCCCTGTTGCACTGGCAGAACAAATCAAGCAAAGTTACAGTGATACAAAAGGCGAAAAAGCCAGGTCATTTGGTGGACCTCATGCCACATCATTCCCACATTCATGTGCTCGTGTTCTGCTCCTGGGATTTGCTGACTGGAACATCCCTTCCCTCTGTCTCACCCCCTCACACACTCCCTCCTGCCTGGAGCTCTCTGTTGAACTCCAATGATTGCTTTGTTCTAGTTCGTCTAAATGGCTGTTCCCTTTACCCAAGCCTGTCTCATGCACCTCCTTCTTTCTGCCTCTCTGCTTCTCTTCTAACTAATCTGCAATAATATGCTTGTCAGTACTGGTTTTCTGCCCTCATCTTTGTAGCTCTGTCTGCAGACAGCCCTACTAGCCTTAATGTGATGCAGCTGTTCACTCTCCCATCCTTTCCAAAAAGAGCCTGGAAATATTCCTACAGGAAGGATGCTACCATAAATCTGTGTACACCATTTCTCTTATGAATGGAAAGAGTAATAAGAGATGAAAAAAAAAGTTTAAATAAATTCTTCCCAAGCTCCAAGACTTCCGAGTGGTGGGCTGCACTCCTGTCTTCATGAAGAAAATCAATAGCAGTGCTGTATTGCTCCTGCTCTCTGGCTTCCACCCTGCCCTTCCCCCTGCACAGACTGTGTTCAAGGAAATGGGTGCTCCCAGGGGAGCAGAATGGCTTTTTGCACTTAAGGTAATGATGTCACTTGAGGTCGCCATGCAAACTGTTATGGCTATGAAAATCTGCAGTTTTGACAACAGAGCTGGAACCTGGGGACCTAGCTTAAGAGTCAAAGCCTTTTTATAAAATGTTTCCCTAATTTACCTACAGAGCATCTTCCCAGAAACAACAGCTGCTGTACCTAATTAGCATTAATCACCTTGTTACAGAAGAGCAACTGGGAATAGTACAGTACTTGAAATACTGACAAAATGATACACTAATGGCATTGATCTGTCCGGTCTATTTCAACTTCCCCTCTGTTATTCTGTTTTCTGTATGAAAAGCTTCAGAAGTCACAAGTTTTGGAGCAGACTGGGAAGCAATGATGCAGAAAAGGAGCCACAGATGGGGGAAGATACAGATCCTTTCAGCCTACTCAAGATGCTTGCTGCCGCTCTGTTTGTGACTGCACTTCCCAGTTCTTCTTGACCTGAGGCAAGAGCAGTCCTGGAAGGGGATCTCTAAGCACGGCATCCTTTTGGGCAGTACTGGGATAGGATGCTCTCTGTGTCCTTTGTGGCTCTTCAGTGGAGAGCTTTAAGATAAGCTCTGAACACACACCCTACCCTGGGAGAAGGGATTAAATACCTACATCAATTGAAAGATCAATCTCAGAAGCCACATGAGGCAGTCTGTTGTTTACTGGGATGAGAGACCTTCTGTAAAGTTTCAGCCAGAAATGCGCTGATTTTGTTAAGTTGAACCCTGAGGGCTTTGTATTCTGACTGATACTGCTGGTACTATTCCTCCCTGATCACACAGCAATTCAGTATCTGCCATGAATACGCTGCAGCAGGCTGGAAGGCAGGAGCTAACAACACAGACACGTCATCAGCTTCTGTCCCCTGATGGATTATCTCCTCTGTTCACTTCAATCTCCACCAAGATGGGGCTCAGTCATGAATTAGTTTTGTCCAAGTCAGACACACCACGGAACACCATTCTCTATGTCCTTGTGACCGTGTTTTTACTGCTGTTTAACCCTACCAGTTCTGCTTGGTTTAAGTGAACAGCATTCCAGTAACTTCCTTGAGGTGGGACTCAGTGTCTCTAGCTTAGACACTCTGTTTTCATTTTTAAGACCCCTTTGAGGAATCTTCCAAAAACAGGGTTTTTTTCTCTATCTAGTCCAAGGAGAGGAAGTGCTTACATCTAAGGCCACAGGCACCTTGGAGGGCTGAAGGCTGCTATGAGTCTCTGCCTCTCTCCCACATGTTCATCTGCAGACAGGTATGCAGCACATTTACTGCCAGGCTTCCAGTGTGGTGGATGTGCTGATGAAGATGCCTCTGCCACAATCCCTCATCCCACCAGTTGCTTGCTATGCAGCACTCCAACCAATTTCCACATTGCCCATTCTGTTTTAACACAAACTAATGTCATTGACTGCTAGGAAAGACAGACACAGACTGTCTGGGTAGGGATTTCAGACTGGAGAAGGGAAATTAAAAATGCAAAATAGAAAAGCAGATGGCATAAGCTTCATTAAAATAATATCTTGTCTCCTGGGAATGCTAGGAGGATCTGTTGCCTTCCAGTGGATGTGGTGCCCTGAGATTTACACTTGGGGATTATTCTGTTCCTCTCTCTCTCCTTATCATAACTATCCTCAATTTTCAAAAGGCTTGTGGTATGTGCTCCATCTGGGTATGGCTCCTAATAAGGATGTGCTGGAGACATCTCTTAAGTACTAATGTACACCCAGCCCCCAACCCGTGCTGTCAGGACTCTCCTTATCAATGATCTGAAAGAAAGAAAGAAAGAAGCAAGGCTGAGCACTGCAGCTCTGGATAAAAAGACAAAGCCGGAGTGTTAGAAAAGTAACAAATACATAATTAATATGGATACAATACCAGCAAGGATTTAAAATTATGAACTGTGTGAACTGGGAGATCTTATTTCCCCTTGGTGTGAGGTTCTTAATTTGATGTGGCCCTAGCATCAAGCACTGTTCCATTTATAAACAAGGTGCAACCTCTAGGAAGTCACTAGAATTACAAGGCACCTGTGAAGTTTTTACTCTAACTGATCCCCCTCAAGCAACCATGTAGCCAAATGTATTTATTTAGAGGGGAAGAAACAACCAAGGAAAAGACCACTCAAGCAGCAGGATAAATCTGTGGGCAATATGTGCAGTTTTCATGCTCTTTCTGTCACACTTCAATCACTGTGGTGTCTGGAAGCAAAAGTTGTATTCATGCTGGGTTGGTATTTAATTGAGCTCACTTGAACCAAGCTTCCAGCAAGTACATATGACAGATTTATACATGAATCTTTGCAAACTGAAAAATGACATTTATCAACCTTCCATCAGAACACCTGACATTTGAACAATTGATTCTGATTTAACTGTGCAAAATGCCACCATCCATATGGAAAATCTGCCATAGGATTAAACCCCTAGTTGCTACTATCCCCAACAATGGCTCTGCCAGTTAAGCTATTAAACATTTATGTACCACCTTAGTTTTTTCTAGCCTTAAAGAGATTAAAACCAACCCTGACAAGTCTAATGAAGAAAAGACAAAAAAATCTAGCCAGAGGAATGGGCGCCAGAGCTGGGAGATGCAGTGATTAAGCTGCTAGAAAACTGCAGAGGCTGGGCAGATTTTAAGAACAAGAACAGCAGGAGCTGGTGTGGATTAAAGGCATGTTACACTGGCTCTGGACCATACTGTCAGTCTCATTTTGCCTCAGATAACCTAGAGCTCATCTGGGTATGGCTGAGAGTAGAGAGCTGATGCAAGTACCACTAGGTATGTGTTCACCTTATTAAAGAGGGACACTGTCTCCACAGAGAGGTGTTGGAGCAGACTTCTCTCTGGAGACAAGCCAGGAAGATGGTTGCCAGCCTTGCAGAACAATTCCTTTTCAGCAGGTAGGTTTCACCCACTATTATCTTCACAAGCACACTGTGGTCAGCACTGAGTTCACTTGGAAGCACCAGCGGAAAAGGTGGTCCTGGCAACAGTGTGCCTCTATCTACTACAAAAACTGTTCAAACACTTCCAATACCTCCCCTTGACTCTTCATGCCACTCAGCACAGGCTAAATGAAAGAGAATGCTTCCTGTGTGGAAAAGCAGAAATTCTGGCAGAAAGGCTAATCATTCTATCTGATTCCCAGAAAAAAAGCTGGTAAATTCTGCAGAAGCGTGACTGTGCCCTATTTTCATGTATTAGTCCATTTCAGTAATTAGTAACCTTCCAATCAACTGATGTAGTCATCCCCAGTTGATAAATTCCAGCTTACAAAATACTGAGTTTCTCCTGTCTTATTTTTCTCATTTCTATTATTCCAGTTTTCATGGTTTTTCCCTCTATGCCATTTCTGAGTCTTTATTGTACTTATTCCTCCCAAATAAGCTCTACTAAATTTTCTTTGCTGACTCCTGCTTTTTATGTAAAAGTCATTAATGAACACATACATAAAATGACTGTTGGAGAACTCCATTAGCAATGTCCTTTCTTCTGATACTTTCTCCTTCAACATTACCTGATGTGTTTTGATTTCCCAAGTTTCTCATTCTACTAGCTTTATTTATAATACTGAGATTTGTTAAGGATTTACCTTGAATAACTTTTCCATTTAATTTGTATGAATCGAACTTGTTTACCCTGAATCCAAATCTATTTTCAATGATCTTATCTCCTAGAATGCTCTCATGACTTATCAAAGCCAAGTCTAAAAAAGTACCGTGTCCTGTCATGTCAGTGAATCTCAGGAGGATGTTTTTATTGCCTAGAAAGGCAAGAATATTTCAGACTTACCAATAATAGCATCAATTGCTCTCTAACCTGTTTCCTGGTGTTAAATTACCCAAAACAACTACTGCAGTAGTAATTATCTGTCTAGTAACATTAACTTGGCAGTGAAAAAGGATCCTGGTGGCATATGGCATGCTGGCAGTAATAACCTTTTACCAAACTATGATTTGTGCTGTCACACAGCACAATTAACACACACTGCTGCTCCCTGCCTTTTTCTGAAAAGCAGCCACCAGTTTTAGAGTATTCATGACCACCCTCAGTAACCACCCTCAATCAGCTTCAGCAGCATCCTCTCAACGTCACTTGTTCTGATGTGAAGGACAGCCAGGGCACTCCTTCCTGCTCCTACTGGGAAGTTCTCCACACTTAAGATTCTCATTTTTTAGCAAAAAGCACACTGTTACTTTGGCTTGTCTGTCATCAGGTTCTTGAAGCTGTGTGGCTAAATAGCTGCTCAGGTTTTGGAGGCAGGACAGGCATGTGTCGAGTGCTCTTGTAAGCATTAGCCTTGAAAGGAAGCAGTGTCTTGTGGTAACAGGATGATTCTGCTTCTAGAATTAAAAAATATTGCTCAGAAACAGCACAAGTATTTGTGTGGGAACCTTTACAGACCAGAAAGTTCTCCATCTCAGAGTAATGCAGCTCTGTCTTTTTCTGGTAGTGTCTCAATTCTATGATCCTTTCCCTTTTGTTAGCAACTATTCTGTCTTCTCATCTTTTTACAGTCCCTCCACATTATTTTCATTCTTTATCCGGCCAAGCCTTGATCGCAGCTTAATAAAAAAACTGTAGGTTTAAAAGCACTGTGCCTTGCTTTTAAGGCATAGCTTTCTTTCTTTACCACATCCACGGATACAGAGGCTTTACATGTTTGTAGGTCAGTTCCCTAAACTACAGCAGCAGAATCACAATGATAAAATTGCTCTGTGAGCTGCTTGAGCCTTGCTGGCATGCGCAGCTACATGCACAGAGATCTCCATATGATCCTGTCTTTCAGGCCTTGGATTCAGCCTTTTCACTCTCCACCAGCAAAGACTCACCTAATTTCACTTGAAGTGGGGATGGCTTATAGTTCATGGCTACAGTCTCTCCCTCTCTTGTATCACAATCTCTGTCCGAAATAGCTGCGGCTGTTGGATCCTGTTGAAAAAGAACAGAAACAAAACAGAATGGTTTAGCTGGAAGTTCTGCAGCTTCTTTTCTAAATGGCTATTAGGTGACTCCACCCCCTTCACATTCAGAGGGAGCAGAGAACATCCTGCTGTTTTGAGTGCTGGAACCCAGGGGCAAAACACAGAACTTTGGAAGCACATTTGCTATGCTAAAAGTACCTCTGGAAATGCCAAATTTCAACATCAGGCTTATATGACGGATGCTACTGGGAATATAATGTGGATGGTGGGTCAGCAGCACAAATTCAGCCTTGGCTGGCAGTAGCCCCAAATAATTTTCATGTGATGACTCCTTGGGGCGTTGTATGAAATACATTTACAGTTTCAGATGAATTCCAAGTCGACCACTCAACCCCAAACTTACAACTAAAAGGTTTGAGATCAGCTCTGTGCAATAGTCCAGCTTGGAAGGAATGAGGGCTACATGGGTAGGAGAACCCAATTTCTGGTCCCTCTTGGGACCTATTTCATGGCTGAGGGGAAAGATCTGTCAGCACAGTACCTTTCACTGTCAGTAAAATTTCCCCCCAGAAAACCAATCTCCCCAAACACATTATGCTCCTGCCTACTGGCAGACAACATGTATTGAATTCTATCGTACAGCACATCAAAGAACTTGAGAGAGAAAGAAATTACACACTCAGTTCTACCACTGATAAGAATATCCAAAGTCCTTTCACAGCAAACTGCAAACCTGTTGGAACTCTCCCCACTTAGCACCATAGTGAAAATTAAAACTGATTTTCTAACATGTTTTTACTCCCACCTAGAAGACAGAAATTAAATTGAACATGCACACACATATATGTGTATGTAAATTTGGGTATATCATAGGTAGAACTGCACAGGCAAAGCAAACATTCAACATTAGTTCCAAAATATGAATAGAACATTGCTTGAAAGAAATGGAACAAGGCATCATAAATGAAACACTAGAATACTGTTCCAAACTGGTGAATTGATATTGTCTGTCTCTCAGTTTCTGGAGTTTTTATTTTGTACACAATTGCTTGTAAAATGCAATTCATAATTTGGCACTGACACCTGTATACAAAGCAGAGTCACTGAGTTTCAAAGCAAGGTAACATCACTCCTCAACCTCAGTAAAAAAAAAAAAAAATCACTTGTTGAGCCACTCTTCTGCCTGCCTTCTCCCTGCAATGCATGTTAGCTCTTTTTAATACACTGTGCCTAGGAAATAAAATGCGACTTCTGAATTAGGCTCTATCTTGGTGGAAACTGGTTAAATAACATATGCAGGGTTATAACATTTTATCAAAATCCTGCTCCTTTGCACTACCTTTGTAGTAGACTTTGACAGTACCTAAAATGGATGGTGTTTACAAGACCTCACATTCAGGGACAATGCTGAAAAGGCAGTTTCTTCTGCTTTCCTCTAATGTGGTCACTGCTGCACTTTTCCTCTAATGCAGCAGTTTAGTGACTAGTTAAAAAGGTAAGAACAGGTTGCAAACCAAAAAACCAGTCTCCAGGAGAACATTTAGGTATAAATCATAGATCAGTTCATGTAGTATCCTTGCAACACGGATCTGGTCTCAAACATGCCCAGATAAAGGGAATAGAACAGAATCTGCAGGATTCTGAATCTGCAGGAAAGAATCATCGTGGCATGGCTTCTCACCCTTTAGGGGAAGGGAGCACCCAAGGTTTGTAGATGCTTGTGAACAAAAGGAAATGTCGAAAGTCAGAAGGTCCACAAAATTACAAAGTTCTGTTAGTAAATTACACATTTGGTATGGAAATTGGTATGTTAGTTCTTGCCCTCCTATTAAGAACCCAGAAGTGATTTTAGGATAAAGGAGTGAGGTCAAAGGGAATAGAGAAAGAGAAAGGGATGTATTAAAGAGGGGTAGAAAGACAGAAAGGAAGAAGGAGAGAGAGATCAGGAGTCCTGGCTCCATCACTGATGCAGCTGATGGGGGGGTGCAGGGTCCTGGGGTGCACACACACCTGGGCTTTGTGGGGGTACCTGTTTATAGATGAGTTTCCCTGCACTGGAGGTAAATTTCTCCCTTTCTATGTAATTTAGTTACCATGGAAATGGGTTGGAGACTTCAGGATATTTGGTGGTCTCCATATCCCCCTACAGCCCATGCCTGCTTCTTGACCTCATTCCTGCACTTGTGCTGTGTTGTGTTGAGCTTATCTCCAGAGCCAGGACAAGGATATTTGTCCCTGAAAAGTGCTGCTCTACTTCCATGTGGCCCATTCTCCAGACACATTCTGTTCATTCTCCCAGTGTGTTATTGTTAACAATCCTTGGCTGCTAGTACGAACAGTCCTTGGTTGACTCCACAGCCATCCGGCTATCAGTGTTTGAGACACACATGAGCTCCCTTATCTTTGTGCTTCTACACATGGGAATAGCTAGATAACACAAAGAACATGTCTGTCTGTCAGACGTGGTAGAATCTCTTCAAGAGGGATGTTTAAGGTTCTAAGTGGCACCATTTGAGTCCAGGCTTCCTGGAAGAGAACCTTTTCTCTGCCAGTGTGGGAAAAGACTGGATACAGCCATTTCTAAGGAACATGACTCCAAGAGCTGCATGCTTCCCAGTTGCAACTGAACACAATAAGCAAGTCCTTGGAGCCCCAATCTGCTGGCTGCAGGAAGGCATGGGAGTAGATATATTATGGGAAATCACATAATGTGATGGCCACATACTGTGTCCTGTGCTGGTGCAGTCCAGCAGAGAGTCCATTGAACTCAAAGCCAGAAGCCCATGACGCAGAGAAGGGGTCTGGCCATGCCTGGACTAGCCCAGGTTCACATTGTTAAAATCATGCAAAAACTCTAAATCCAAACCAGCCCTTACTTTTTGTGGCAAACTGATGTGCTGACAGCAGCTTTTCCTTTGTAGATACCTGACCGTGACATTAGAAATCCATTTGCATCAACAAAGGGAGGGGAGAAAGGTTCTGAGGTGCCTTTGAAGATGGGAACTCTGAGCCTGGACCAGTGGACTCAGCTGGAGAAATTTCAAAAACGGGTCTAGACCAAACACACAGAAAAGGCTTCCTAGGCCTTCAGAGAAAACAAAGATGATTTTCAAAGAGTGGTTATTTCCATTCTGTCTAAGACACTCATCTTAAAAGGACATGAATCTGTCCTTGGAGATACATTTCACTCTCCCCACTGTCAAGAGGAGAGGCCTCTGGTATAGCTTCTGGTACTGGAGGTGGGAATGATGCAGGACGTTGCAGCCCTAGCAATTCTTCCCCAAGGTTTGGCATGATGCTTTTCAGCCCCAGTAGCACATGTTACAGCTGCACAAGAGATCCACGACTTGCACAGAGGGATCACAAGCACCATCAGTCTGTGTGACCACCACTGTGTGCGTGGGCCAGGCCCACTCCCCCCGAAGAGTAAAATGGATTTGAGAGGAAACCGAGCTGGGCCAGGGACAGTGTCCCCAGTGCCACTGGGTATCCATCCCCGGCCCAGGAGTGGCAAGACACTCTCATATTTCCCATCCATCACTTCACAGACGCTCTGCAGCAGCTCACAGGACTCCATAGTAACAATGCCCACTGTGAAAACAGCAGCATTCCCACGCCAGCTTGGCTAGAGCTGTCTCTGCACGAACATGCTCTGCTTCTGTGCATACTGAATGGATGCAATTCTCTCTCTACAGCTCCACTGCCCAGAGAAATGTTTACTTGACTGATTAGCCTTTTGCTTGTGAATGCCTGAGAGCACCCTGAGACCCAACACAGGCTTTCGCTATTGGAATTTACTTGGCAATTTTTTCTTTTCCACAAGCCTCCCTAGACCAATACACTCAGCTCTGCCCCCAACATCAAAATCTCAGCTACGTGGTGTGACTGGTCCCAGGACAGATGATGTGATTTCTTTTTGCTCACTGGGGACAACACTCCCAAACAAAAGGCAAGTGCTGAGAAGTGCCTGCAGGGGCTGTAGATGGCTAAAGGTATTTAATATACTTAAAGGATTTTTTTTGTTCCTGAGGCTTCTGTATGTCTTCATTCCTAAGGAAAATATGCATTCAGTCAGGGCACTGCATGAATATTTGGCTGAGGCTAGAGTTTAATCAAAGTTTTCTCCCCACATGTTCACAGCTTAATTGGGCATGCACAATCACAGCACTCGAACGGTGGGGAGTTTTCTTACTGGATTGTTTGTTTCTATAGGCTCGACACAAAGGATCTTGAAAACTGCCCTCCTGCTAGGAGCAGCCATGTCCCACAGTGTGTGTACCATGTGTCATTTCTGAACATCAGAAATTAGTTCCAGTGAACCTTTGTGGAGCAGGAGTGCTGTGAATTGTCAGTAAGCAGGAGCACAGAGAGAAACTGAAATCTGGGGTTTAAGGAATATGGCATGCTTACCAGGCTTTTTATTTTTTCTCTTTTAAATCACTTTCCATTTTGCAGTACTTAAGAACGCATCAGCTCAATAGCCTTTTATTATCTACCTCTTGCAGATATCCACACTGACTACAGGGGGGAAATAGCCCCAAATGATGGAGCTAGGTGTTTGGTACAAACTCACCCTGGTAGCACCTGGGAAAACGCAGCTTTCTTTGCCTTCCTTCACAGTCAACACTTCCAACCCCTTGGAAGCTTAACTAGGCCCTGTTTTCCACTCTGCAAATCCTGGGGGACCCAATGCATGTGGAAGGGAATGGGCACACACAAGTTCTGTGGTCTTCAGCTGCACCTCAAAAACATATGTGTAGCTTGAGAAGCCCCTATCTGCCTCTCCTTCCCATCCTCATAATCAGTCATATTTACAGCTCCTATGGAAATGTTCTCCACTTTGCTGTCTGTGGGAAATTTTATGATCACCAAAGCAGCTCTGCTGCTTTTTCTGGATAAAAGCAGAGGGGCACAATTGCCCTCATTCTTTAATCTCAAGGAAGTATACAGGGCTTGACTATCACTTCACTCCATAGTCCACAGGCTTTTGTCTGACCACCATCAGTTGAATCAGTATGAGCCAAGTGATCAGGAATATCATCCAGCTAACTTGTCTCTCTGCAGTACTCACCAGTGATGTGCTTGCTGTCTTCTGTCCTATCTTAAAAGATGCTGGAAGTCCCAGTACCAACACATGTGTGACAACTTTCTGCAAGTGCTTGTAGCTCAGCAGACAACTGCTTTCTAGAGATGCCCATGTGGACTCCATACTGCACACAAATGCTAACAGGAAAGGACAAATCCAAATGCTTTGTTTCTTTCCAACATCAAACACTGAGTTCAGAAAAATGGATAGATGTTCTGTGCAGGGGGGACCGACTTACTGAGCAGAGAAGCAAGTGAGAAACTACACACACCCTGAATACAGGGGTACATTTGAGTCAATGGGAAGTTTCTATGATTCCCATGTCTTCATTCAGACTCTTGGACTAGAACATTGTGCTGCTAATAAATATTTATACCTTCAGTCTCTGCCCTGGGAACAGAAAATCCTGTGCTCTTGGCAGATTCCCTCTGCCTCAAGCTGTACCATGCCAGGTATTCCTGAGAAGTCTGGCTATAGAAAGCTTCTGGGGAGGGGACTCTGACATGCACAGGTAGGTATGTAAAATCTCACACTGTTCTGGACAGCAGACCTCTGTAGACTCTACATATCACTACAATATAGACATAAAGTATCTATGAACATAAAGTGCCCAAAAAACCCACTGGGAACAAAACCATTGGGAACCAAGATGTGCATAGTTTGATGTCTATGTAAGAAACACCATAAAGGGAAGGCTCAAATTTACAAGGGATGAGACTTACAGGGGATCAATCCAAACCCAGCATATAGATGAACAATGATCAGTAATAATGGCATGATAGGCAGGAGAGAGGAAAGTGTCAAAGGGCAATGTATAGCAGGAATGGACCCAGAAAGCCTCACAAAAGACTCTCTCATGATTTCTTTCTCAGGTTTCATCTTAAGGAGTTTTGGAGTCCATTTTTTCAAGGGAGATGTAATCCCCTCATCAGTCCTATGGATAAAAGCCAGAAGCTACAACCACCCCAGAACACTAGAAGAATGGGGTTGCTCAGAGAAGAAAGAGGAAGACTAAGGAAGGATATAATAGCTGCCTTCAGCTACAGAAAGGGCTGCCAGAGAGAAAAGGAGTATTTTTTTTCATATTTCTGATCATAAGAATAAGAAATTATTATCTTAAATTGCAGCAGGGTTACAAGGAAGTATCACAGAAAACTGCAGAGGTAAGGCTAAGGAGCTGCACATTTGCTTGATAAAAGTGTGGCATTGTTTTTGCAAACCCAAGTTAGAAACTGATGTCACACAGAAAGTCAACAGAGCTGATCTGGTTTTTGGGCTGACTGATCCCAATTTGGTGCAAACTGTGAAGATCCCTGGTCTTTTTAGCTCCCTTTCCCCCATCTGTTTTAACATGAGAAGAACTTGCTTCTAGGCCAGACTTATTTAGTCAGAACACCACTCTATCCTGGAAGAGACATTCTCTAAATTCCCGTACCCAA
Organism: Drymodes brunneopygia; assembly: GCA_013400955.1. Taxonomy (NCBI): domain Eukaryota; kingdom Metazoa; phylum Chordata; class Aves; order Passeriformes; family Petroicidae; genus Drymodes; species Drymodes brunneopygia. Next base: position 37,013 of record VZTZ01016580.1, read on the forward strand.
CACCATGGACCATGGCTCTCTCTGGGAGAGCTGAAGAAAACAATCTTTCTCCTAAGTCTCACATGTTCAAGGAACTCCAGAATCACATGGAATCCAGAGCACAAGGCTCCTGGGAAGACAGGACTGTCACTTTTCATCAACATGTGCACTCTTTCAGATCCAGAGCAGTAACTGTGCATCTCAGCATACCCACCCTCCCTGTACAAAAGCCGAAATAAATGGCAGTTTGGCGACACAGTGACTGATGTACTGAAAAACATTGATAGCTACTGACTCAGTTTCAATAAAGCAATAAACAACAACTCTTTATTGACTTTGTACTAGCTCTGCCAATGCACCACTTACAACATTGCTGTTTTTCTTTCCTGAGCAACTACTGAACAGATCTTGTTTAACAAATTAGGCCTGCAATATCCACTACAAAATCCAGATTTCAAACCTGATTAGTTAATAATTGTAAAACAAACTGGTGTTTGAAACCATTTTATTTCAGCAATTGAGAAGTCAGCAATTTGAATACTGCTGCAAGATTAAAACTTCTAGTCTTATTCATTAAACTGAACCAGAATGTCACTAAGATGACTTTTTGCTGTGTACACCTACCATTGGGGTAGCTCAACTGATAGGGAGCCAGGAGTTCAGACCATTGCTTTCCTTCAAATGGGAGCAGAAAAGAAGTGCCCTGTAGGTGCTGCAGTGCCTGTGCTGAAATGCTCCCTTGGAAGCCTGGCCACAAAGGGCCTGCCCGACATCCAGGCTGAACAAAATGCAGCAAACAGAAAGGCATAAGCTGTGGAATGGGAACAAGATGTTACAGTAGTCTGTTTTCCTAATAAAAAATGACATTTGCAGCACAGGGAAGAGACTCT
>VZTZ01016580.1:37886-85418 GCA_013400955.1 Drymodes brunneopygia
TTTTAGATGATGATATATGACTAATCCTGGGAGTCTACAGTAGCTGAGGAAGCACCAGTGCTTCCTCTAGACTAAATACTAGACCAAATACTTTGGGAAAGCATTTGACGGACAAAGAAGAAAAACAGGAGTAATTACATGATTTCTGTTAGATTTCCCTCTGAGAAATCAACAGCACAAGCAGCCCCTGGTCCTTTCCTTTCAATCATGATAGTGTATATTTAACACCGTATTTCCCTCCAGGCTCTTCTCACACACATAAGCCATCTCTATTATCACATGTATTTATAAGTTTGGTATCTGGTGCTAGCTTTACATGACTTAAATTGGATGATTAACATTGCAAATTAGAGAAATGCCACACTGCACTCCCCACTGCCTGCAGCACTTGCCAAGTGGCTGACATGCAATAGCTATTTAAAACCAGCTATTAACTGAGATATGTTTTCAGGATGATTCAATATCAAAATAATTCCTTCCTTGTAAAGGATATATATGTGAAGATATTACACCTTTCCTTTTGTGCCTCTGATTATACAGCCACAGCTCTGAGATGCAATATGAGTATTCAAGGCGCTGAAGCATCACAGATTCCTTGGTAGCTATTGTAAGTCAGTTTAGCAACTGGCGTCTGGCCAAATCAGGATCATAAAAAACCCCATACAACTTTACAACTTCTCTTTAAACCTCAGCTCTTGAGGGGAGGATACCCTTAAAATGATTAAAAAATTGAGCAACATGTCAGAGCCAAGGTCACAGTGTATCTGGAGAACAGGGGCAGGAACAGCAGCCTAGGCCCTTGGCTGTACCTTGCAGCTGAATCCTATGTAAAACTGCACAGCCCCAGTGCTGTCTGCAGAGGACCATGGCAGGTTCTTGTACTGACTGAATTTGTGCCCACTGGTTATTGTCAAGAGCTTATTTCAGGTCTGTGTCCCATCTTTACTTCTTCAAGTCTTTAACACAGCCTCGCCAAGAGAACAGTCTGTTTTCAATGAGAGAGCTGTTTTCAACATCAAATGAAGATTTTCACAGACTCTCCTGTGCAGTGGATGGGAATTGTGCTTCCTTCCCATGGACAACTTCAGGGAACTGTGCTTCTTTCCCATGGACAACTCTAACATTTAGAGAAACTGGCTGAGGAAGTGCAAGACAAGTAGAACCACCACTACTGAAATGCCATGGTTGTCAGCATATACAGAGTGGTTTACGGATCCCCTCCACGCGCAGGTAGGCTGCCCCAGCTGTACATGAAAGACAAAATCAAAGTTTGGCTGAAGGAAACACTAAAAATTTTAGTTGTTTCTAGCAGATACTGCAGAAGTGATATAATCTGACAAAAAAAACCCCCAAACCTGGTGCAATACAAATGACAGTAGGAAAGCCCTCTTGCAGTGATATTAGTTCCCAGCAATGTCCTGGAGACTGGGTAATTGCTTCCACAGGCCATTGATTTGATCCAGCATGGCAAACATCATGTTATTAAGCTTTTAGAGTCTCTGGCTGTAAGAACAATAGCCGGAAAAGCTGGGATGGCTCCACATCCACACCTTTCAACAGACCAAGGGCTCTAATCAGTGGCTCACAGCTATTACTAGCATAAATCTGGGGTCACTTGTTCTTTTCCAGTTGGTTTGGGTTTTGTTTTTGTAAGGCAGCTGATTTCTACATGTTCAGCTTCTGTACAAGGATGATGAATGAGGTCTTTCTTTTCACTTCTGGAATACCCCTGGCACCTTTAATCCAATCCCTCAGATCCTTTTCTCAGCTGTTTGATTGCTTCTTTCGTTCACTCCTTCTCCAACAATAATTTTTCATCCTGCTTCTCTTCTGCATCTAGTAAATCTCCCTTCTTCCAGAGAGCAACGGTGTCAGGCTCTGCAGGCTCTCTGACAGTGGTCTAAACCCTGTAAAGGAGCCAGGCTATAAGCAGGATACCAACGAAGAAGGACTGCAGGGCCCCACCACTCTGGAATGGAGGCTCTCCAGGGAAGCAATCATGGCACCAAGATTGTGAGAGTTAAAGAAGCATGTGGACAATGCTCTCAGGCACATGGTGTTGCTTCTGGGGTTGTCTTGAGCAGATCCAGGAGCTAGACTCTATGATCCTTGTGGGTCCCTACCAGCTCAGCATGTTCTATGATTCAAGAGATTTATCAGGAACCATAATGGATGCCCACTGGCATTCAAAGCTCTTTATCAAATATAAAAATCACACACTCTTTCAACAGTACCCCAAAGATGTGTGGCTGCCCAGGGCTCATGCACCAAGCACATCTGCCACACTGTGGACAGGTGAGGATCTCAGTGGTGGACACCAGTTCAGCCTGGACAGAGCAGAGACTCCGACACAGCCCATGCTGTTGCTGGGCTCAGAGCTTTCCTGGGAGGAAGGCCTGAGAGGTCACTTGTCCATCCTGCAAAGATGGATTCCAGCAATAAAAATTTGGCAGCTTCTCTGCACTAGTAGAGAAAACAAAGTCACCAATCTCAGAGTTCAGCAGCCCTTTTCTTTTCAGCACCATGTTTTCAACTTGTCCCGAGAGACAGAGAGCTCAACCATCAGATTTCCATATTTATAAGGAGAGAGTTTCTGTTTAGCCAAGCTTGCGACAGAAATAACCCTGCAAACAGCATCAGGAGCAGCAGCATGGCAAGAACATCTGAGGGGCAGGGATGTGAAAGCCAGGGGAGATCTCAAGGCACTCCCTGCCTTGGCATGGCTTTCTTTTTTTCTGCCTGAGAAATTCTGAGGGCACAAATCATCTTGGCTTCTAAAATAAGAGCTTGTCTTGGCCCCGCCCCCACTCCTGTATCTCTGTGACTAATTAGCATCCAGAGGGATACAGATTCTCTTCTGATAAAGCAATGTTTGGCTCCCTTCTCCCCTGACACATTTGTATTAGAAGTATCCTCATTATGTGACTAATCAGGGAAGCTGAGACAAAGGCACAGAAGCTGACTTAAAGGGAAATCACTGATTTTTATAAAAGTGGTTTATAAATTATTCTGTCTCTAAAGGGCAGGAATATTTCCTCTCTTCCCAGTGCTGAAAAAATTGCAAAATTGAGGTTCCTGAAGAAAAATCCATTTTTATTACCAGAAGCTTTTATCACTCCCACTATTTATTGAGCTTGCTCCCAATTCCCTTGGTTACTGCAGGGTTGCAGTTTGTGCACTGCAAAGGCCCTGGAGAGGCTGCCAGCCCTGTGCTGCACATGGGGCTGGGCTCAGTAAGGTGTCCAACAGCTGCAGTGCTGCCTGACACTGTGGATGGCAAGTGACAGGCTGGTTAGCAGTTTACCACACTGAGTTTAAAAGTCAGAAGCACACCAAACGTCAGCCACACCCCTGGCCATCCCTCGAGAGGGTCTGAAGATATTTTAGCTACATCTGTTATGCAGCACAGCAGGCTGAGCAAAAACCAGAGTATTGAGGTAATCTGCGCTCGGCAGAAGGCCTCTGAAAATAAAGGCAAGCAGACACCATTTAGCAGCAGAAGGAGAGCTTTTTAAAGGAATTTGTTTCCCTTCCACGCTCCCTGAAATGGAGCTGGTGTCCATCCAGCTCCAGCTTGTCTCCTTCACCTCCAGTTGACAGCACCAGAAAGAGATATCAAGCCAGACAGCTTCCGCCTCGCTTCTTTCAAGGCAGCCCCTTTATCAGCTGAAATCAAGCCATCTGTCCCCAGCACCCTTTGAGGAGCCACAGCAGATTGTGGAGCATGGGAGGATGCACTGCTTGCTGCAGAAACAGGAGGTTGAGGGAGCTCATTGCACGCACAAAAATCCAAACCAGATCCCTGTTTGAGCTGAGAATAGAGATGAAAAGGTGAACACACCATCAGTGCTCCCTGGGACAGGCTCAGGCACATGCGCAGACCCTTGGTCTTTATTCAGCTCCCTCTGGGCTGCTGCTTCTTCTGCTGTGGATACATGGACCAGCCCCAAGGCCCTGTGCTGGCCCTTCCAAAGGCTTTTCTGTAAGGCAGACTGCTGTGAGCTGTATTAGGGGTTTGCTTGTTTGTTTTTTAAGTGTGACTGTCCAAATCTTTGCATTTTGAGAGTTTTTTTCAGTTGCCAAATGTCTACTCATTGAGGTGAAATTTTGCACTTTGGACATTTCTCTTGGCCTAATTTAAAATATGTTCCATATTAGTATATAATTCTAAAAAACCCCCAACTTTTAAATTTTTTTTCGTTAAGGTGGGGTGCTGGGAACACAGTTGATCACTTGAGCCCTCCCCTCTAAGTGATATCCCTCTCTGCAAGTGCAGCCCGAGGCTGAGGCTGATGAGGGCAAGGGAACTGGCAGGGGGTAAGCACGGAGGAAAAGCAGGATCTGGCAGTCGGACTAGAGCTGGCTGGAGAAGGTGATGGAAGAAAGAGACTGGATGGACAGCCAGATAGCCAGGAGGGGAAAGAAGAACAGTTGAATTATGCTCCTAAAAGAACAGGTCCAAGAAGACAAGGAAGAGACAGAACAGGGACAGTGAAAGGTGCCCATGATTAAAAGCACTGGAGGACACAGCTGTCAGACATCAGTGACACGATGAACCCTCCCAGGCAGTGCTCTTCCAGGGCTCACAGACGTGAAGGACAACATCTGACCATTGCTGTTACTTCTCTAGGTGATCCCAGACTACCTTTGAGTGAAGCTCCAGAAGCCTTCTGGCAATGAACGGATTTAGGTCTGACTGTCTCTGTGACCCGAACACAGTTAAGGCTGGTGGCATGTAGCAATGTGCTCAGACAAAGCCCAGAGCCATGCTGGTGATGCTGTGACACGCCATGACAGGCCATGTTGGGGTTTTCTTATAGTCCGTTTTTCTCTTTTAAAACTGCAGGGAACTGACATTAGTAGAAAATAGCAGGGCTGGTTTTCCAAGCTACTGCAGCCTAATTTGAGCCCCTGCAGCCTGTGTGCTACAACACAGCCTGTAACGACATACCCATGTAAACCCCTTCCCTTGCTAGTACAGCGTGGACCGATGCTGAAGATCAATCAAGGTTACACAACAAAAGCATAGAAGCCCAAGTTTGTGGTTTCTTGCAGAAGCTGCAAGTGATGTAGGGAAAACAGGAGCACAGTGCAGACACAGAAAGATGAGTTTGTGATTATACAATGCAGAATTGTCCTAGAGAACTGGGACCCTTATGCTCTTGTAAGAAACATGCCAAGCCTCTAAAACCAGATTTCCCACAAAGGGTCACTAATAAGGTCTCCTTACTTTGCTGGAACACTGGATCAGAGTCCAGCAGTGTGATATGATGCGTGCTTACAAATGCTACCAAAACTGAGTGGGAGTTGCACTCTGTGTAGGTGAAAATATGCAAATCAGAAGGGGGGTGTAGTGGTTTGACTTCACCAAGCTGAGTTTCCAGCCAAACGCCAGCACCCTTACCAGAATTTACCCAATTTTGCTGTGAGATAAGGATTAGGAGTAGGCAAAGCAGGATCAAGAGAGTATATAGAAAGTTTATTAACAAATCTAAAAAGAAAAAAAAAAAGAACCAAAACAAACCCTCAGAATACTTTTCCTCCCCCACCTCTTCATCTCTTTCCCACTGACAACCATGAAAAACAAAACTTTGACTTACAGTCAGTTTAGCACCTCTAAAATAGTCTTTTCTCAGTTCATTTAGAGAGAGAAGCTTTCTCTTGCTACACCATGATGTTTTCTCAAGAAATACAGTCCTCTCATGGTTTCCAGCCTCACAACAAGCAGCCATCCAGGAGGAAAATCTGCTTGATGTGGAAGTTCCTCCCACATTGATAGCCTTCCCAGAGCTACTATGGTGGGGTGTCGTGGTTTATGGGGTATACTCTTAAAGATGAGCTGTTCTACTACAGTAGCAAAGGATTTTTTTCTTCTATCGCTGGCAACATGAATCTTCTTCTTTCATCCCTGGGGGCAAACGGTTTGGACCACAACTTCTCTCTCTCTATTCTCATCAGGTACCAATTACTTCAATATCTACTCATTTATACACAGATGCCTTGGTTCACTGGCTTTAGTTAGAACACTTCCCTCTCCCCATTACCTCGATACGTTACAGGGCATTAGCTTATTCCATCACCATAGCCTCACAAGAGAAGTTTCAGCCTCAAAATTGGGGCACTCCTTATCTCCTCGCTCTCTGGACACCAGCTCTGCTTCTTTCACTGACTTTAAGGTTTCTATGCTGTATTTTCTAGGTATGTTCACTTTTCTCTCTCTGTGCAGGGAAGGATGGATGTCTGCAGGTTTCATCCAGACACTGAGAGGGTCAATCTCTCTCTCAGTCTCTGCAATGTCACGTGGTCTCTGCCCACACTGCTCGAGTGCAGCATTTCAGCATCTGAGCTGAGGGGGAAGGAGAGCAAGGGCTCGGCCCTGCCTGGCCATAACTGGAATTTACGACCTAGCTGTGTCTGAACCAAACGACTCAGCTGCAGCTCCAAACTTCTCTTCCCAACCTTCCCTCTGGGGCAGGGATGGAGAGAAAGAGGCCCAGTCTTACTAGAGAGAGAGCAGGGGAACAGCTTTCTCTGGCAGCAACAATAAAAAAAAGGATCTTTTCCCAGGTGTCCCCTGCTTATATATGGACTTTCTTCCTGAATGTGGAACAACTTTTAATTGGTTTGCATACCTATCAATACTTAACACCAGCTGCCCATTGGTTTTGGCACTCAAGAAGGAAGCTGTACTACTTCCTGCAGGGTAGGTCACCTCCGAGACTCACTTTTCCAGGTTCCCTTCTCATCAGAAAACTGAGTCAAAGGCAAACCCAGGACAGGGGGAAAAGATTCAGGCAATTGGTATCCTACACTGAAAACCCCAAATCAATTCTGGCCTTAGTCGGTCTGTCTCAAGCCCCTACCTGTACAGCCACAAGACCATGAGAGGGGAAAGGTATTTTGAAAAGACTTGGGGCATCTGGTAATTTCTGGCATTTCTAATCCATCCCTTCACCTAGCAGCAGGACTGTAGAGATGAACAAAGACTTTGTGAAGTGCTCAGACACTATCTGTCATGCTAAATGCTATAGAGCAGTCCATAAAATGTCTTTCTAGGCTATCAGGGGAGATTTTTTCTTCTGCCGTTTTTTCATCTTGTGTGTGTGGCTCTGACATGTCTTTCTGTACCCAAAGTGTTTTTCCAGAATTAGCTTGTGAATGTCTTGATGCTCTTTGCTCAGTTAATTTTCTCACTAACTTCCTCCTTTCCCATTATCATCCAAACTACTGCGATTCAGGGAGAGAGCCAATGTTTCCATTATGTCACACATCTCTGATCAATGTAAAGAGTCATCTCTACCAATATGTCCTTCCCTCTGTCTTGAAAGCCTATTTGCAAGCTTCCCTGACAGCATCACCCTGCTCCCTGTGCAGCCATCCTCCACCAAAAAATGGGAGAGTGGAAGACCTCAGTGAAGTAAGAGCTACTGAAGCAAGGAACTATTCTAAGAAATGACAGCAGCAGCCTAACCCTTACCTTGACCTTACCTAAGACTTATCCTCACCCCAAACAAGGGTGCATGACCTGGCACTCGGAGAAGTTCCCTTTCCAGACCTAGTATTTAGAGGCCTGCCAGGGGTGATGAAAAAAGAATGTTTATTTCTTCTCACACTGTTTGTTTCTACTTTGGTATAGACCCCTGCATCCAGTAACATGAGTCAGTGGATCCATCAGCTGTGGGAATGAACTTGCAACTCAGCCTCTTCTCCCTCACCCACTGACTTTGCTTTGGAATAAGTGTCATTCAGTCTCACTAAGTCCTTAATACCTTGTGTTTTGGAGCAGGAGTTCAAGTATCTAATGAACCTTTACCTCTTTTTTCCCACCTCTTTGATTGCTTTCCTCCTCACAGCATGCCTTTGACGTAATGCTTCAAGAAGAAACTATCTCAGTATTTTCACCATTTTTTCCTTTCTTGCTAGAGATGCTTAAACTCTTCCTGATTCCAAAAGACTGTTTCTAGGATGGCTGCACAGTAACACGCACCATGTTCCAGGTAACATACTACTGATCTAGGATGGCTTCACAGTTTTTTGCCTGCATTTTAATCTTTCTGAACTTCTGTTTGCCTTTGTGCTGCTATCACCACACTGCACAGCTGGCTTCATTCCTGTTCCCTGCAGTGATGCTCAGTTTTTGTCCCTGTGTCTCAGCTTTTCTACCTTCTTTTTAATCTTTCATAATGTTTTTGCAGGAAAAGTCTGAATCATTTTCCCCTGTTCAGTATTTGGGAAAACTGAGATCCAGAAAAGTGAAGCTGCTAGGCACAAGAGCAGGAGAACTGGGTCCTCCTCCAGGGTTCTGTCCCCTGCAACAAGAGCATCTTCATACAGGCAGTTCTACTGAACACATTAGAGAGCATGCACCAGAAAGCAATGAGGACCAATATTACATCCCAAACTACCCTGCAGGGGAAAAAAATTGGTCAGGACCTGCAGTTTCAGCACTATATTACAGTCCTGAAATACAGTCCCTTCCTGCAAGCATTTTAAATGAAGAAGAAAGTTACATAAATCACCAGTCTCACATGCCAAACCATTAATCAGATGTTTTAAATGGTGGTGTCAGTATACAGGCTTGTGTCTTCATTCTATTATCCTCCTTTTCCAGCAAATTGTTTTTCCAGAATTAGCTTGCTGCTCTTTGCTCAGTTAATCTTCTCAGGAACTTACCCTCTCCTGTTATCATCCAAACCACTGTAATTCACAGAGAGAGACGATGTTGCAGTTATATCACATGTCCCTAATCAATGTGAAGAGTCACCTCTCTACCAATCTATCACTTCTGACAATTTCTTCTCCCAGTGAGTCTCACTCATATAAGGAGCTTGGAACTAAAAATGGGAAGAGCAACAAGTGATTTTAAAAAGCAAATTAAAAATGTGTATTTTTTCTCTTAAGGTACCCTCTCACTTTTAAGTTTGGAGCTGCACACAGCTCGTATAGAAAAACAGAGGCTAGGGAAAGAAACAACAGAACATAAGAATGGGAACTTCTGAGGTTTCAATTTGGTTTCTAAGCTGCCAATAGAATTAATACAAGCGGAAGCATTAAGAAGACCTTTCACTATCACTGAAGCCTTTTAGCTTAATAAGGACAGCTCAGACAACACATTCAGATACAGGAGAGATGTTTCACATAAAATTTCTGTAAGAAAGGTCCCCTGAGCCTGGTTCTATCTGTGTGTCTTCACAGCTTTCAATTAACACTGCAGGAAGGCACAGAAACACTTTCAGCTCATTATTCTCTTTTCAAATAGTGGTGGACGTAAGATATTTAGCTGAAATAGCCCTTTGTAGATCTTTTAAATTCCATTATCATTAGGAGGACAGGCATCCAAAAGAGATATTGTTTTCCTTACCTAATAGTTTTATCTTCTGCAGGGTAGAAGCAGCTTTGTGCATTAATTTAAGGTTTGCAATATCTGTGCTGCTGGAAAAACCTATCTGAAATGTAGATCTTCAGAACAATGATGGATTGAAGCTGAACTCAGGCACTTGACTTATGGAGGCATAAATAGGAACATTACTGGATCAAATATTCATCAGTCACAATGAAATAAAAAATGATAAATAAATCCAAGTATCTCTGGGTGATCACTCTCATTATCTGGCTACACAACATAACCAGAGAATCACTAAAGAAAGCTTGTCATTAGCTGTTAATTGAAGGCACTTTCAGGAAGTGCTGCTTAAGCCTTGAAAGATTGACTGTCTTTCCAACCACTACCTAATGTGTATGTTAGAGCTGTATTATAAAGCAGACTCATTAGGTCCCTGCCTCCAGCATTGCAGCTCAGAGAGAGCTTCTGATGCTTTAGATGAAATCCACGTTTGAAATAGCTCATCTACATACAGTCTAACCCCTGGGCACATCTTCAGCATGCTTAACAGCATACAGATCTATCTAAGCTGATGCTCATGTTGTAGAAACACAAGATACCTAAGTGCATTGTAATGACATTGAAAAGAGGCAGCAGAGTCCTGGCCCATGGTGATGTACAATCACATGATGTGCCAATGACACATCATAACGATCAGCCTGTAAGCAGAGAGCAGCTACCTCAGGACATGATTTTAGGTTTGCTTGCGCTTTACTGCACTTTCACATACCTTCTTTTGTTCTTACCATCTTCCTCTCCTTACTTCCAGACCTTTTATTTTCACTCACTAATGGGAGCCTGTTAGTGTTGAAGAGGGTCTCCTGTCGAGATAATAATTCTGAGATGAGACACCATACTTCTCACAAAGCAGCCAAGCCTCTACCTACCTGTAACATGCTCTAACCAGGCAAAATGTGAAGGCTTTCAATTAACTTTAAAGTGGATACACTTCCACTTAAATTTTTCTCTGCCTCTACAATTGTTGAAGTAAAAATCCATCTTGTACCTACTTTACCACCAAAGCAATGTTTTCAATCTCAGTTATAGAGCCATCTATGGTAACTCAAAATCAGGCATCATCACAAGAGTTGGTTCTGCCTACAGAACCACTGCTTTTAGTTGAGGGGTGTGATGTGGGGTGATCCTGAGACAGCACACAGGAAGCCTGAGCCCAACAGAAGAAGGTCATAGAAAATGATACAGGGTCATGGCCAGAAAACACCCAAAATAACTCAGGTGGCTCGCCTATAACAGAGAGATCAACAGTTTAATTGTAATCTATGCTCCATATAGGAAAGGCATATAGCTATCAGAGAACATCCAAAGGAGGGCCACGAGGATGGTGAAAGTCTGAAGGGGTAAGCCTTATGAGGAGTGGCTGAGGTCACTTGGTCTGTTCAGCCTGGAGGAGACTGAGGGGGGAGAGCTCATCATAGTCTACAACCTTCTCATGAGGGGAAGCAGAGGGGAGGCACTAAACTCTTCTCTGTTGTGCTCAGTGACAGGACCTGAGGGAATGGCTTGAAGTAGTGTCATGGGAGGTTTAAGTTGGATAGGAGGAAAAAAGTTTTCACCCAGAGGGTGGCTGAGCACTGGAAAAGGCTCCCCAGGGAAGTGGTCATGGCCTCAAGCCTGAGTTCAAGAAGTGTCTGGACAGTGCTCTCAGGCACATGGTGTGACTTTTGCGATGTCCTATGAATGTTCAGGAGTTGGATTTGATGATGCCCGTGGTTCTCTTCCAACTCAGCTAATTTTATGATTCAGTTTGCACAGCCACTAGAATAAATATCAGATGCGAAGAATGACACTGAGATTGTGTTATGTTTAATCACAGGATAGCTGTGTGCATCTACCCTGTCTCTCTTTTTTATGCTTCCACTTCGGCAGTAGTTGCAAACATTTGAAGCAGAGCAATAGGCAACACTGACCATACACCTGTGCTTACACAGAGACATGTAATTCACTCAAATTTCCCACCTCAGTAATTTTAGAGTTGTTCTACTCTTACAGTATGTAAAATCCCAACAGAATTGCTCTGATCAGAAATTAATATAAAATAGCAGAAACAGTACAGATTAGGGCTATTTACCTCAACTCCTCCAAGGGCTTTTCAGATACTAGTCCCCCAACACTATTTAACGGGGGCAGGGTTCAGGGAACTTGTGACTGACTGCTTTTGAAGCTTCCAAAACCACCTGTATGGCTGAACTCCAGTCTGAGTTGCTAGTTCTCAGGTCCAGCTTTTACATAAGACAAATTATGAAGGTAGCTGCCACCTGCCTTCATGCCCATAAAAACCCTGAGCTGCTGACAGTAACCCCTGCACAAAGAAACAATTTGTGGCATCTTAATTACACATTACTAAATGCCAAACATCTCAATTTACAACCATGCCCAACACCTTGTACCTTGACACTCACATAAACATTTTGGTAATTGTTCTGTATTTCCATCACACAGGTGGGTATCCAATTGCATTAGCACACCATGTTTTAACTCCAGACATGAAAAGTACACTAAGTAGAACAGAAGCTTGTATTGTGGTTTGTGCAGAGCCAAGATGTATCTCACAGAAGCGTGGCTGTGTGGAGAGCACAGATGCTGAAGTTGCATTCTTCCTTCACTTCTGTTTAACTCCTCACTGTCTCTACTCCCTGACATATCCAGGAACTGCTGCACTGAACAGCTTTTCCCGAGGCTGTACATTTCTTTTGAAATGAATATAATTTCCCAAAGGCTTCCAGAACTAGCTTAGGTCTCACACCAGCAATACAGTTTTCAGGAGGCAATTATCACAGTGAAGGCATCTTAAGGGAGAAGAATGCAGCCTGCTAACAACTAGAAAACAGGGCTTCTTACTGAGCCCCTGTCAGGAGGAACTCCTGCTCCTTTTGTCAGTGTGACCTCCTGAGACTTCTATCCACAGGTGATGGACAGAAAGAAGAGTTTGGAAAATCACTTTTCAGCCAGATTCCCACAGAGAGTATGAATTAACAGAGGCAGGTGAACACAGTCTATGACAGTGACCTGAGTCTATACCTCAGCTATTCACAGAAGACTAATACTGCTAACACAGAGCATTCCCCCTTCCACCACAACCGCCAGGCTGACAAGTCATTCACCCACAAATTGTGACATTTGCTCGCATAATATCTTTGCATTTCCTCCACCAATGGCACAGTTCAGCTGGCAGCCAAGGCTGGCATGCTGCTTCTTCCTTGAAAGAGGAGGAATATGGCTTTTCTGGCAGCATAGGCTGCCTTATCATCTGATTACCTCCTCAGAGCTGTGGTGCTCACCTGCCCAGAGAGCCTAAGCAGCGGCTGCACTCCCTGGAGGGAAACAATAAAGTTGGGGTCACACCACTCCTTGCACACACAAGCATCCCAATGCTCACTGCTGGGAGCACAATTGCATTGACTGGCCCTCAAATCCAGGACCCAGCTCTGTGAAGCCACCACAGCTGGGTTGTGCTGATTCGTAGATGCTGCGGCACAGCAAAGGGAGAAAGTTGGTGCATTTCATGTCCTATTCAAGATAACTGTCACAAAAACACCACAGGTAAAAAAAATAGACTCTGTAAGCATGAGACTCCTACATCTGTTTAAGTCTGTGAGGTGAGTAAAAGTCCACACGGCCCTGCCATGTGCAGACTCATCCCTGCTTCAGAAGCAGGAGTGTAAATGTTACCTGAGCAACCTTTGTATTTTATTAACAAACAATGACATGGTCCAAACATCTGCTTTTCTTTCTGATAAACCTTCCGCAGTTGGGGAAATGGAGGGAAAAATTTTCAAGGTCTAGACCAAGTGTCTGATACAAACGCACTCAGGAGCTCCCTTGCACAATGATTTCTAGCTGGAGGAGCTTTGTATTTCCATTCAGATCTTTCTAGCTGAGTGTATTGCACCAGCACTGAAAATTAAGAAACAAAAGCCATTACTATTGCTCCCCTTGTTTTCAGAAGAAAATATTTTAAATGGGGAGGGGCAACACTTCATGGCAGAATTACTGAACTGACATTATACTTACATTGGAATGAAAACAGCAGTCTTAAGCCCTGTCAAGATACCAGGATCTAAGAACATCAAAAAAGCCCCACCAGGATGGAGGAAGCTGCTTTCATCCCAGCCAGTGTGAGAACCATCTGTTAAGAGATTCACTTACATTGTTGGAGTAACAATGCCACAGCTGTTCTCCATGAATTAAAAAGAAAGTCAAATCTAAAAGAATTGTGTGTGTGTTTCAGAGACAGTTAAAGAGACTCTCTTCCTTTCTATGGCATTTAAAAATGATACAAGGAAGGAGATGCCACTGGCAAACTCCTGTTTTTTTCTCTGGAGAAAACAGGAAAGCACATCCCTTTAACGCAAACCTCACCATTGGTCTTCTAAATTTCATAACCCAAGGAATTTCAGTTAATACACATTCTATCCAGTAACAGGTAATCTGAGAACTGTATTAGGGTATTGATCCCTGTGTGCTAAGTATACCACCCAAACAGCCTACAAATCCATTTGGAACTGAACACCCTGCAAACAGATGTGGAAGTAAGCAAAACGAAGTGTAAGGTTCTTCAACCCCTTCCCAGTAAAAGAAGTGCTGACCTAGAGGTCTTCTTTTAGCTAAGTGAAAGTTCCTCTATTGTTTCTGTTTATTTTAATGACTAAGGCAAGCCTCACGCAAACTGGCATCCATTCAAATCTTGTACGAGGACAAGATGTCAGTTTTAATGTCCGGTGCCCAAGCCAACTAATGTAATTTCTGAAGACCCCACTCAGACTAGCTCCAATGCCATCTGAAATGTCCCCAGCACCCAGTACAGTGAGCAGGTGAAGAGTCTGTACTCAGATGGCTGGCTGCAGATATCAATCTCTGCCAATGTGATGACTTCTGTACAGTAGCCAGGATGTGATGGATTTAGACAGTGAGTACTGTGAATCATTCTCTGCTCTCACTGCCTGGATGCATGTGGTTCTGATCCCTACCCACTCCTTTTCTCCTGTGTCAGCTGGGACTTTGCCACTCTTGTTTCTGCATGAACACCGTGATGAACCAGTGATAGCTGAAGGTGTGCCTCACTGTCTTTGATCAGAACAGTCAGCAAAGTATTTTCATAAAGCAGCAAACCTGGACCATCAGGATGCTACTCTGCATAAGGAAAGGGCTTAAATTCCAAGCACAATCATGGAACACTTGAATTCTAAATTACAATTACTATTTTATTTTCCTGTACAGAAATCTAATGCAATTTTTCTTTGGCTTTCAGATACCAAAAGCATGGCTGAGACTAATTAAATGTAGCCCTTTCAGGAACACTGCCTAATAGATATTGGTAAGGCATAGATGAATTACTTTCCTTTGAAACCAGACTAATGTGGAAAACTCTGGAAATGTTAAAAATAATTAACATGAAAGCATGTAATAATTACTTTGATTTTTTTTAAAAAACCCAAACTGTTCCGCTTTTAAGAAACTGTCCTCTCAACTTCATGGACCCACAAAATATTAGTGGATGTACAGCACCAGGCTGTGCAGCACCATAAACTGTAAAGATCAGGGCTATTGCTTCAGGCTAATAGTGTAATTTTCCACGGGGTGGTTTTAATTTACAATTCACTTATTGTATCTGGAAGTCTAATTGTAGCCAAGTACATTTTTGGGTTGTTCAAGGTATAATAAAGAACCAAATAGCTTAGAAAGACAGCTTTAACTTCATAATTAGAAACATTTGGTATTTCAGGTGACTTCTCCCTAGTATGTTTATAAGTTTCCCATTATACCTTTCAGCATGTTGTAAAAATAAATTATGACAACCACAGAGTGACTCATAGATACAAAAAGAAAAGGGGAAGAGGAGTCTGGATAAATCTGAGACAGCAGAGGATCTGTATGTTCATAAGCAAAGTGTCTTCTAATAGAAATAAAGATAGACAAGGTATATCTGCACTGGATTCCCAAAAGGTCCATTAAACACAAGGTGACAATGGCAATTGGTTCCCATTTCCCCACAGGGAAGTCACTGGGAGCAGTCTGCAGTGATGGGGACAAGACAGGCCATCCTGATGAGCCACGCAGACCCTCCCAAGTTACACTAACACGTGAAACAAAAAGTTCACCATGCTAGGGGACAGCCAACACTGTGCTTTTGCAGCTAGTTTGGTGAGATCAAGAGCAAAATTAGTACAAGGCATCTTTCATAAACAATTTTTTTTACTATGGGCTCTGGTATGGCAGAATTCAGTCTTTATGAAAATCTGTGGTCTTCTGTCCAAAGAGTATTCTAATGACTCTTGGTTATTATCTTTGCTAAACTGGAAACAAATGTGAAAGGTTTTCTACTGTCTCATCAATTCTCCAACTCCCTGATTTTTCTCCTTGTAGGAGAACTATGAAAATGATGTTAGAGAAGACACAGAAAACAGCACCTGAAATTTAAAAGGCCCAGAGTCAGTAGTTCCAAGGTTAGTGGAAGGGTCATAAATAAATGGTTAAATGAAAAGACAAGGTTTCTCTAACTACCAAGAATTTAAGAGTTAACCCTTTACTACTGCTGTCCTTAGAGTGGATATTAAGGAGCAGTGCTGAGCAGCAAATATTTCTGATTGCTTTATTTTCTGCCCCATTTCATTGCAAGCTGTTTTTTTTCCTGTAAAATGTACAAGGTTATAAGTGCCTTTGCAGAATATACAAGTAAATACCAAATATCAAGTCTTCTAAATACTCTCTCCCTCTTTCCCTGTTAGCATGTCTGGATGTTGCTTCAATCATCCTAATGACATAGATGATGCAGATAAACTCTCCTTAAGGCCATTTGTCACAAATACCCTGTAAACAGTCACAAAAAGGAGGTCAGGAATCTACTTAAAAAAAGAAAGCAGATCTGGACATAAGCACAAGATCAGACACCATCTCTTCTGAGTAGTTCTGTGTGTGGCTGCTGAACCCTCCTGCTGCACTGTTGAAAACCCTGACCTCCTGTCCACGCCAAATGCAGCACTGCATGCCAGTTCTGCATGGGTCAGGCTGCGTACAGCCTCAGACAGTATGAGGACATGGCTTGGGGAGGGCTCCTTCCCTTTTGATGCTATTTTTTGGCATTCTGTATAATAATATATATGTTGCTGATGGCTGTTTTTTCTGTTTTGTGATTTTATCAGTACAGCGATTTCCATGCTTAAGACACGACACAAGACTGCAGACCATTCTCTGCTTGCAGTGCACTAAAGAAACCTGAAGGAAAACCTTTTCCTTCAATGGTATTGCTTGAACTTTATATTTAATGCACTTCTGCAGCCCACAAAGCCTTGTTGAGGGCTCTCACCACTGTCAAAGCAACGAGTAAGAACAGAAAGTAATATCTAAGATTAAGTTCTCCTCTTTCCGTATATAATAATATGAACATCTCTATACAATCTACATTTAAAAGACATGTTTGCATTTAACATCTTTTGTATGATTCCCATTAGGATGCCTGTTTAAACCAACAGAATATTGCAGAGATCACGGAAACAAGCTATCTTGACCCTTACACCAAAAAATGTGAGAAATTCTGAATCCTAAAACTGTACTAGAAACATTTACTACAAAGAAGAAAGGAGAATTCTGACTTTGTAACCTGAGAAAATATTGGTTGTAGCCTAATAAAGCAAGCTGGGAATTAGACAATTTGATAAACTCTGTCACTGTTAATTAGGAATGTTTAACAAGAGATTAAAATTATGACAAGTTTCAACATAAGCAAGGTAATTAAGAGAAGCTATCAAAAATATTAGTGCCTGCCCCACTAAACAGGCCACAGCAGATGGAGAGGCTGAAGAAAAAGGGAAGATGGCCAGAGATTCTGTATGGAGCAGTGCTGTCAGCTCTCCCTCCTGTTGTGTCCATGTCCGCAGCGCTCCCTGGCTGCAGGGCAATCCAGAACACACTCATCAGGGCTTCAAGAAATGAGTCTTTTATCAGTGATAGAATACTCTCTTGGTGTGACATGAACTAGCTGTGTGATGAAATGATGCCTTGCTGTGCTCATACCTGCTCTAGCTCAGCTCTGCTGACCGCAGGTACCAGCAATGAGTGCAGAGCAGTGAGATCCACCTGCAGAACATAGGAGCCTAAAGCTCACCTTAGGCTTAGATACACGACAGTCATATACAGAACAGCAACAGAGTGACTATCCATTCATCATCTGTAAATGACTAATTAGCAGCTCCCCAGTAATATTCTGCAGAGAAGACTTGGTTTATTACAACCAGACAGCACACTCAGCTCTTGGTGCTTAAACTCACTTGAACCTTACAAATTTCTTCTGTGTCATTTGCTAGCTATGACATTTCTAAGGATCACCAACTCTGCCACACAAATCATCTCTGCAGGCAAAGGATCAGCCACATGTCCTAGGATAGGTACTTCTGCTCTGAAGTTCTCTATTTTGTATACAGCTGTTAGGTTAAAACCTTTCTGTAAGATTCCCTAAAGCTAGAGTAGATTGTCTTTGGAGTTAGTTTCTTCAGTAGATAGTGTTGCCTTGCACATCATGAAACACTGGGCCATTTTATGCCTGCAGTGCTGTTGTCCTCCTTTTCATCCAAGGCTCCAGCAATTTTCCCATCTCCAGACTGGCGGTGGTGCTGCATCATAACACCACTGGCTTCCAGCTAATCAGCAAAAAGAAAGTGAGGGTTTTATGAGGCCATTATTCAGGTTTTTCCTAAATTATCTCTGAGCCCGACTTTTAAAAAGTCAGTAAAAAGTAGTTGCAGATAACAGGTTTGCTAGCAGACTCCAGCAGATAACTATCAACAGCTAAAATCATGTAACTGAAGCTATGGAAAGTTTTAGACAAAAATACCGTGGCTATAATGACAGGTAACAGACACCTAGATATCTCAACTACAGCAGTTAACAGAAGTTTACAGAGAACAAAAAAGGAAAAGAAAATTTCCTTTCAAGCTTACAGTATCTTTAATTGGATTCCCAGGCTTAAGGTAGAGAACAAGAAATGCAGGGAAAAGAAATGGAAATGCTAGAGATTAACTAATTTTAGAATCAACCACATGCTGTTTGCTTGCAGCTGATGAGTGACCTTTGCATTATTCTCAGCTAGCAGGAAATTCCAATCTACATTAATAAGCAGAATATTGTTCACTCTTCCAAAGGTGCTTGCTTTAAAGGCTTTCTTGCACATACAGACTTCAGTCATTTTCTATGCACTTCCTCACACTGTCTGCTCATCTCAGTGCATCTGAATCAGTGAAGTGGTTTGCAACAGTGGTAATGACCATGTGGCTGCTCTCTCAAACAAAATACTCTATTCAGGAAGTTTTAAATGGGAATGGAGGAGGGATCCTTCACCCTTCACAGCTATTCTGCAACAGGCATTTCCAGATGGTCACTGCTATGACACAGCTACTTTCAATCAGGGATTCACCCCAAATTTTCTGAGATTATTTTAGCAATGAAGGATTTCGTGTATGATTAGATGAAGACAAATGGGGTGCCATTTGTTGCAGACATACAGTTCTCATTAAACTCAATAAAGGCTGTACACAGACATGACTAGATTTCTGGATTTTGACTGCAACTTACTAAAATATGTTTTCAGCTACAACCAAGCATTTGAAAAGGAAGCCACAGTTCAATGACAAATATCAGTCTTCAAAATACAACTGGAAGGAGGTCCTAAATTAGTTATATAGAAATATTCTTCTGACTGTTTTCTATACTGCAGAAAGTCTGTCTGTGTGAGGTACCAAAGTGTTCTCCACTCAAGTAGGAAAGTTCAATCCCATCTAACTGGAAGTGATGACAATGATGCTGCCCACACAGTGCCTTCTCCCCACTTTGCCCTGACACCCACGGCATGCTGCTGTCTGCAAGAGCTGCTGCATTTCTCAGCAGGGAAAGCAGGTATCACTGTAAGAAGCGCTATATGAGTTCTGTGGGTACTTAACTACAAAGAAACAAGTGGAATTTAGCATAACATCCAGTAATTTGATGGCACTCGAGCAGATAGCAAGGGAACATCGTTTGGATGCTGGAAAGCCAGTCTAAGTTGCAAGAAAGCATTTCTGTTTGACAATGGACCCAGGCCCATGATTTGGTTACAAGCACAAACATTTTATCATATTTGGGAACATCAAGTGTCAACTTTCATACCTTGGCTACCCCTCCTCCAAGAATAGGCTGGCAGTTGCAAATGGCCCCTGTTCTTCTCTGTCCTGCTGCACCTCTCCCAGCTGCTGACTCATAGCAAGTGAGCATCCTTTCCCTCCTTTTGCTGGCTAAGAAGGATCACCAGCTGGCTCAGGTTTGCAGACACCTCTTGAGGTCACCTAGTCCAATTTCCTCTGCTCAAAAAAGGCCACCTAGAGCTGAATGCCCAGGACCATGATGAGATGGCTTTTGAATATCCTCAGGCATGGAGACTCCACTTGTGTGGGAAATCTGTGACCATGCTCCACCAGAGAAAAGCACATTTCTGAGCCACCCCCACTATCTGTATTCACCTCCCAGGGCAAACTAAGGCAAGCAAGCAAGTGGTTGCTCTGCTGCCCTACAATATGGAGACCTTCCCTAAAGAGGTCACCAGTGAAATTCCTGCAGCAGTGCTGAGTACAGGAACTCTGGCTTACCCTAGGTCTGAGGCATTCAAGTCCCATAAGTATATGCTCTTCCTTCTTTCTAGTAAGAAGACATGGAACCAGCTAGGGAAAACAGCCAATTAAACATTTCCCTGCAGGTCATAACTATAGCTAGAAATTCTTAATTAACAAGTTAAAACTAATTTGCAAAAGGCTTATTAAAATTTTTAGAACTGGTATACTCAGCTTGCCAACCAGAAACACCATATGGGAGTCACCAGATTCTCCTTTTGCATTTGTCTCAGTTCATATACAGCAAGTTTCAGAAGGAAGTATTTAACCTGCTGCAGGTGTATTTATCTGAGGGTTTTTTTTTAAATATTTAAAAGAGCTTTTAAAGCTGTAGTTTATAATTGGTTTTAGTAACTATGACAAGATCTTTGAGGTCCAAAATAGTGATTTGAAGGTTTTGACTCACTTAAGGGTCAGTGGCTCTATCTGATTATCAAAATGAAAGAGCAACTAGATTTAAAAAATGGACTTGTCAATTTGTCAACTCATTTCATGAGATTAACACAGGTGCCTTAACATTGTAAGGCACTGATGAAGCACAATGCAGCTTTTCACCTTGATGTCCTCTGTTTTAAACTGCAGATTTTATGAACTATTGCTTATGTAGGCCAACACAAAAAGAAATGCAGGCTAGAACTCAGTCCCTAACAGAGACATGACCACATCTACCGGAAAAGCAAATTTTCCACGTGAAAGCAGTGAAGCCCTGACCCTTTTGCTCTCACATGTGAGGTAATGGAGTGCTGTCCTCTGTCTGCAGACAGAAAGGACTTCCATGGCATCTTGGGCTCTGCCCACCAGCAAGCACAGTGGGAACAGATATTCTGGGTACTTCTATTAGAGTGGAGAAAAGAATTATGGGCAGCAAAAATTAACAATACTAGCTCTGCTCTACTCTGCTGATTTTGGAACAGTCTGAATAGCAGTTATCAGCTATTGAAAAACACAGATCAAAAAAATGGTTGGGGAAAAAGACAATGGAAATTCTCTCTTGTTCACAACCCAAATAACATGGCTTCAAAGACACAATGCTCCTTCTGCCCAGGAATAAAACCAACTAGAAGATCCAACTCAGATGTCTTATTTTCTGCAGACACTGACCAAATGGAGCTCCAGCATACTAAAGAGCAAGATCACTTCAGCAGGAATCGTGACATATTTTAATTCCAGCACAACTCATGGCAGACAATGAAATATCTCTCCCCTACTCTTTAGCTCCAGCTCTGAGATATCAGATGCATAAGTATGTTTCATGAGCTTTATATGAACTCCAGAACTCCTTTGCTACTCCACCTCTCCACAACTCTCCCAAACAGAAAGCCTGTGTCCGAGTCATCCTGTGCCTTTTTTCAAAGTGAGACAGGTATGCAATATTGGAGAAAGGGGAGAAATAGACTTCAGAGAGAATGAACATGCTCTGCTGGCCTCAAGCACTGCACCTCCTCTCCTCTCCACTTCCCACCATTCTCAGCCAGCTCAGAAAATGCTGCTTCATTCTGGCTATGCACAGTCAGTAAGAAGGACCCCAGGAGGATGAAGGTTTACAGACTACAAAGACTTACATTTCATAGCTCCATCTGACCAGAACGAGATGAGCTTTCCCTGCACTGCAGTGTTAGAGGGTAGCTCTGAAATTAAAGATAATGGGATAAAAGCCACATCCACCAAGACCCTTCCTTCCCTGTTTGAATGAAACAAGCAATTAGTGGTTAGCACAACCACCCCTAGAGCTGCAGGCTGGTGACAGAAATAGGAGAGGTGCCCCAGGCTGTGCAGAGAGAACAGCTTGTCTCCACAGGGATAAGCACAGCGCAGTGAACTGCCTTCCCTGAGGTGGCTGAGCCAATGAAGCTCAGTGTGCCAGGGCTCAATCTGTAAGTGCTGTGTGGTGGAATGACCCTTTTTACTCCACAGCACCACTCTGCTGACTGTCGGCATCTGTCCCACCCCTGATTTGGCTGCTGCTTTCTGAGTCTCTCCACAGGCTGGAAATGTTTAGGACTTCCTTGTCATCCACCACACGAGAACATGTTTGCACCAAGTTCCCAGGGCATGAAACATGCTGAGATCATTACCCAGCCGTGCTGTGAGAGGCAGATGGTTTGCACTGAATCTGGCTGGTAGGCTGCTAGTCACACCCATCCCTGCCCATGCCAGGTGAGGGGCCTGAGGAGGGACTGCTCACGAAGGCACTCTGCCGGGGCACCGCACTCCCATGGAACACACACACACAAGCAAGGACAGGTGCCAGACCTGCGTGCACGGGCACAGTCATTGCCCTTTGTCACAGAACATAAGAGCTGCAGAGGCAAATGAATTTTTATTCTGATTTGGATTTTGAAATTAATTCATACAAGGAAAAGAAGGAACCATGCTAATGACAATGGAGCACAGCCGGACTTGAGTGGCTGTATTCTACTACGATGTGGTGGTAGCTGACTCATTTAAAGGGTCTGAAACTCTAGTGCAGGTTTCTCCAATACTGTTCTTCCAAACACATCTTCCATTCCATCCAAGTCTGTGTGAGAGAGGGAAGAGCCAGCATTATTGCAACTGAGCAATTTAATATGTTGCTTAGATTTTTTTAATTCACGGTCCACCTGAAACAAATCGCAACCTATAATTAAAAAAAACAAACCAACCCCCAAAAAGGCACACTAGAAGAACCTTGACAACCATTATACAGAGGAACACTGGGCTACTGGGGACAATAGGAGATGCATCAGAGAGCTGGGGACTAAGAAAACGAAGCACAGTGTGGAAGGGATAAGCTTACAGCCTCAAAAACAAGAAGAAAATTAACAACACATGATGCTCGCACAGGGGCCCTTTTGAACCATTTCATATCATTCTGACTTCAAGTGCTGTGCTACTCTGTGGTCCAAGTTCACCCTTTGTTAGTTAACATGCTTTGTGCCTTGCAAGTTGTTATCTGGTGATCGTTTGATGACACCAATCCATAGCCTGATTTTTTCTCTAAAGATCAACCCCTTCTGATTTCCTTCTAAAATGTAACAGGCTGAAGCCCGACTAGGAAAACTAAAGAAATGTGATTACACAAAGATTTGTTTATTTGCCCTTCAATACCCCTCCTAGAAGACCCCTGTCAGAAAGGAGAAAGCATTGCTCAGATCCAGAGTGCATGCTCCAGTTTGCAGGCAGCTGCCATGCAAACCCCAGCCTGCCTGAATTCTGCTCATCCTTTCCCACAGCGGGACACTCATTTGAGTCTTTTCTACTCTAACAATGTGCTTTTTAGTGAACCTGGAAATACGGTATCCTAATTATCTTTCCAAAAGAGCTCTAAAATTGTTTTCTACTAGCCAAACAAAACGTATGTCAAGGGGAAATGGACAGATTCACTGTCACATAAGCCTCCTGTCCCTCTGCAACCAAACTGTGTCATGGAGGGAGGATCTGCGCTTCAATCATTATCTCATGACACACCTCCATGCTTCCACATGCTGCTGAAAATATGCTGTCATTTTCCTACATGCCACAGAGCTGCTTCAAAGCAGTACTTACTCCACAGCTAAGTGTGGCAAATAAACGGCATTCTGGGCATTCACCTGCGTTTCAATCAAGATGAGGGAAGAGTGCAAGAGCATTTACCTCTAGAAATCTGAACAATACTGAACGACTGAAACATCATGGACTTTTGTACACATGCCTCAAAAACTGGAAGATATTAGTGAGAGGTTTCCCAGGGCCACCTTTTCTCTCCTGTTCCCACCACATATACATCAAGACACAGTCTCTGTATTAAAGTCCTTTTCTACTCACCCAAAGCTATTAAAATGCAGGTTTTTAATTTCAAATTAGACTCATTAGATACAGATGCATTTCTTTCAAACCCAATCATGCATTTACAAGGGTCAGCCGACCAGACCTCACAGAAATTAAAGCACAGCTCTTAATTTGGAAATCAGTTCTAAAAATATTATTGCAGAATCCATAAATCTTCGTGGCCTAGATCAAACACAATTTACTTAAGTCCTCTAGGAACATCTTCCTGGTGAGCAGTGTGCAATGTAACCCGGCAGCAGAATCCTTTCCCACACCCAGAACTGAGCTGTTGAGTACTTGTAAAGACTCAGAGCCAGATTGTGACAAATAGGGAACTGGCAGTCAGAGACAGTGATTTGACCTGCATCACTACAACTATAAGTGATGCTACATGAAGCAGGATGATGACCATCCAGGCCTGGACTGAGCAGCCCTTATAAAAAAGAGCATCTTCCTACCGTGGCAGGTGAAAGCTAATCCAGTCAGAAAACTAGAAGAACACCACCACCGTAAGTCAGGACCATTCTTTGCTTGAAGTTTTGGGAAGCCTTTGTAGTTTGGAATTCCAGCTCTTAATGCCCAATTCTCTTCCTTATTTGCTCTGTACTACCCACTTCGAAGTTTTTAATTCTTACAGAGAAATTCTTACAGAGAAGGCTTCACTTCCTTAGATCAACCAGCCTTTGAATCATAGATGTGCTACTGGTATAAATTTGCTGACTCCACAAGGGGCAGAGAGGCTTCTTGGAAAAACATGCCTGCCCTACACACAACTGTGACCCTTTCCCCCCAGTTTCACACAGGCCACTGTACTGTGTCTATGGTGATGCTAAGATTCCCTCAAAAATCCAGCCTATCCTCCCAGCACTGCAGTAAGCCAGGACTGAATAACTTCATGGCTCAAGATTAGACACTACAATACAATGTAGACAATTTTACAATACAATGATTGTTGGTCCAAGGGCAGCTAATTCTAGAAGGAAAGTTTATTCTCCTTTTTGTAGTGATTCCATGAACAGACATTATTGTATGGTGGGAGAAAACACAGCCATGTTGGAACAGTTGAGTTGTTAGCAAAGAGCTTTATGAAACAGCAAGTAGTGAAAATAAACACTGATTAATGAGAACAACAGAAACTCAATCAAGAGAACATGCTGAAATAGAATGCTCCATAAAGTTTCACAGAACAATAGACTGGAGACCAAGCTGTACTGTACTGATCAGAAGAGCATGAAGGCACAAGGCTTCACCAGGGTAGAATGACCTGTTACACAGAACCGGCAAGGGAAAACACATCTCTGCTCCCTCTAGTATATTCTTTGCAGCACTGGTTTTCATTGCCCTGAATTGCAAGGTAAAGACAGAAGGATGAGCTTAAATGATTTATACCCCTATTAACATCAGTGACTTAAAAATAAAATCAGCAATCATGGAACATAAATTTAAGTCATTAACTTTCCATTTATGCATTAGTTTTTACTCTGATGTCTGGTCTTTCTTCATTTTTCAGACAAGGTTAACTTGCACTTTGCTACTAAATCTAGACTTATAGTTACTATTTTTGCTACTGGTATCAGTCTGCAAAGAAATGTAATCATCCATTGTTATATTCATCCAGACACTCGTGTCACAATAATATGAATCTGATATCACCCCCCGAATTCCTACTCTGCTACTGAAACTATGGAATAGAAATTGGAGGTACAGCGCGCAAATACAGCTTTTAAAAAGCAATGAGAAGCCTTAAAAGCAGTGCAGATTTAAGATTATAAATTAATTTTGAAGCAGTGTGTTGCAAAATTGATCAAATTTCTTACCACAAATCAACAAGATTTCAGAACAAACAGGTCTCTGCCTCAGTCCTCTTTCACAGGTGTATTTTAAAAAAAACTTTCTTCCCTTTTTCTCTCAATAATTTCCCAATTGTTAAAGTATTATTAATAAACTGAAAATCTTTCTCATGCCCCTGAAGAGACAATTGTCAAAAAAGCTGGGGCTTTGCATGCCATACCTAGGCTCCAGGTATTCAGATAGTGACTTGTCCAGTTTGCTAGTCGGACCATGAAGTGCGGATATCCATGTTCCTCTGAATGTTTTCTTCATATAGTAGAAAGTTTCTTTTACACAGGCTGAAATATTTGTCTCAAATCTTTAAAATAGCTGATCACATGTTTCAAATTGAATTCAATTATGTTAGCCAGTGAATTGCCTGGCAAGTTCCATGTGATGACCTGTTACCTGGCAGACATCACTGGATAGAGACCACAGCAATGAGCAACAGTATCATAATCCAAATTTCAAATTCAAGCATCTCTCTCTATCTCCTTCTTCTTAAAAAGTGTCTGTAGTAACCACTACATTCCCTAATTTTGCAGTAGTATTCCCAGAAACCTTCTCTGCACTTTGGTATCAAAGTGTTTCTCTGCTCAACTGTCTTTCACACAAGAACTCCAGAAGTGGCTGCCTGAAAAAAGAAGAAAAGTTGGAAACTCTCAAGAGAATAAGCAAACAAGTAATCAGACACCTCTGAAGCCTCTCTCTTTGTTTCCAGGAAGCAGAAGTGTGTGTTGTTCACACTGGTACAAGGCACTTATATATACACCAAATCAGATCCTGCTCTTCTCCAGAAGTAGAATATTGCTTATTCAAAGAAGAGGTAAAAAACAATGTGCTATCTTCAGCGTTTGTATGAAAAACAAGATTTTCTGCTTTTGAATTCTGTTCTGCTGACAACCAGGTGTTTAGAAATGCACTGTAGAACAAGTGTCAGAAAATCAGAGCCTTTGAGGTTCTGAGTGATTAAATGAGTGACTTACGTCTCCATATATCAACAAGAATGTATCGACAAGAACTTCTCAAAGTGTTACTTAAAATAAGGTGACCAAAAAAGCTGGAAGTTGCTCAAACTTGAAGGCATTTTTTATGGTACAATTGCTTTTGGTTTCTAGCATGTTGATTTCTATACCTGTTTGTGAAGCGGCCAGCCTGGACTATGCAACCCAACTTACAGGGACAAGAAAATCAGAGGGGTCTAGCAGAAGATAGAGGCCTTTCTCTCTGAAAATTCTGAAAAGGGAGGTAAATTTATGTTGGATTGTTTAGAAAAAGAAGTTTGTGGTGAGAGGAATCCCCAAAGTGTTGTATTTAACATTCTCTAAAATGCTCACTCCATTTCATCAGATTTTAGTCGCAGGTTTCTACCAACGTTTCAGAAACTCTGACCTTGGAAAAGATTTGACTTTTATAGGCTGTGGCTTTCTATCAGAAGCCTTGTTAGACGTCAATGGCCTCTGGCACTTCTTTATCACTGCTATTGCTGCCTAATTACAGCCTAATTGCTGTTTCCCATCCCACTGAGCACCCAACAAGCCTGTGGCTCCCTCTTCCGTGTGTGTCTGATGGATGGGTTGTTGATTTGAAGTTCCCCAGGGTCTCTTTCCCTCTGCTAGTAGCTTTTGTCACATCTCAGGTAGTCCCATGACCTGTGTGCTGGTGCCTGCTGTCAGCAGGTACACAAAAACACCCTTACAGCCTTTGCTGGGAAACTGCAATCTTTCCTTAGATCCTTCACCTCCAGTCTCTTGCAGACACACACAAAGCCTGGTGGCTCTCACACCAAGAACAGAAGCCTGTAATTGCACACAAGCACATCTGGATTTACCCCAGTATTTAAAGTAAGATCTGACCCCATGGCAACATGAAGTAATGTGGGGGAACAGCAGCAGAGGGGCTGGCAGCAAGAAGACAGCTTATGACAGTCATCTTTAGTGATACCTTTAAAAGCACGCTAGCTGATCTGCAGAACCATCATGCAAAATACTGACATCTTTATCAGTCTTAATCTCTACCAAACCCACTCCCAGGGCAGGAAAACCTCAACTCTCTGCTGAGCACAGCTGCATGTATGGCCAGGAATAAAAAGGCTGCGTCATGGAGTCAAGCCTCACAAACTGGCCAGGAAATGACACTGCATGTTCAGTCCTTTGGGGCTACTTGTCCTGAGAAACAAAACCCTGCATTGCAGCTCTAAGCCAGCACTAAGGCACATCCGTACTATAGTGAATTGGCACCAACTTTTTAGATTTTTTTTTCCATACAACATGCTGACACAGCAATGGTCTCGCAGAGACTTGTATTTTAGCTAACATATTTACTATATTTGATATTACTGTTCTGAAACAAATACTTGTTAGAAAAAATCTTATGTCGTTTCTCCTGTGAACTCAGCCCTTCACAATTGTCTGGCAAAATCTTAAATCTCTGTTTGCTCACCCATTGACTTACTTATTTTACAGGCACAGCCAAGGCACATAGGTAATTTAAAACTCTTGTATGACAGCTTTCATGGGGGCATTGCTGAGCTCTTCCATTGTCTTCAGTTTTCTTCAGAGCCCAACACACCATGGCTGCATAGGAGTCATAGAAAACACCAAAACCATCTGCAAAATATTTACCGAGAACAATTATTTCAAGAAAAAACAGGAAAAATACCAGAGGCCATGGTACAGCTTGTGCATTTTCCCTACAGCTGCAGGATGCAAAAAATCCTCCTCTCAAAACACCTTTCAGATATTAAGAGGGAACACGGCAGCATAGCTAGCAATCCTGTTAATCTGCAAAAGCTCTGCAGACTGGCCCCTGTAATCACTGCCTTGAACAAATAAGAAAGATGCACAGCTCTATACAATATTCAGTAGCACTTAGAATTTGCTTGAAAATTTAATTACAGTTTAGTTCAGCAGGCAACTGTAAGGGGAAATCACATTTTCTTCCCTATTTCTTAAGCAAAGCCATTTGTACCCAACTTTGCACACTGCAAACCCTGTAGTTACCTACAAAACACATCAATAGGACACATAAAATTGAAGTCAAGTAAGTGAACATCAAATAATCTCCCTCCTGACTCTCTCTCCACAAGCAACCTGTCTGGAAGCAGCTGGAATTTGTTAGTAAATGAAGACACAAGTCCGAGAGGCAATGCAACCTCTGCATGACCAGCACATACTCTTGCATGGCTTAGAGGCAAATCCCTTTCAAGTGGTTAAAACATTTTCAAGTGCTCTGAGGGGCTCGGTACTCTCTGAGTTAGTGCAGTGCAACTGAAAGACAACTCCACTTAGCTTTAAACAAGTTACCTGAGGTATACCTTCATCAAAAAAGCACAAAGCTCACTGAAAGCTAAATTACCTGACTTCTAGAGTGGGCATTGCAATGCTGGAAGGCTTCATGCTGGCATGTCCAGACAGAGATGCTCAGCTTAATTAATTCAGGCATCTCTACATTATGCTGGAGTCTTGTTGTGGTTACAGGACAGATGCACTCTCAGATAATCCTGGAAGTGGAGAACAGCACCATATCCCCATTCACTTTTTCATGTGGTTGTAACAGCCACCACCAGAAACCAACAGATCACATCATATTCTACACTGGACAGGAGGTTCCTTCCACGAAAGAGACTTAAGAACCCATTAAAACCAAATTATATATAGCTCATAATGAAAGAAATAGTTCCATGCCAGTTAGCTAAAGGACATGGCCAAATCATTCAGTTTTAAGAGAAGAATTGTTATAGTAATAATTTTTGTTTCTGGTAAAGGTATATACATATACTTCTTGCCTATATAAAAGCTAAAGAATTTCAGAATTGTAGGTCCTGCATCAAGTTAGTTTGTAACAACATCCTGTCTGCAGGAACAAGAGGACTGGTGTTCAGGGAGAACAGAGGATGTGGACCTCACACTTACAAAAGTCTCTTCCTAGCCCACATTGGCCGCTGACCACCATGACTTCAGCAAGAACAACCAGAGGTTAGAAAGACAAGAATCAATGCTGCAAGATTACATTAGAGATCATCTCTGGAACACAAGTGTCCAGCTCTCGGGAGCTGTAAGGTTCCCTACACTGTTTCATTGTCAGGATAGAATTAATTTTCCTTTGAGTTGTTTTCGTTGGAGAATTCCCACTGCTTCTAGGAGAGTCATGAGCTGCTGACCCCAGTGGAAAGTTCACATGAACAGTTTATTAATTTAGTCTTGTTTTGCCCTCATCTGCATTGGTTTCTTAGGAGATGGCCAATACCTCCATAGAGAGACCTGCCAGAACCTTAGAGACACTGCTGAAATGTGATCCTCAAATCCATGTTTCAGCCTCAAATACAGAAGGTGTGCATTTTGTGGTTTCAATGCGTTTATCCCTGACCATCCCAGGAAGCAAAGGAAAGACAGACTTACACAGAAAACCTCTTCCACAATGGAAAGACATTTAAAAAATAATCGACTGAGAACAGACATCTAAATCCCTGATCTTGTTAGCATTACTTCAGTGTCCTCAAAGGGCTGTCAGAACTCTCTTCATCTATGGGAAGAAACCTTGTTTGTACCAGATAGACAATGGAAACATTAAATATAAATCTAATATTCAGTGAGTTTACAACATGTTGGTTGCCCATAGCAACAAAGGGGCAGTATTGCCAGACTCTGCTTAAGTGAGACTGCAATTTTAATCAATATTAACCGAGTGCACATCCAACCAGATGTTTATTCTTTACACAGAGCTGACATTTATGTACAGCTATCAGGTTCAAGAGCTATTTTTCGAACATCCAGACCTAAGAATACTTTAAAATACAGTGGTACAGCACCACAAAATTATCCTGTTCTTAATCAACACTGCACATAGAAAGTTTAAACCTTACAAAGAACAATCTAGAGGAGCATAAGCCTCCTTCCTGGAAGTCTGGGCAAAAACTCTCCTTTGTTGACCAGAAAATTTTACTGATTTTGGCTCATCAGGGTGTTTCTGTGATTCTTACCCACATTCCAGACATTTTGGGACAGAACTGAACCCATTCAGCACCAGTTGTCCAGGTTCACCCCTTTTTCAATAGCTCTTTAGTAGAGACAGTAAGTAGGACAGAACAGACTAAAACAATCTAGAGAAGAAAGACTTTTGCATTGTTTTTATAACTCATCCATTCAAGCACACCGTAGTGGATGGAGCTTTGGCACAATTTTGAGCTTAAGCAGGGATTCACAGAATATTCTGAGTCGCAAAGGACCTATAGGGAGTGTCAAGTCCAACTCTTAACTGCTATGCATGTACCTGCTGCACAAAAGCAGAAGAACAACAGCTTGCAGGAAGGTTTTGCCTTGCATGCCCTGAAGCACCTGAAGTACTCCAGCATACCCAAACTTGTCAGAGGCCTGCAGGTAGCAAAGGAACCACCACGCAGGCCTCCCACTATCCGCTGGATAATTAGCCAGATGGCAAGCCTGCAACAAAGCCACCATGAGGCAGTCCATGTTCCTGTTCACTGAACCTTGTAATGCAGCTTAATTTCTCCAATCTAAATACCAAGCCCTGAAAGCTGCTGTATCTCTTGCCCATTTTCTAGATAACATTAGGTATCCAGAAGGGAGCTGTTTGCATTAAAAATAGGATGTGTAACATTAAGCCATTGGAATATTCTATAAAAGAAAATATTTTTAAGAAAGCACTCTAAACAAGATTGCCTGTTGTTCCTGCTACTTCAGTAATTCAAGGGGCATTCAGCACAGTAAAGGCTGCCCTGTGGCTGAGTTCTGGTGACAAAAGTCCAAGCTCAGCACCACAAATATTGCTAAATCTACAGAAATCCTTGTCCAGGTTATGAGACGGAGATAAGGACTTCTAAGAGCAACTC
The DNA here is from genome assembly GCA_013400955.1 of Drymodes brunneopygia. Lineage (NCBI taxonomy): Eukaryota > Metazoa > Chordata > Aves > Passeriformes > Petroicidae > Drymodes > Drymodes brunneopygia. The sequence goes on from VZTZ01016580.1 coordinate 69,388, forward strand.
CTCTGGCAAATAGAAGGAATCCCTACCAGTTGCTTCTCCAGCAATGTTTACCCCAGATTTGAACCACAGGTTTGTTTTCAAAAGCTTTAGCACAAGAGTCCCTCAATGTGCAGTATTGCTGACAATTCAGCTGACACTGGGGCAGGTTGGTGCCCTGTCCTGTGATGTTTCCTGGCATGTATGACCACAAAGTCACCTCTGACTGTAACATTCAAGACTGTGACCATACAGCTTGCTGTGACAGAAGCACACAGCAACACTGCATCAGGGGCAAGGCATCTAAGTTTACATATTTGTGTAAACTGAGCTTAAACACGTGCTGAGGATGTTACAAACCAGCCACTGCAGTGTTCATGTACAGACTGGTTTTCCTCAGACTGAAATGTCTGTGCACTATTACTGCCAGCCAATGCGCTGTGAAACCCTTTCTGTTTCACCAGAGCAATGCCATACAATATTACTTTTAGATACTTTCACGGTCACTTACAGCTCTAATATTTCACCCACTACAAGTACTGCTGGAAGGGAAACACCTAGTAGCCAACAAAAGCTTGTTGCAGTACCAAAGCCAGCACCTGAGGAAAAACCAGAGTGATGCCCAGCATCTCAAGCAGGACTAGGTACATCATTCTTATTAGAAAAACTTATTGCAGTAACTCAAAGCAACATAAAAGAATATTTTTCTTTGCACTGGCAGCTGTGAGAATCTCAATCATTCCATCACACCAACATGATAATAATAAGGCAGATTTCAAGGAAAGATGTTGCTTCTCATAAACCTACTAGCTGAGGTTTGGAACAAAACAAAAAGGTAATGGTTTCTCATTTATTTTTTATTTCTTGACTTCAGAGGCATGAGAGAAAGAAAACCAGGGAGAAAAGTTGAAAGAAAAACATCTATTCAACATCAAATCATCCCAGCTAGGGGTAGAATTCTATCAACACCACAGAGAGACCTCTATAAAATATAGTGGTAAAGGCAGGAGTTACTCAGAGTAACATAAAACAATACAAGGGCTAGGAGAGTTGATTACTCATGCTTTTTAGCTCTTCACAGAGCACAACTTAGTGATGCAAGACAGGACGGAGACCAACCTCAATAACAAGTAAAATGCCTTCCACCTCCTTACTCAAAGGTATGTAGTCCTTTGAAATGGCTTGGGGTTTTGGTTGTTTGGTTTGAGTTTTTCAAGGTATATAAATAGACTGATTCAGATCTTCTGTGTACTGGGGGAAGTGCATGTTTATCAGGAGTCCACTAGCTTTTTGAAACTAAAAATCATGCTGTATTTCAGCCAGGTCTGAAGACAGACCTGCACCCGTGGCAGAGTAAAGCAATAACAAGATGTCCACTGACCTGGAGGTAATAGCTCGTTAAGAGTCCTTAAGATGTTTTTCTCTCACTTCCCCTCCATCACTGATGCTGAGATTTCAGGCACCAATCTTTCCATCCCAGAAGAAACCTCTATTCTCAATTTAGAGTTTTTTGATGTGCATTCATCACTCAGCAGACCTCTCTGCCCTAAATAAAGTTTTTGCTCTTTTCTGATACAAATCCAGTTGAGTTTCAGAGCAGGAACTCTAATCAGGAAACATTAATTACGCTGAAATAGCTGGACATAGCTGGTAGTGTTCCAGGTGATCTGCCAAACTGAAGGAGGGCCAGGTTTATAGAGCTGCTTATTTCACTCCAGCAAGCAGTAAAAGAATTTTTAAATAAACCTCAGTGATTTATAAGACCTTCCCCCATCCTAATGTAGAAGAATTACCAAGATATGTGTAAATATTAACAGGTAGAAATTGGACATACTCAGGAACTGCTAAACCACAGAGTCATCACAGGTTCACAGAATGGCCTGGGTTGGAAGGGACCTTAAAGATCATCTTGTTCCAACCACCCGCTATGGGCAGGGACACCTTCCACTAGACAGGTTGCTCAAAGCCCCATCCAGCCTGGCACTGAACACTTCCAGGGATAGGACATCCACAATTTCTCTGGACAACCTCTTCTAGTACCTCACCACCCTCACAGCAAAGAATTTCTTCCTAATATCTAATCTAAACCTACTCTCAGTTTGAAGCCATTCATTCTCATCCTGTCACTACTTGCCCTTGTAAAAAGTCCCTCTCCATCATCCTTAATGGTTCCCCTTTAGGTACTGGATGGACCTCAAAGCCTTCTCTTCTCCAGGCTGAACAACCCCAAATCTCTTAGCCTGTCCTTGAATGAGAGGTGCAACAACTCCTCTTTTTAAGTTTCTATACTTCCAGGGTTGCTTCTTTTTTAAAAGAAGTTTCTGCAAGATGAAAGCAAGTAGTCTTAAAATGGCTTCAGAAGACATCCATCTGGTCCTTCCAGCCTTTAAGAAGTGCCTAACTTGAACTATAGACACCATTTAGGAGAGAGTTAACCTCAATCCTAGCCATACATAGATTCTAACTCGTCAAGGCCATGTCTGTTAGGTGCCTCTTGACCTCTGAAGGAGACTGTACATTCTGCCACCACTCAAGTGACCACAGCACAGTCCCATCCTTCAGACAGGAACCTTCCTGAAAACTAACCAAGCAGCTCCGGTTTAGTGCTGTGTGTGCTCCCCATCCAAGCACTGCCTGCACCATCTGATGCACAGTGAGACTCAAGATCAGGCAGTGTTTGCTTACAATAGACTTTGGCTGTGGGCAAACACTCGAGGCATTAACTGGAGGTCATGCTAACAAATACAACAAAACTTATTTGGAAACTCAGGGAAGGACGACAACAGCTTTTGAAAAATCTGACCCAGCAAAATAAAATGGCAACTGATACAACTATTGGAGGATGGATTGAGTAAAGGATGGTATTTCCACAGGCGTAACAATATTTTGAAGTTGATTCTGATGACAATGACAGATCCACAAGGACATTCACTATGCACTGCAATACAGGATGCACAGCACTACAATGTGCCAGGGAAGCAGCCCCGTATTTGAAGAACAGGCATAGATCCATCTAAAAACTAATTTAGACACATTGTGTTTGTTAATCCAATAGAAAAGGCTGAATGAGGACTACTGAAATTACCAAAATACTCATTTGGAGGTGAACACCGTTGAATTTCATACAATTTACCAGTTAAGCAGAACATTTTGTTTTTATCATCTCTGGCAATCAGCAGAATTAAATCCTGTGCCCTAGCAATGCCCCAGGAAGACCACTTCTATTTTTGCATAATAAAAAGGATGCACTGACTTCGGCCTTGAAAAATTAAAGGATTTGTCATATTTATCAATTAAGACCACAGCCTGAAGTACAGCTTCAGACTATTAAGAGAAAGTTCTTCAACCCCGCTAAACCAAAAGAAGACGTTTGTAATATCAAGGGGATAAAAACTCAGCAAGGGTCTAATACACCTCAGAATATCAAGCTTGGAGTGGTATTTAGCACACCTGCTTCATCCACGCCTCCTGGCTCTCTGTGTGTCTGTGCATGAACACGTTATTGCCATTGCAACTGACTGCGGACAATTCCCTGTGATGTTAATGAGTTCTGAATTTATGCAAAGTCTCCCAGTTGGTGCTTCTGCAATATCTACCAACCGCAGGATACCTGTGGTAAAAGCATCTAGCTTTCTCCAGATATTAATTAATATAGCAAGCCAGATTTCAGTGGCCATTTGAAAATATTTCAAATTACAAAACTGACTTACCTAGAAAAAAAGAATTAACAAAACCAAATCGTGACCGTGTTTTGAGCTCCTACATATCTATTGAAAAAACATCATGACATATTCTGATAATCTTATGAATCTTTCACAAAAGACAAATCAGAAACCAGAAATAAAATGCTTCATCCTCAAAGCAATTAGGATTTGCAAAAAGCTGTCAGGACCTTGTGCAATCAAGTAAATCTGCAACGACAGAATAACATCACAGCTTTTTTACACAATTATCCATGGTCATTCAGAATCACAGCCACTGTCAAATATCCATAGCTTAATAAGAAGGAAGAAATTAAGTGAGCCAGCATTAAACACACACCTCTTATGCCAGTAAAAGCACCTTGTGCCTCTCCAGCCAGGTCCTAGGACATTAGCCATCAAGCTTCCCAAAAACCAGCACTGCTATGCACATATTACTAAATATTGATTCAAAGGTTAATCATTTAGATAAACAGGGGGAAACTTTGGGACTATTGGAGTCGGTACCATGGGATATTTGTTTTCAGTTCATAGTTGAAGAGAGAGATGGTGTCTTGGCAATACATGCACATACGTTCTCCATCTCATATGCAGACCAAGTAACTGGGCTTCCAGACACTGAAAAGAGTTGAAGTGTGCACCTAATTCACCCATTTGTTAAATCGAGCACAACTTATGGTCACAAACCAAGCAGAAAGCATCACTCCTCTAAAAGTCAGTACAAAAGCACCTCTAGACCCTGTAAGTGCTACCAGTTAACCTCATGGGACAAACTTTTCAAACTGGGTTGGACTCTGTGTGAAGAAATTTTCTCCCAAAAATCAGGGATTAATTTTTGAAAGTTCAGTGTTACAAATATAGAACCTTGGAGTTAATAAAAGCTCATATCTGACATTTCCCATTGCAGCACAGGGAAACTTCTTTCAACAGAAAGCATGAATTATAAATTCTATGTAGCTACATAATCCAAATAAAATATTCTCCTATAACCAGATAATCTCTTTATAATAATTCTTACATGCACAGCATGGATCATCTCAGCTATTTTCACAATCACTTTGCCCTAATTTTTGCAAGAAGTACTTTTGTGATATGCTTTCTAAGGTACATTCACCAAAGAGTTTGGCTCTGCTGGAAATGATAAAACAAGGAGCAGTATGACATTTTATTCCATCAGAGCAGCAGAGGAATGGCTAATGCTTTGCAGAATTCTAGACTGTATCTTCAGATTTTGCATTAGCATCCTGAAGTGGCAATTCCTGCTGCTTAAATCTCGGTACAGATGTGTCAAAACACGTTTTCAAGAAGAGCTGGACTTGCTCTAACTCCTTTAACAATACCCATTTTCCCCTAATTGCAGTGATCAAAACTGGAAGCTGATCTGACTTTTGACACATACATTAACAGAAATGGAATCAGAAGCCAGCAGTTTCTCCTTGGCTTATCAACTGCCAAGAACCCAATGTGAAGTGCAGCTTTTCCATGCTCCAGTGGGCTAGGTGACCTCCATCCTCAGAGCTTGTGAACATGCTGTTCCTGTTACTATTCTCAGAACTGCAATTCCCTTTTTTTCCCCTTATATAAAGGGAAATTAAGATTAGAGATCTAGACAGACCCACAGGCCCAAAAGAGATTGGTAGGGGCAGAAAGGAATGGTTAAGTCTTTCCCTGGACTACAACACAATTTTGCTGCAAGATCCTTTGATGTTTAAGAATTCTAAGCTCAGAAAAAAAGGCTTTTCCTGCTGTTTCCATATCACATGGATCCTGTGAAAGCCCCATTACACAGTTCCATTCCCATCCTATTCACATATTCCCCCCAGCTTTTCTCAAGGGATATCATGCTTGGCTTTCTCTTGCTCCACATGAATTCCAGAGACAGATGCTATGAGAAACAAGGTTCAGGTATGGTGCATTGCCTTGTGCTTCCAAAATAATTCCACATTCGCTACCATTAGAGCTCAATGCCACAACTAAAAGGACACCAGATCATTTTGATGATGTAGGCTGTACTTATGCAAATCTATTTTGCCTCTGGAACAAAGATGTCCCACAGAATCATTAGTGGAAGCGTTGCTGCAGAGGGGAGGCTGTGCATCAGAGCTGATCCCTGTACTGACATGGGAGCACTGCACTTTTTTCTGCACACCTCAGGCCCTTGCTCCAAACTACTGAAGTCTGGAAGGTTGAACCTTCACCAGTTCTGTTCCATCACCATGACTGCCCCTTTCCATGCACTGATTGACAAAGGAATGACTGCACAATCTGTGTGTGGTATGCAGCTGGAGACTCTGCTCTGGCCATCACAGACAGTGTCTTTTTCATTTGCATCACATGCATGTTGTCAGGAAAAAAGTCATGCTTTCATACAAAGAAGTATATTGTTTTTAGACAGTCAGGCACAAGATCCAGCCAGACAAAAACTTTGCAAAGCCATCTCTGGTTAGGAACATTCCTATTCATTTTTTCATTTCAATTAACAACATGCACCCCATGCAACGCACACCACCTTCCCTCCCTCTCCCATTTCTCATGTCAGTCTGCTCAAACAGCTCCTTGTCCTTTATTACACATCAAGCTACTTGCAACAACTGGCAACAAAACAAGTTTGATATTAGAAATTAGGCCCTACAACTGAGTCACTACCAATGAGGATAAGACCCATGAGTATTAAAATTATAAGTACTTTCCTCTACTATGTTAAACACTACAGGTAAAAGCCTTTTAAATCAGAGATTTCTAGCCAAGCATCCCCAGGTGATTTCCTGTAGTTCAACCCTTAACCTGTACTGGTGCATATTCCTCACCAGGTGCAGGACTCTACACTCACCTTTGTTGAACTTCATTATTTGATTTGAATCCCCTTACCTTCTCTTGTCTAACAGATATTAGACCTTCATGCTCTAAGAAATCGCTTTCCTAGAACTAGCTGGCTCAAAACATGGGAAGTCCCATCTGCTTCCCTTGTCCTATCATTAGCCTGCTGTAAGGCTCATACATGAGCCCAAGAGTGAAACGGGAACAGTTCATTGTCTGGGGACATGACTTAAGCAATATTAACAAAAGAGCTTAGGCAAGTGTAAGTGAATCTCTTCTGAATTTACAAATGTGTGTCTAACCAACAGGTCCTTTTCAGTACTGCAATACACTGCCAAAGTACTCTTCTGCAGGGACTGCAGTTCTTTCTCACTTTGAGGGAAAAAGCAACAGTTTCTTAAGTCTGAGAACACTATCACAGAGGTGAGCACAGAAACTCAAAAAATGTCAAATTACCTTAGTTAACTACGCAAAAAAATGAAATGATGAACTGATGAAGACACAAATATAACTGCATTTAAAGCAGCTGAAGATGCTTGGTCCACCAGGCAAAAAAAGATATTCTACCGACCAACTGTAAGACATCTGTTTGAAAGAAAGGAACATGAGAGGCCACCACCACAGCAGGCTATCTCATCCCAGCTAAAAAGCTCTTCCAAAGCCTGTGGCAAACTTGCTGAAAAAACAGAAACCACCATGCCCCAAATTCACTAGGGGATAGGGAAGAAAACAATAATTAGATCAGTATAAGCAACTCTGACATTGATGCAAGAACTAAGACTGGTTCACCTGGGGCCACATACAAACAAAAACATGAAAGAAGAAATAACCTAGGTAAATATTGTGCTTGGGTATGGGTGTACTAAATCACTAACCTACATTCTCATGCAATCAGTAAAATATGCAAGAGAGAAATGATCATTATTAGAATATTGCTGCTCTGCTTGGCTTAGGAAAGGGGTCTGTCTACAGCATTTATTGGACTGAATGCTGCAGAGCGCAAAAGATAGCTGCTCATATGAATGGGAGTTGGCTCAGAAAGGAAACTGAAAAGAAATTAAGAAAAAGGAGTGTAACACAAGCATGAGTCAAGACACCATACCATGTCCAAAGAGGAACGATCCATGTCTGATGGTGCTGGATGCTGAACAAAACAGCAGCTCCTCAGCAAAGCTCCAACACAGACTATTCTGGAAGCATGCTGAGGAAAGAGCTGAGGGAAGTTTGTCCTACCTGCTTCAGCACTGCACACAGAGTCTAAACAATGTGCTCTGGTAGGCAGATGGTGCTGGGTTACAGGAGTCATTTGGTGACCAGTTATTTGATAGCCAACGACTTTGTTCTGTGCAGTCGAAATCAGCAGGCTCAGGAAGAATTTAAATATGTTCTAGCAATGTAACTTGTTCACATCAGTGGCTGAATCTCCACTAGACTTGCCAGTAGGGCTGGAATAATTTTTAAGATGAAACAAACTTCTGTATAGAAAATAAGGTCTTACCCATCTTTTAGGGCTCTTCTCAACAAAAGCAATGTGTGCTCCCTTCAACTCTACTAAAAATGCGCTTTTCCCAGTCCACAACTAAGATGACTGCGACTCGCCTAGTAAAAGCAGTTGGGATGCAGCCTGAATACTCTGCACATATTTAGGAGAGCATTTCTGTGTAAAGAAGTTTCCTGAAGTGATAAACCTTGCCACCTGAATTGGTGATGGAAGCATCCAAAAGCTGAGCAGATTTGCTAGCAAGTACTCTACAAAATTAAGCAAATTTCCATCTACAATTTCATTCACTCCAACTCAGTAATCCTCAGAGACAAACCAATGATGCAAATGCTTGCTTCCTATTGCTTACCACAAAATGGACACCAATCTATTGCACAAGATGACACTTTGAAATTCAAAGAATAATGGTCAGACTACAAAGGCTTTGTGATGAACTGACGGATTTACTAACAGCAAATGGCTGCATCACTACAGTGTCAATTTTTCTGCGACAGATACAGAATAACCTCGGGGGAACCTTATATTCAAAATGGCACAAGACTTCACTGAAGATGTATGGCATGTGCGAGTGTGAAGGGAAAGTGTAGACACATTTCTACAGACTGTCTGTGGAAAGTGACAAATAATTGATCTATGTACAAGCTGAAATACAACTACTCCAGCCAAGGTCTTAAACTGACTAGAAAAAACAGGCACACTATCATCACTGACTGACTAGCAGTCCTGCCATTAGCCAGCTTTTAATCCTCTACCCCACAGATCAAGCTGGTGATGGGGTCTCCTCATCTATCCTTATCAAGTTCAGGCTTCAATTTCACTGAAAGTAAAATGCACCTCCAGACAGGTCACCGCCCTGTTGGTAAGCTGAGGACTTCCCTGGAATGAAGGCTTGCAGAATTGAAGGCATGCCTTGTTCTCCTCTCCCACCCTGGAATTTTGCTCATCTTGTCTCTTTACAGACCTGCCACTACCTACTGGCAGAGACAGGATACGGCTACACCAGTAGCAGAAATTGCCGTCTGAGCAGGTATTAACATCACGCTACAGATAACAAGCTCTTGGGAATGATGGTAGAATCCCAAGAGCGGACTGTGCAGATGTAATTGTTCATAGAGTTCACTGCCCCCTTTTAAATATCTTTCTTCACTCAGGAGATTTCCAAACAAGACTGACGGAACAACTGTAGTCAGAGCTTGTACAAAGAAGTGAAGAAGAAGGAGCAATGTTCCTGCAGAGACAGTGCCAGCCAGAACATGCTCCCATATCCTGACAGGTCATCCTCCAGCTACAGCAGCACATCCCTCACCACCTCCATTTGGGAGCCTGTGGTGGATCACTGCCGGAGTTTCGGCCTGGCCTGGGGAGGTAATAAAAATGTTCCTGTACCTCTGCACCACAGGCCTGACACAGGACAGGGAGGTGACAGGACAGAATCCCAATTAACTGAAGTATTCAGGGAGGCAATCTTTAGGCTACTGCTATAAATGACATGATAGCACATCAAAAAAGCTGCACAACTAAACAGAGTACTATCTGAAATAAGTCTATTTCAGGACCCATAGTACTGCAACATTACAAATCTCATGTACTGCAAGCATTTACAAAACATGTAGCTGTGTAACCCCTGGGCGACATTACAGTAAAGTACATGTAAGGATGACATTTTCATTTTAGAAGCTTTTTCCTTCTAGAAAGATGAGGGTTTTGTGTACCCGCACTATAGACCTAATGTTATATTAACACACTATTTATAAGTCCTACAGGTATACTCTTTCTTTTTGCTTCAGTTACTTTTGCTTTTCTGTTCTTGAGTTTTTCCTTGTTTTATGGAGAGATCTTAGCATGCAGTGCAATTTTCTTGAGATAGGCAGTATTTTGTAAAAATAAAGAATGCAGATTTTATAAGCATGCTGAGGACTCATACTCTCTGCTGACTAAAATTACAGTTTGTTTTTTAAAACTAAGTATCCTGTAGATAATGTAAATTATTTTATTATCTTCTAATGTTAAAAAACAAAGCTGTATAGAAATGCATCTTGTGTACCTTCAAAGTTTCTGAAAATTTTACACTTCCAGGACTAGTGCAGATTTGGCATCTCGGCTGAAGAGCCAGCAGTATCACTGCAGGATTTGGCTGAACAAAATCCTTAGTTTGGCTGTCATCATCATAACTAGAGCTACCAGCCTGAGGCCCCTGCTGGCAAGGAACCAGGCCAGGCACAATGCTTCAGACTGAGATATAGGAACCACCAGCCCAATTTCTCTGGAAAGAGATCCTGTTTTTCATGTGGGCTGAAAACTGGGAAACTCAAATACTGCATTCCTGCTGTTTTCAGAAAGTAAGCTTAAGTATCAGAAGTTTGTGTGAAAGCTCCACTGAAGCTGCTGCACTTTGACAGATGCCTTCTTAGGAAAACCTGTACTGGTGCCATGTAAGCAAAAGCACTTTTACTTCACTTTCATTTCTGTGCTAAGAACAGAAATTGCCTGTGTCGGTCTATGGGAGCAATGTGTGATCCAACACTGTCACCTGTCAGTTTGCCATCACATGCCAGCCAGGGCTTGATGCATGCTAGAGGCACGGGCTTGGGAGAGATCCACGTTCCATCAGACTCAACTTACAACCCCACTGCACTGTGCTCAGTACATTTCATTTTAACAAAAATACTAAGGGTTTGGCAAGAGTTTAGGTAACAATCCAAAACCCAGATTTAAAAGTCACAGACAGAGTGTATGGTGAGACTCCAGTGCTGAAGAAAAGATGGGTCTACATACAACTACAGGGTCAGTGATCCTTATTTCAAAGGGAATTTTTCTACTTTTTCCGGTGCAGCATCCTCACTGTGCAAGTTTCCCTTCATCTCTCTCTCTTTTTAATATCTACCACTGTAATGAGAATTTTCTGTTAGGAAACCTTCTCAACAAAAAACTTAGGAGAAAATAAATCATCACAACAAATGCACCACCACCAACAGACTGAGAAAAATTGACTTGTTGGAAGTGAAGACACAAAATACCAACTCCATCAGCCAAGAGAGCTATCTACCAAGTATAAGTGACCCAGAAATAATTAATTTCATGCCTCATCACATCCCTGAAGACCCTGAATTGATTTTATCTGGAAATAACCCACTACCCACAGAAGAAAGCCCTTTCTGTGACTCCAGAAGGATCACAGATTGAGTTGGAAATGAACAGAATCTAAGCAAAACAGAGTTCCTGCAGTTGAGCTTGACTGATGTTGATAAGGATGACGTGATACTGAGCATTAGGAGTAAACAAAAAAAAAAATTCAAATTAATATAGTTTATATTAATTTGAAAAGGCAGACATTTTTAGGATAGAAGCCAAATGTGACCAACATACAAGAATAGAAACATGGATCAGAACAAATAATCTCATTTTCATGGGGAGGCATGATATGAATGTGACTAAGAGCCTGTCTTCTCTTCCATGATAAATACGTACAGAATAGTACCCCGATATCAAAATATGCAGTGTTATGTGTCTCTCAAAGATTTGAAACACTAGGCCACATCTCATCTGACAACTGGGCGATGTTTAACCAGGTTAAACTAGGTTACCAGGTACTGTGTGTTATCTTGTCCATCTGCACATAGCAACTCAGTCTCATTAAGTCTTGTGCTGAACCTCTCATTTGGGTCTGCATCAGTTACCCAGCAGTTCTCAAAACATTTGTAGACGTCACACAGAGTCAAGCCAACTTGCCTGGCTTCACAATGCTTATCCAAACAAGCTGGAAAGAGGAGAAAAATGACTGCCCACCTTCTTAATTTCACATCACTGCATCCAATGCGAAGCATTGGAGGGCACATATGACAAACTTGGCCAACATGCAACCTGCAGGCCAAATGCTTCTCAGCTCTGCAACATAATCCCTATCTAACTTGTTATCAGCAGAGAGAAACTTGCAGCAGAGATCCTGGTAGGTGTTGTCCAGTCTGTACTAGCTGGGTGCTGCCCTTATCCTTGCAATGGGAAGCCAACGCAGACCTTGGTGGGACAAAGCTGTCAAAGAGACAACGTTCCCCAACCAGACTCTTTTGAGCTTTATAGAACTTAGTTTTGCAAAAAGCCATGTCAGGTTCTCTGTCCCTGCTCTGTGAATGAAGCACTGGTTATTGTCAGGATAAACAGCCAGTATACATCAGACATTAATGCACTATCACCCCTGGCAGACAGCTGATCAATAAATAGTGCAAGTGTCAGCCGCAGGTCTGGAGGTGGAAGGGATCAGAAAGGTTTCAGACTGCTTTCTAAGAAAGGTATAGCTGCTACATGCTGAAGGGAAGCCAATCTTTTAATTTTGAAGATGGGCAGACCAACAGGCCTGTCAGATGGTTTCCAGGCAGATTAGCAGCAGTTGTCCTGGAGTTCAGCATAACGACATCAAAAGCTAAGATGGCACTTTGTCCATGCAGAAGAACAGACATTCAAAAAGCATGCATGCTGGTCAACAACACAAAGTTAAGGATTTTGAGCAAAGTCTAGCTTCACAAACCTTGTGTCAGGACCTGTCACACACTGGCCAGCACTCAGGGAGAACAGTGTTTTCCTGGGACACCCTGTTCCCATTGGAACAGGATGAAAAAATATTTCATCTCCTGTATACTCTATAAATAAAGCAAGGGACCTTCTTTGTTTGCTTTCTGCAAGGAATAATGTTTAGGAACAATTTTTTTAAATATAGATTCAGTGGCAAGTCATGATGACTTTTAGGTCCCACCTGAAAAACAAACCTTTACGTCAGCTTTTTGGATGTGGAAAAGAATGACAGTAGCATCTCTTCCTGAGACCACTGGAACTGAAAGCTTTTAAACTGGGAAGAAGACAGTAAGAACTGATATGCTAAGATTATTCTATACTTATGTACTGATTTTGAAAGGGATGAAGTTAATTTTCTTCACAGTAGCTACTATGGGGCCCTGTTTGGATTTGTGCTGAAAGACAGTGTTGATAACACAGGGATGTTTTGGTTATTGCTGAGCAGTGCTTGCAGAATCAAGGCCATTTCTGCTTCTCACCCCACCCCACCAGCCAGGAGCCTGGGGGTGCACTAGAGGTTGGGAGGGCACACAGATGGGACAGCTGACCCCAACTGACCACAGGGATATTCCATACCATATTCTCAGCATATAAAGCTGTGGGAAGAAGAAGGACAAGGGGGGATGTTAGGAGTGATGGCATTTGTCTTCCCAAGTAACCACCAGACACAACAGAGACCTTCCTGTTTTTCTGGGCATGGCTGAACACCTGCCCACCCAAGGGAAATGGTGGATGAATTCCTTGTTTTACTTTGCTTGTGTGCATGGTTTTAGCTTTACTTATTAAACTGTCTTCATCTCAACCCACAAGTTTTCTCACTTTTACTTGTCTGATTCTCTCCCCCATCCTGATGTGGGAGGAAAGTGAACAAGCGGCTGTGAGTGATTTATTTATTAACTGGGTTTAAACCGCAACCTTCAAAGTACAGAATGGGAGGGAGAGTGACAGACAAATGGTAACTGTAATGGCACAAAGCAGTAGTATTGGCCAGAACTGTGTTACCCAAGCAAATTAATATGACAAACCCCAGATTTGCAGGGATTCTTGCAAGTATGCAGTCCCTACCTGCAAAGTACAGACCAGGAGCTACAAAGCAGAGGAAACCACCAGACATGCTGTACCAGACTTCTTACATCCCATTTCTGAGACCACTGTCAACACCTCCATGCCTGTGGAAAAATCCTATACACACAGACACAGCAACAGACCCTCAAAACCACAAGGTTTCACTGTGAGCTCCAGTAGTTAGAAAAGAACTGAAACCCTGAAGCACAGATTCAGAGTATTCTTTTAAAGCAAGTGTTAAGCCCTTTATGAAAATTTTCTAATTCTTCCATGTTGAAGGAAACTTGTTTCCTAAGCTTACTATCACTGCTGTACAATCCACCATCCTATCCTGAGACAACAGGGTTGGACCAGAGAAGCTCTTTGGATTCTGCCTGGTTCATGTCCATGCAAACATGCATGTATCTGCAAATTCCACTCTTCCACTATTATTATGACATTTCTAGAAAACACTCAGTATTGTTTTGTCTGGCAACAGCTTTTTCAAACTTGCTACTTTCACTACTGGGCCTGCAATAACACAAATAAAGATGGCCATTCTTGTCACATTTGTTGTGTCTTCTTGATAAAAACACCAACAATAAGTAGGGCGTGCAACTAGCCCACATCAGCTTGTATGGACAGTTTTTTGCCCCACCACAAAGGTTTGAAGCCAAAGAAACAACCAACAACAACAAAAAAACCCAAAACCAAACCCAGAACCCGACCCAAACAAAGCATATTTTCAGAATTTATCAACACTCCCACAATAAGAGAAATGTTTTTCTTGCCACTGAGGGATAATTTGAGTCTGTAGACCTTGTAGAGCTTTTCTGCTCACAAGACATTTATTGTGTTCTCAACTTCTTACAAACACTAACTGCAAGAATGAACTGAGGTTGTGTTTACATCAACTCTAAATAACGTATGGTTTGATATATTAGAAATCACAGAAGCGCTTCAGTGCTAGCATAAACCTGGCAATAACCTATCCTCACCTGCTGCCAAAAGGAACTGTGCAAGTATTTCATTAAAGTTCTTTCCACCTCCCCAAACAATTCATATGCCAGTCTCACACAATCAGATGCTGAGATGGGAATTGCTTACTCCAGGTGCCAAAAGGAATCAACACCTTGAGTGAGTGAGCCTGTTATCCAGCTTTCACTTTAATGCCAAGATGATCTGTATTTCAACAGGTCCAATGTTAGTAACAACACACCTCCAGGCAGAGACTAAGGAACACAGGAGTAAGGGGAAGGGAACACACAAGAGAGCCTCTTCCAGGTACAGAAAAGGAATGGGCAAACACATTCAAGAGTTCTGTAGCAGGCAGATGGGGCACAACATATACACAAAAAAGCCTGTGGCATTGGAGCAGTGCAGTTACACACTCATAAGGAGTCTTGCACTACTTGATGATGGTCGAGCACCTCCCCTGGCTGCCAGCCAGGTGGGCCTTCCTTTGTAACTCATTTCAGAAGCCATCAAAAAACCAGGACCACTTTACCTGCCCACTTACACATCTGCACAGTCCTGTGAGCCTGCAGACTGCCTTCTCTGCAAAGATTCCCCAGGGTCCCATGTAGTACTGTAACCATTATGTCAGGCTCTTCAGAGCTCATTAATTGAGTATAATTGTGTCTACGACGTGAAAAAACATCCTGATAAAAAAAACACACGCCATGGCACGGCATCAAACCCTCACAGATTGCTTTCCTTATGCAAATAATTTTATGTGAGCAAAGTTAAGTGGACAGAGACCTTTCTTTGCAGAACACCTGGACGTTATACAAACGAGCACCTCCTCACTGCAGCTTACTGTCGAGAGCAGTGACTATCAAACCATCCTCGGAGAAGGTCCTGCGGCTTCACATCGCGTGTAACTTCACACCCACCCCGTGCAGCTCTGCTCACCCCGGGGAGCTCCCAGCCGGGGCTGGGCAGGAATACCGCCCGATTCCTCCTTAGTCCTCACCTATCTTGTAAAAGTCAATTAAAAGCCCATCCGTCCCCAGCGCCTCCAGTTGCTCCGACCGGGCTCCCTAGTCTCCCCGCCGCTTCCCACCCGTGCCTGGGCCATTCCCGTACCCGGCGGCGGGATCACACCCCGGGATGCTCCGGGAGGAGCGGCGTTTCCATCGCGGCAGCAGCGGAGCCGCCCGTCCGCCCCCGCCCGCTTCTGCTGCCGACGACGCTCGGGGACACACCGCGGGAGGAGGAGGAGGACGAGGAGAAGAGGACGGGGGGGCAGGATAAGAGGATGGCCCGGGATGACACAGCAGCGGCCCCGGGCCCGCTAGGGATGGCAGCAACGGCAGCGCCCAGGACACCCCGTTATATAACGGCGACACCGCCGCGCCCGCAGCGCCCACACCCGCGGGGTGTGCGCGACCCCCTCGGCACCGGGGTCATTTCAACCCGGGCAC
>VZTZ01016591.1:6206-28521 GCA_013400955.1 Drymodes brunneopygia
CCCCCCCCAACCGGTACCAGACAGACACCGACACCCCCGGGCACCTTCCTCGGACAGACACCGACACGCGCGTTTAAGAGTTTTATAACGACGGTACAAAAATTTCCATTAATGACTGGCTAAAACGGACGGACCTGGGGTGGGGAACGTGTAACGGGACCATCCTGAGCACCGGAGCAGGCGGCACCGGGACTGCCCGTGAATGTGGAAGGGGGCACCAGGACCGCTGCACAATCCAGGAGGTATCCCCCCCGCAAGGGCAATGACCTAACTGGGGGCAGCACTTGGAGCACCAGGAAGCCTCAGCCCTCACAGGGCCAGTGCACTGGAGCCCTTGCCCACAGCAAAGGGCTGGCAACGGGACAGCTAGCACCGTCCCAGACCCCCTGGTGGGTCCCGGTGGCAGGCAGTGCCCATTGAGCAGCCACAGCCAGTGCATAGCAATGCCTCTCTGGCTGGCGGGGGGGCAACAGCTACAAAAAATGGGGGTTTGGTCCTAAATCAGTGGGGGAAGCTGTACATGGTGGCTGAATGGTGGCTCAACCGTCATTGGCTGTCACCAGCTGTCCCATGCCCTCCCGGATGTAGACCGATTGGATCTCCTTAGTCTTGAGGCAGAAGTCGCAGGCCCAGACGGCAGAGGCCTCAGTAGTGAGCAACCCGTAGGCATTCTCGGTCATCCCCGTGCACTCTCGGTGGAACCACTTCTGGCAGGAGGCCTCGCACAGGATGGCATCCTGATCATCGTTCACCTCGTTGCGACAGGCCCCACAGGGGTACACGAGCCCTGGTGGCGGCTGGTGCCCTGAGGTGCTGGTGGCCTTGCCAGGGGGTGGCAGCGGGAGGCTGTTGGTCTCAGGGGTGCTGGCACCGCGGCCAGCACTGTTGGGGGTGAAGCCAGGCTGTGCCCCATTGACGGTGGCAGGGGAACCCGAGTGCTGCTCCTGGGTGAAGGTGCTGGGGGGAGGGTTCTTGCCCCCCTCTTCACTGCTAGCAGGGAAGCTGGGATCCGCCCCAGGGAAGGGACTGGCTGTGGGGGGCAGGGGTGGCATATTCTGCCCAGGGCGCTGCATGGGCGATTGTCCAAAGAGGTTGCTGGGCTGGCTGAAGCGTTGAGCCACTGCTGGCCCCCCCGAGGGGTTGAGGGCTGGCCCGGGGCCCATGTCTCCCCGCGGGGGCTGTCCCATAGTGGGGGACATCATGGGCCCGAAGCCCGTAACAGGCCCCTGCATGAGCTGCCCCATAGGGGGGCTGAAATTCTGTCCAAGGGGCTGGCTGAAGGGCTGCCCGGCGAAGGTCAAGCCCCCCGGCTGCACGTAGTTGGGATTCTGGGGGGGCATGCTAAAGGCCGGGCCCATCTGACCGGGGGCGAAAGGGGGGGGCTGCCTCCGCAGGGGCTGGGGACCCCCGCCGTAGCCAGGGGGCACCTGCGGAGACATTGCCCCCTGCACACGGAAACCGCCGAAGGGAACGGGGCTGCCCAGGAAGGGGGCAGGGGCCGCCCCTACCTTGGGGGCTCCGAAATCATCCTCGAAGGGATTGGAAGCCACCAGGTGGTCCACCATGGGAGTGGGCGGCGGGGCGAACTCCGAGAGGTGCGAATAGGCAGGGCCCTGCGGGGAGAAGGTGGCGGTCAGGGTTGCTGCGGCCCGGCCCCGGCCCCCGCGCCACCCCGAGCCCGGCCCTACCTGCGTGTTGGACTTGCGCCGCTTCTTTTCGGGGCTCTTCATCTGCAGCCCTGCGGGGACAAGTGAGGCCGCGTCAGCGGGGCCGGGGCGACCCCCACCCACCCTGGTCCCGGTGCACCCACGCTCACCTGCCTTCCCCTGCTTCCGGCCGGGCCCGCCGGCAGCAGCGCTGCCCCCGGGGTGCGGGGGCCCCGGCGGGGGCGGCGGGGCCGGGACGGCTCCCTCCAGCTTCTCTGCGTGCGGGGCCGCCATAGCCCTCACAGCGCGCGCGTCGCCGCCATGGCCCGACCGGAACCGGAACCCCCGCGAGGCCAATCACAGCGCGGGGGGCGGAGTCAAGCGCGCGAGAAGCGTCAATCACCGCAGACTCCCAGCCCACCCCTCGGTCGGACCAAACCAAGTGCTGCGCGATGGAAGGGGGCGCACGGTGAGGGGAACAGACGACAAAAACCACGCACGAGGTCCTGGGGGGGAGGGGAAGGAAAAAAGGACGAACCGTAGCGCCCGTGGGTGAGCACCCGCTCGCAGTGACCCCCACAGCTCACACCAGTCAGGCCCTAGAGAAATACCAACTTTAATACAACCGCCAGTTCCTTTGGTATAGCGGGGCCTGGGGCCGCGTGGGGCGGGGCTGCGCTTTGGCTTGGGGGGAGTTACACTGTGCATGCAGGGGGGTCCTCCCGCCAACCCCCCGGGGCTGCCAGAGCTGCTGTGCCCGGCCGGGACGGGCAGGGAGGAAGGGGATGTGGTGGCGCATGTCCTGGAGCACAAGCATGTCACGGATGGGCTACAGGGTGCTGGGAGCATGGGGGAGGCTCTGTAACCAGCCCCTGCCCTTGCATAAGAGTGTGGGACCTGCGGGGTCAAGGCACAGAGTTAACACGTAAAGTGATCCGGTACAGTCGAGGGCCTTGTGCTTGGGGGAGTGGAGTCCCCCATGGGCCCCCTCCTTGGCCCAAGGGCCAGAGATAAGGACAGGCTGCCTCTGGCTCAGGGGGGCTCAGTCCTGAGCCCGCGCTGATGAGCACAAGAATGGCTGTGACACAACAGCAGGCCTGGGTTTTGGTAGGAGCTGAGCTGCTCTGCAAAGGCTGGAGCTGGAGGGGCAGGGGCTTTGAAGGAACAGTTCCCCGCCCTGCAGGCACTCACAGCCTGAGCCCCCCCACAGCCACCAGCTCCACGTGGTGAAAGAGAGGCCCTGTCCTCAGCCAAGTCCACGCTCAGTCCTGGGTGGAGCACCTAGAAGAGTCTGAGGGCTCCCTGGGGCATGGAACATGGCCAGAGGGCTGCGCATTGGGGGTGCTGTGCACTGGGGCCCCCAGGCGCTCACAGTCTCCTGTCCACTGGCTGCTGCAAGCACATCTCACTGCCGGCTGAGATGATGGGCAGGTGATTGTCCATGTGGTAGCTGATGAGGTGGCTGACGCTCTCAAAGCGATGATCTTTTGTCCGCACCTGGGGGACCGGAAAAGGGGCACTCAGGAGGCTGTCAATGCCCACGTGAGGCCAGAGCCACCACCCTCCATGGCATGGGCTAGACACAGACCTGGGGCTGCAGTCTCACACCCATGCTCCACCAGGCCCTCTCCATCCCCAAAGCCAGCCCAGAGTTGTCCCATGACGAGCAGTGCAGAACCCCAATGCTCTGATGGCTCTTGTAACCCCTAGGACCTGCCCTGCTATCCCAAGCTTCATCCCCAGGCCCCCTACATGGACTCACCACTCCCTCGGGATCGACGAGCAGCAAATGCTTGGGCTGCCCACCCTGCAAGCCAGTCAGCACGTACTGGCCCGGGGTGGTGGTGCTCTCCCGCACCAGAAAGTCTCCATTCACCTTCAGCAGCTTCTCAGCCTCCTTGCGGTTCATTTTCCCATGGTACCAGGGCTCCCGTCTCAGCTGCTCCTCCATGGAGGCCACCACCTGGGCAGGGGGCAGCCCCACAGGCACAGATGGGGGCACACGCAGGGCATCTTCGAAGGGCTCTGCAAGGAGAGAGGAGCAGGGGGAGCATGACCAAGCCCACAGCCACCTATCCACTGCCCTGGCTGTGGCCACCATTCCACTCACTCATGTCAAAAAGGTCCCTCTGTGTGCTGCCGTTGGCTGTGGCTGGGGTGCCAGCAGCTGAAGCTTGGCGTGTCTTGTCTATGTTCTGCACGTTGACGTAAGATGGGTCATCAAACAGGTCCGTGCGGCCAGATGTGCCTGCCGGGGCTGGGTATTTCTCTCTCCCTGCTACGAGGAGCACTGTAGTCAGCAGGGCTTCAGCCCACCTTGGCCCCCCCACCAGTGTCCACCATCAGAGCACTCAGGGTCCGTGAAAGAAGATGGAGACTGGCCACACCCATCACATTACCTTGGGCGGGAGCATGCTGCTTCTGAGGGTCATATTCCCCACCAGATGACTGGCCGACAGGCTGCAGGGAGAGGCAGTGATGAGCCCTCACCCCCTTTCCTGCTTATCCCCCCCTTCCTGCTCCCTACACCCTAGGCTGCTAGAGACACTGGGGAGACATGAATAACTTTCAGCAGAACCCATGGCCCAGTCGGGGTCCCTACATCTCCCTTATAAGATGGTGCCTCCCCAAGAGGTTGTGCCCAGAGCCTCACCAGTGTGGCACCTAAATGATTTGGGGTCTGAGCAGCCCCATCTTGCAGTCGCATGTCCACGACCCCCCCAATGGGAGGTTCCTTGCCAGGGAAGTCATTGTAGTACTGGTGATCCGGGGCTGGTTCCTCCTCTTCTTCATCCCAGGCAGAGCCATCAAACCCTGCCATCCTGGGAGAGCACAGCACAGATAAGCCTGTGACAGCAGCCATGGCTGCATCCCCTCTCCAAAACCACCTTCCTCCTTGTCACACAACCCTGCCCTGACCTGTCATGGGGGGTCACCAGCTTTGGAGGGTTCTTCAGGTACTGCTTGAAGCGCAGCTCAAAGGCCTGCCCAATGGTGCTGATCACGTCCTGTGCCAAGCCTTCAGGACACTCCAGGATATGGCAAGCTAGGAGAAAACGGTGGGATGGGATTGTGGAACTCCAGCACTAGGGTTCTTCACCCCTGAGCCTGCCCTGTACACCCCAGAGCTTTCTTATCAGTCACCCAGTTTCCCCCCCTACATTGAGCTGATCCTAAACACCTCCAAAGTGGGGCTTTGTCATTGAGGACCCTTGCAGCACCCTTACCTCTCTGATTGACAGGGTCTTTGGCAACATAGGCAACATATTCAGCTGTGTCCTGTGGGTGAGACAGCAGCAGTAAGACAGGGCAGCTGGGGAGCACTGGGCCTGAGACCTTGGGAGAGGGCAGGAGAGGCCCCTCCACAGGGCATGGATGGGGACCCTGCATACTCACCGGGTCTCCCCCTGATGCAAAGGATATGGACTGCATGTGGTGGTTGGCGATGATCTGCAAGGTGGAGAACTTCTTGAACACAGCCAGGAGTTTCTTGTCACCCTCCCAGGGGTGGCACATCCTGCTCCTCCCAGGGCTAACCTGCCATGTGGGCTCAAAATCCTCTGGAGCCCTGGCCACAGACCACCAGGAAAAGGACTGGGACATCACCAGGAGTGGGGTCAAAACCAGGAGATCCCCAGGCATGGGGACTTGAGTCTCACTGTCTCCAGGAGAGATCCCGCAAAACACATGGGATATTCCTCCCACCTCTTCAGCCCCAGGTGGGAGGTGGGCACTCATCACACACAGCCCTTCCAGACATTCCCTGGAGAGGCTGGGGGCATCCGTTCCCCACCAAGACCTCGGGTGATTCCTGAGGAATCCCTGAGGATTCCTGCTTGTCCAAAGCCAGCCTAACCCCTCCCCAGCAAAACCTGCGGTCATTGCTGAGGAATCCCTGAGGATTCCTGCTTGTCCAAAGCCAGCCCAACCCCTCTCCATTTCTCACCTGCTTGCAGTCTGAGGCCATGAGGTTGAGACTGCTAGTGGAGATGGTCAGGGTGATGGGCATGCCTGCAAACTTTAGGTTGCTCTTGCCCAGGATGGAGTTCAGAGAGCGGCTGCAGGGCTAAGGGCAAATGGTAGTGTGGAGAAGGGGCTCCCCAGACCAGATAGCCCAGCACCAGGAGGACAGGGCACATCCCACTGCTTCCACAGCAGAGATGGGCACCTTGTCCTCACCACTGGCCCTGGCCCAAGCCTCAGCTGGGAGATCAGAGACCTGGACTAACCAGCACAGCACTGCCAGCTGGGCTAGGGTCCTTGGCCCTGTGCCCAAACCAGCCATGCACCCTCCCCCAGGAGCTCCCCAGCATGGCCTCACCTTCCTTCTCCTCACAGCTCCCTTGGCACCAGGCACAGCCTCACATACCAGCCCAATGGCCTCCCTGCAGAGAGTACAGTGAGATGTCAGTCCCCACAGTTGCCTGCCTTGCCCCAAGACCCTTCAACCATGGGACTGAGGACACAGGGATCAGCACAGGAGAGACAGAATGACAAAGTGGAAGTTCTCAGGCAGTGCCAGCTGGGGCTCTTCGGGTGGGCAAAGTGCACTGGTATTAGTATTTGATGGGCTGCAGCAGCCCCTGGCCCCCACTGAAAGCCCCACATGCTACCAGGGGCTTGTGTAGGTCTCAGACAACTTCCTCTCCCCTCCCGGAAAGGAGCAGCCCCTGGGGAGAGGCAGAGCTCACCTGGTAACCTGTGTCCTGGTGTTGAAATCCAGAGCCCTCATGGACTGGAGCACTTCCACACAGCCCATGTACTGTGCAAGAGAGCAAGGTGAGCTTGGCCAGCCATGGAGTTTGCCTCCCATACAGCCAGGGAGGGGGCTGGGACCTCAAGCACCCCAGCTCTGCAGCACTAACCTCCCTGGGAATCCCACTGCCCACTGCCCTGCCCCCCACCGCTCCCCCAAAGAGCATGGTGCATCCTACCACCAGGAGGTCCCCAAATCCCCACAGTGACCCTTCCCACTCTCCCTCATTCCCCAGCACTCACCCGGACGTGGTAGGAGACCCCGGAGCCCATGACCTTTTCATCAGGATGCAGCCAGCCACGGGTGGGCTTATTAACAAAGCTGCCGTGGCGGGTCCATTCATCACCCCCCAGCTGGCCACCTTCCACCCGCGTCTTCTTCCCACAGCTCAGCTTGTTCATATCCTGGGAACAGACAGTAACAGGTCTCACTGAGCTGGGGCTGGCAGCACCCCCTGGCACCAGTGCTGGCATCCCAGGGGAACCAGGTTCCCCTGGGCTGCTGCTGGCTGAAGAGCCCCGCAAGCTGAGCAGGTTGGCAGGATTGGAGAGCTTCAGGTTGGCCATTTTGGGGAAGAAGGAGCAGAGGGTGGTAGGGCTCTCCTCCAACTCAGGCGAGAGCTCCCCAAGAGGTGCAGCGTGGCTGAGGGAGGAGGAGGACAGGGAACCAGGCAGAGACCGCATGCTTGCAAGGGACTCCACTGGGGAGGCCGGGACTCCCAGGTCCCCCATGGCCTCCTCCGGAGAGGAGACAGACTCGTTCCGCAGGTGGCTGTATTTGCTCTTTTGCAGGAGATCCATGCTGTAGAGAGGTGAGAAGGGCCACAGCCGCCCTGTCCAGAGAGTGGATGCAGCCAGCTAAGCCTTACAGGGGCCCTACAGAGAGTCCAAGTGCCTGCAGCTGCCAGGATGCTGCCCCCAAGCAGAAGCCTTAGCTGAACTCTGTGCTAGGTCCACGCCAGAGCCCAGCATGGCCGGCAGGGAGAGCTGGGCCTGGGATGCCGGGCAGCGGGTCTGGGGGCTGCCCAGAACCATGCAGGCACAGCCGATCAATTGTGATCGGCGTCAGCAAGGATGTGCAGATCCGTTCAACCTGAGAGCAACACACCACACCAGGGAGGAAGTGAGGCTGAAGCGACACCCCGGGGAGCTGCTGGCACAGGGAGGGGAGCTTAGAATGCTCTGTTCCCAGCCTGGAGGTCCTCAAGCCCCTTGCCACTCCAACACCAGACCAGCAACAAATCCCATTGTCTTTATCCAGGGCCAGATGCAGCTCTCTTTGCCCTGCTGCTGAGTTCAGCACAGTCACCCTCCACCCCACAGTTCACTCCAGCCCCCCTCTGCCGCTGCCTGCTAAGAGAAAATCAAAAGCAGTATTTAAAGCCCAGAGACGAGGCAGACACAGAGCGCATCCAAGCCCATCCCAGCCCTGCTCTGAGCACTGTCCAGGAGGGAATGAGGTCCTTCTGTGGCAGCCAGCGCCACGCAACCCACGTGCCGGTGGTGAGCAGCTGCTGTTGGCTCGCCGGGCTCTGCTGGGGGGAGCAGCAATGCTGAGATGATACCGGTGCTCGCAGTTTCCAGGAATACAGGGACATGCAGTCCTTTGAGAGCACAGATCTTGCCTGGAGGGCTGGCGGGAGAAAGAGGAGGACGGCCAGGATACAGGTAGGATGTGCGCTAGGCAACGCAGGGATCAGCACAAACCCCCAGCCGCGGTGGGGAGCCGGTGAGAGAGGCTGCAGCTAATCGCTGCTGCTTCCCGCATCGCAGCTGTTCCTCCCGGGAGAAGAGATGAAGGGGCTGCGGCTGATCGGAAGAGCTGTGCTGACTCACAGGCGGCGGGGCAGGCTCTGCCCGCGGCAGGGGCTGCGCTGGGGCGCAGCGCAGGAGGGGCTCCCGGCGAGGGGTGGGGACGCAGCGCTTATCTGGAGCAGAAAAATCAAGGTCACAGGCGGAGCTAGCGGGAGCGGCGAGAACGTGCCGGGAGCAAAAGTTGGCCCCTTCAACCTCCAGGAGCTGGGCAAAGCTCCCACCTGTGGATCAGGGGCAGGTCTTCCCTGTTCCCCTACCCTTAACGCAATTGCATGCAGCAGGAACTTGGGCCAGCCCGACTGTGCTGTCCTTCACAGCCTTGGCCCCACCGAGGGACAAGAGCTCTCCCCCCTCCACCACCTACGGGATGAGGCAAGGAGTTCAGGCAGAACCCGATCCCTGACACACCACAAGCCAGACCCTTACCAACCACCAGGTGCTCTGGCCACCGAACCAAAACTGGGTAAATCCAGGCCAAGGAAAGGGCCCTCCCTGCTTGGAGACTTCACCCAGCACTGCTTGGCACTGGCAGTTGCCTGCCCCACTTCACAAAGCCTGGCCCACTGCCATGGGGACAGGGAAAGGAAAGTCAGAACAGGGCTGGAAATTGCCACCTACGTGATGCAAGGGGCTGTGGCACATGACAGTGGGCCTGTCACAGAAGCATCTCCTTGGCCATACACACTAGCTCTGTGAACACCAGCCCCCCCCCCACCTCAGCCATGGTGGTCCCACAGGCACAGAGAACCCGTGCTGGCTGGTCCACAAAGTGCTTATCCCCTCCAGGGGCCCCTGGCTGTTCGGCACTGTGACCTTCCTGTGGCCACAGCACCACTCCTCTAAAGAAAAGCAGGAAGCCCGGAGCCAGGAAGTTGCTGGCCCGGTGAGGGGCCAGCGCAGCCCTACTGCCAGGGGAGCCTGGCTGAACTGCATCAAGTGGCCACAGGGCAGTGGGGTTTGCCCATGAGGGACTGGTTGATGTGGGCCTGAGTTTGCCTGGCATGGCAGCTCTGTGAGCCCTGATGCCTGCCCAGAGCAGGAGGGAATTGCAAGGGGGCAGGCCCCTTCCCACCACCACAGGGCTTGGAGCAGCCATCACCTCCAGGCAGCAAAAGGCTGATGAGCCTCCCAGCTGAAGCCCCTGCTCAGACACATCTCTGCTTTTATAAACTAGAGTAATTCCTGTTTTTCTCAGAACCTTCAAAACCAGTCCACCCACATCATTTAACAGCCCGTGACAAGATGCATTGCTGCTCCCAGCCCTTGGAGACCAGAGGTGTCATTGCAGCCTCCATAGCCCTAGAGTCCACCCAGGGCATCAGAGCTCCCTCCCAGCAGGCTCTGAGTGCAGAAGGCAAACCTGGAAGTGTGCAAAGGTGCAGAACACCGACCCTGCCTGAACAGGAAGCCCTGAACTCCATCCTACAGGCTGCAGCCCTTCCCCTTGCCAGGCAGATGGCAAGAGCTCCTGCCCCTGCAGCAGTGTATGAGCAGAGCAGCTGGAACAACTGCCTCCTAGGAGCTCTGGGGACACATCCTGGTCCAGTTGCTAAATGTGCCCTGCCACCACAGAAAGACAATGGATCATGAGAAACAGAGGGATGTGGACTACTTTCAGGCACCTGAGACTGGGACTTCACACACTGCCTGGGGCAGAGAGAAGCAGAGTGGGGATGCTCAGGGCTCTGCTACCAATTTCCTCCCTGGAAAAAACTGGCAGCTGAGTCAGAGGTCTGGAACATGCCAGTGGTTTGGCAAGAAATTGCAGCAAGGTGCAGGCGGCCACATATACAAACCCTGCCTGGGCAGGAGACCCCCGCTGTCCAACTGCAGCCAATGCTGAACCTCCGGGGCAGGGGTGAAGCAAAGTAGAACACTCAAATCCAGCCAATAGCTAATTTTTCCCCCACGCAGCATCACAGCAGGATCAACATTTATGCATTCCTGCACGCAACCTCTTCTTCATTCTGAAGAGGGGATTAGGAGGTGCCAGTGGAGATCTGGGGAAGAGGCTGGAGCCCTCCCAGAAGGCAAAGGAGGCAGGCAGGATCCACCACCAAAGCCACTTAGCCCTCCACCGAAGTCCTTACCACATACTCCATCGCCGGCGGAGGGCAGGGCAGGCCCCGGGTAGGGAGCAGAGACACACAGCCCCTCTCGTCTGGCACTCCGACCTGCGGTTCAGGGACAAACAGGGAGTTAGCCAGCCCTGTCCCAGCCCACTGAGGCGGGGGCCATGGTGCCAAGAGGCAGACCCTGCTCCTCCATGCTGTCCACAGGTGGATGGGTCTGTGGCTGCTGTGCAACATGCTGCTGACAGACGGGGTGAAAGAAACCTGGAAGCCACCTTCTTCCCATTGGTGAGAGGATGGACCTGGGATGCACTGGGACACGAACACGAGGCTGAGCCTGGCACTGCTTGAGGTCTGCCCACACTGGCAAATGTTATTGGGGCCTAAGAGTCACTCTGTGACCCAAGACAAGTGTAGGAGCCAATCCCTTCCCAGCTCAAAAAACAGTACTGGAAAGCCACACGCAAGGAGGGAGAGTGGAGGCAATCGGATGGAGGGGGGGGGCAGAGGGGCAGAGCTGCCCACTCCTGCACCCCCTCAGCTGGCACCCTGATGCAAAACTATACACAGAGCCCCCAGGGCTGTGTCCCTTCCTCCCAGGGGAGCAGTGAAGACAGGAGTAATGGAAAGAATCTACAAGGGGTGAGCTGGCAGAGGCAGGAAGCTCTGCAAGGGGAAAAGAGGGCAAGCAAATCAGCAGCACTGGAGCTGCTGCTCTTCTCACTACCCCAGCCGAGGCAGTCGAGGCCAGGCCAGTGGAGCAGTGCAGGGCAGCAGACACGATTTACAGTTTGGCAGCAACTGCACCCTTATCTGTGGCCTGTGCCAGCTGTCGCCATTAGCTTGGAAGGCAGCAAGACAAGGAGGGTTACGCTTGGCAATGGCAGTGGAGATCGACCCCTGCAGCACTACGCCACTGCCAAGCAGAGGTGGAGACCGGGCCCTTTAGACATCGGAAACCAAGACTGGTGGCAGGGAAAGAGCATCCGGACCCGGAGTCAGGGTGTTCAGCCTTACCAAAGCCCATTTCTGTCCCTCCCAAGGATGGGACACTGCTTCGCACAGCTCCAGAGGTGGCCCAGCCAAGGCATTTCCCCACCAAAGGGCAGTGGGTGGATCCTCA
This sequence comes from Drymodes brunneopygia, assembly GCA_013400955.1. Classification (NCBI taxonomy): domain Eukaryota; kingdom Metazoa; phylum Chordata; class Aves; order Passeriformes; family Petroicidae; genus Drymodes; species Drymodes brunneopygia. The sequence goes on from VZTZ01016591.1 coordinate 17,618, forward strand.
TGCCCCACTTGGCTGAGGAGAGATGGCATCTTTACCCCCTCTGTTACAGGGCAGTCCTGGCAAGCACCGACAAGAAGTGCCCTTTGCCTACAGATTTCTGCAGTGCCAACGTGGCAAGCAGGGCTCAGGTCACATTTCCTTGGAACCCGTGTCCATACTCTATAATCAGTGAGGGTGACCCCATTTAAGAGATTCAAGGGGAGAAGCAAGAACAGATGGACACAACACACTGCTGGGGAGCAGACACAGACCTGCAAGGGGGAACAGGTACCCCTGACCACAGAGGTACCCTGTCTGCTCCAGGTACTCACCGCTGCCTTACTCTGAAGCACAGAAGGCAGGAGGGCAGACCCCAGCACCGCAGAGGCCGAGGAACCCTCCAAACCCCGCCGGTGCCCCATCCCTGCTGGAGGCCATGCCAGTCGTGGGGCTCGGGGCTCTCCCCAGACCCTGGAGCACCTCTACAGCTGGTGTCCTCCCAGTGTATCGCACCAGCACGGGGTGGGGCGATGCAAGCCTGAGCCCCAGGCACACACAGGCAGCCGCCACGTCGGGTGGGTCACCCCAAGACCTTAGTACAGCACGGCACCGGCTCCTCCAGCCCCCGTCGGGCCGCATATGGGAGGGTAGGGCCTGCCCCACGGCTCGGCTCCCCCAGGCTGGGCAAACGAGGCAGATGGGAAGGGCGGCCCGGCCTTCGCAACACAAGGAGCGGCGGCGTCTCGGGGGCGGCTGGAGCAGGACCCCCACTCGTTCCGCGGAATTCGGCAGCGGCGAGCGATGCGGCCTCAGTCCGGCGGCACTGCTGCCGCGGGGGCACCGCGGGGCCTGGCCTTGGGTCCCGGGCGCTGCGCGGGTCCCCNGGGCGCGCCGGGCGGCGGTGTTTGAAAGCGCCGCGGGGGGCGGGGGCGCCAACGGCCGCCGAGGGAGGGCAGCGCGGGCCTGTCATGGCGCACAAACAGATCTACTACTCGGACAAGTACGATGATGAGGAGTTTGAGTACCGGTACGGAGCGGGAAGGGGTCCCGGTAACATCTGGTCGATAAGGATGCAGGGATCTCGGTTAAGGTTTACGGGGGCGAGGGAGGGAAATGCGTCGATAACGTGAAACGGTGGGGTGGAGAGGCTACAAACAGCTCGCTAGTGGGAGGGCAGTGGTGGGCGAGTCATGGCTCCTTAGTGAGGAAAGAGGGTAATTATCCTGGTAATACGGGTGGTCCCGGTAAAGGTTCTGTATCAGGTCACGGTGCTGGTCCTTTAACAGCTCCTCGGTAGGGAATCTCCGTCCTGGGGAATGAGGGGTGGTTGGGGGTGCCCCGGTGTTGACTGAGAGGTGCGGGGGCGCAGGCACGTGATGCTACCCAAGGACATCGCCAAGCTGGTGCCCAAGACCCACCTGCTGTCGGAGTCGGAGTGGCGGAACCTGGGGGTGCAGCAGAGCCAGGGCTGGGTCCACTACATGATCCACGAGCCAGGTGAGCCCCGCGGGGGAGCGGGTGGCGCCCAGGGGGCCCGGCCTGACCCCCTCTCTTGCCCTACAGAGCCCCACATCCTGCTCTTCCGACGGCCGTTGCCCAAGAAGCCAGAAAAGTGAGTGGCCCCTGGTCTGCCGAAGCTCCCAGTTCTTCCACGCTGAGAAAGCACCTTCCTTCTCCTTCTCCTCGGCATTCCTCGGGGGCTTCACCCCCTGAAGCTGCCTGGGCGCCGTTTTGGCGACTCGGCCCTGGTTCCGAGGGCCCTTCCCGTTGCGATGCCTCCAAAGCTTCAATAAAGTGATGTTTGGGAGCTCTCTGTCTGCAGTGCTGGGTGCAGGGCGAGGGGGTGCCGGTACCGCGGAGCCTGTCCTGCATGGGTTCCCGAGGAGGCCTGACCGGGGACCGGGGGCGGCCTCCCGGTGCCCCCCGGAGGGGGGGGGCGCACGAGCCCTGGCCCGCCGGGCACGGCCATGGGAGCGGAACTGCGCGACACGCCCCGCCCCCCCGCCAAGGCTCTGTCCCCGCAGGTCCCGCCTCTCGGCCAATGGGCGCTGCGAGGCCCCGTGACGGGCGTGCTGAGCGGCCCGTGGGCGCGCGGGGCGGTGTCGCGGTTTGCGGAGGTGTCCGGGCGGCTCCATGTGGGGGGCGCTGCGGGCTGCGGGACGAGTGGGCGGGCCCCTGCGCGCTGCCGCCTGTCGCCCCATGGCTACCTCGGGCCCGGCGGCGGTGGCTCGGGAATCCGCCAACACCGCCGGCATCATCGTCATCGGCGACGAGATTCTCAAGGTGCGGCCGGGGGTGGGCCTGGGCTGAGGGCATGGGGCGGGCTGGGGTCTGCGCCTGGGGCCGAGGCACCCCGCCGTCATGGGCGTCTCCGTTCCCCTCAGGGCTACACGCAGGATACAAACTCCTTCTTCATGTGCCGGCGACTGCGTGCTCTTGGCGTGCGTGTCGCCCGGATCTCGGTGGTGCCCGATGACGTGGAGGCCATCGCCAGTGAGGTGGCCACCTTTGCTGCCCGGTTCACCTATGTGCTGACTTCTGGGGGCATCGGCCCCACGCACGACGATGTGACCTTCGAGGCTGTGGCTAAGGCCTTTGGGGAGAAGGTTATCCTCCACCCCGAGCTGGTGGCCCTGGTGCACAAGTTTTTTGGCAAGACAGAGGTTCAGTGCCCTGAGATGAAGCTGGCTCGTGTCCCCGAGTCCTCCCGCCTCAACTACGGCACAGATAGGCACACCGGCAACACCTTCAAGTACCCATTAGTCAGTGTGCGCAATGTCTACATCTTCCCTGGCATCCCGGCACTGATGGAGCGTGCCCTGGATGGCCTTGCCCACCTCTTTCACAGCAAACAGACCCACTTCCATTCCCGCACCATCTATGTGGCATCCGATGAGATGCTCATTGCGCCTGTGCTGGACGGGGCTGATGCCGCCTTCCGGGGCCGTGTCAGCTTGGGCTCCTACCCAGACTGGACGAGCAACTACTACCGCGTGAAGCTGACCCTGGACTCAGAGTCGGAGCAGGATGTGGAGGAAGCGTATGGCTTCTTGATGAGGGAGCTGCCACCGGGCGTTGCTGTGCCATTGGTGACAGACTGTGTTTCTCCAGCAGCTGTGGAGGTTTATGGCCTGGCTGAGTCAGGTACTGGGAAGAGGTGCTGCAGCACAGCTCCGTCCCTCCACGCTTCTCCTGTGCAGCCTAGCAGGGCTGGGGCAGTGGGTACATCATCCTTGGAGCAGAGCTTGCCTGTTGTGGTGTGCTGGGAGGCTTGAGGGGTGCTGCAGCTGCAGTGGGCTTCATCCCACACAGGTGGGAATAGGGCCTGTAACCTCAGTTAGGGCTGGTGGTGGCAGTGTCTGAGAGCACAGTGTGCAGTAGTAGCAGCAGTGCCACAGTTCCCCAGTGCCCTCATGATCCCTGTCACATTGTGGCCCAGATCTCTGGGTTTCTTGGCTGTGGTGCCAGCAATGGCTCCACTATGTGTCTGGATATGGGACATATCCAGAGGGTAAAGTGCTGTAGGCCCTGGGGCCATGTTGAGGGAATATGAGTTGGGCAGGCACCAACTGTCCTGTCCTGGCAGGCTCGGCCCTGGGGCAGAAGGTGGCAGCATCCCTACGAACCATCGAGGAGGCTTTGGACCAGTACAACCTGGTCCAGCTCTGCGTGGGCTTCAACGGGGGCAAGGACTGCACAGCCCTGCTGCACCTCGTCCATGCTGCTGTGCAGAGGTACCCACCCACAGGGCTCCAGGCTGGGGCAAGGCTGAGGGGTCCTGCAGACCCTGTCCAGGGTTCTGGGGCTCGTGCTTGCTCCACTCTGGGGAATGAGTGGATTCCTGGGGTCTAGCTGGTGGGAACTGGACGCTGCCTTGCCTCCAGTTGCCATTGGTCAGAGTCCAGCTGCACTAGTCTCTCTGCAGGCGGTTCCCAGTGAGGCAGGAGAGGCTGCAGGTGCTCTACATTCGCATTGTGTCCCCATTCCCTGAAATGGAGCAGTTCATTCAGGCAACGGTCCAGAGGTAGGAGACAGAGTGGGGTGGGCTGCTGGGCAGAGGGTGTGCAGTGTTGCTTGCAGCCCGTAGACAGCTGCCCACCCTGCCTGCACAGGTACGGGGTCCAGCTCTGCACTGTGGAGGGCTCCATCCGGGAGGCACTGGCCCGCCTGAAGGAGCAGCAGCCCCAGCTGGAGGCTGTCCTGATGGGAACGCGACGGACTGACCCTTACTCGTGCACCCTGACCCCCATGTGTGTGACAGACCCTGACTGGCCCTGTTACATGCGGGTGAACCCCTTGCTGGTATGTGGCCTCCACCTGCTTTGGGGCTGGGACTGTTGCCACAGGGCCTGGCAGGGGGATCTGACAGGGCTGGGAACCAGCAGTGACCCACGCCCGTCCTGGACAGCTTCTCTCACAATTCTCACTCTCACAGAGTATCTGCTACCCCCCTGTGCAGCTGTGGGTGCCCCTTGCTGCAGTGAGGCTGCTGGGTGCTGTTGGGCAGGGCTCATTCTTGCCTACTGCAGGGTTTCCCTGTGTTTGGGGAGGCACTGGGAGGAACAGTAGTGCTCTGATGACCATCTGGCTCTCCCAGGTGTGCTCCAGGAAGGTCTGGCTTGCTTTCTTGGGAAGCCTTGCCTCTGCCTCAATCCCTGCCCAATTCTGCCTGCAGGACTGGACCTACCGGGACATCTGGGAGTTCCTGCGCAAGCTCTTTATCCCCTACTGTATTCTCTATGACAAGGGGTGAGTGCCCAGTGCTGCCTTCCTCACATGCGCAGCCACTGCCCCTGGGTGCAGTCCTTCAACTGCTTCTTCCCTCTGCAGCTACACATCCCTGGGGAGCATGGCCAACACACAGAAGAACCCAGCACTACGCTATACTGATGCCCAGGGCCGGGAGAACTACCGGCCTGCCTATGAGCTGGAAAATGAGGAAGAAGAGCGTACCTCCCGCAAGTGAAGGCCATGGTCTGGAAGGCTCTATTGGAATGCTGCTGGGAGTGATATTGAATAAAGTTGCTGCCTGTCAGCACTAAATAAACCTGCTGCAGTTTGCACTGCATTGGCACGTGGCCTTGTCGAGCCCTGAGGGCTCCATGGGGCGGGAGTGGGAGGAACAAAAGGGTCCCTAGCTAGTGCCCCCTCCCTGCACCCACTATTGTGGAAGTTTTGGAAGTGCGGAGAATGTAGCAGGTTCCAGTGCTTGCCAGGGCCCTACATGTCAGCACTGCTGCCTCTCCCACCACATCAGATCCTGCTGATTCCTCATGGGCCATGCACCTCTTCTGGACCATGGCAGCCTGTCTGCCGGGTGCTCCCCAGCAAGTGGCACGGGTGCAGGCACTGGCACTGCCGGCACCCACTGCCACTTCTCTGGGTCTGCGCCTGGGCTCCTGGTTGCTGCGGCTTCTGCGGGAATGCATCTATCTCCTTCTCTGCAGCTGGTGCATCCATGAGCTGCTGGACTAGGGAAGGGGCCCTGCACTGTCACAGGACTCATCAGCCCCTGCCTGCCCTGGTGCTGTGGGTGAGTGACCTGCCTGCAGCTTGACTTGACATGGTGCTTGGAACGTGACAGGGGCCTGGCCATGGTGTTTGGGGGTGATGGAGCCCAACCGTGGTGCTACTGGAGTGAAAAGGGCCTGGGCATGGTGCTTGAGGGGAGACAGAGAGCCTGGCTGTGGTGATTCTGGGGTTTGAGAGGGTGTGACCTTGGTACTGGTCAGTGGGTCCTCACCCCCTGTGCCTCTCTCCCCTCCCCAGGACTGTGCTTGTTACCCTGTGCTGATGGAGCTGATGGACCTCTGGCACTGAGATTCTGCTCCAGCTTGCGCTCCCCCCAGTCAGAGACCCCAATAAACCTGAGCAGTGCCTGACTGGCTGCATCTGTTCGGGCAGAGCTCTGGGAATGTGTGTGTTTGTGTGTGTCCCCAAACCTTCCAATCCTAGCCCTGGATAGCACTAAGGCACTCCAGTGCACCCCTTACCCCTGTCCAGGACTGAGGGTCCCCATGTCCCTTGGGGCCAAGGGGCAGGAATGGGGAACTGCGGTTCTGCCTGCATATCCTGCCTGCTCCCCTGCTCCTGGCCATTTCCTGTTCCAGTCTGTGGGAAGCAACCAGAGCAAAGTATTTCCAATGGGCCCAGCCTGGCTGGGAGCTGTGGCAGAGGTCACGGCTGAAGGCACCAGAGTGTGGCTGTGGGGGTGGTTGTGGCTCCGTGAGCCCATCCTGCCCGAGTGCTGCCCTTGCTGGTGCCTGGCCCCAGCACAGGGGAAGCTCTGCACGCCCTGTCCTCGGCAGCAGCACTGGCGCCAGTGTGGCCTCCCTTATCTCAGCAGGAAGTCAGGAGCAGGAAGCCTGGCCCGGCGCAGGATAAGGGTCCCGTTTACATTAGCTCCTCTGTTATGGAGTAGGCTCCCACCCTCACCCACTGCCTGCGGGGGAACCCTGGCCTGGTCAAGAACAGAGGGGCAACAGGAACCCCTGCCCAAGATGCCATAAGGGGCTTAGGTGGTCCTTACAATGGTCCCTGTGAGGACACGAGTAGGGATGGGGTGTGCCAGGATGATGTCCTGCCACGGTGCCTCATGGGTTCCCCCTGCCCAGATCAGCTACTCAGCTGGACTCTGCCCTGTGGTTATGCACTGGGATTTGTGGTGCTGTCTGGGCTCCTGGCTGTGGTAGCTCTGATGTGGTGGCCTGAGTGGTGGCTCAGCCCCCAGGGCTGGCTGGGATGAGGGAAATCAATGAATTCCCCAAAAGGGAAAGTCCGGGGGAGGGGAGAGTGTCCCAGCACAGGAAAAAGTCCAGGCAGTGACGTGTGGCAGGCAGAGCAGTGCCGGCCGCCCTGAGAGCACAGCCCCATGCACTGCCCTGGAGCCTCTCACCCACCTCTGCCACCCACCGTGAGTGAGACCCTCTTCTCCAGGGACCCCTTGCCCAGCCCCATGATAGGGGGGCGAGAGGGGAGTGGGTGGGTGCTGAGGACAGGAGCATATGGACCTCTGCCCTCGCTGTCTCAGCACAGGCAGGTTCCCCAGTAGTGGGGGTTGTTTTTGGGGACATGTCTGATGTGACCTTGGGGGTGCTAGTACCCCTCGAAGCGGCACAGTGCCCTCATGGTGGGGATGGCAGCAGCAAACCCAGGCAAAGGAGCCTTGTCAGGGATCTGGGAGGGTACAGGAGGATGCAGCAGGATCCCCATTGGGACCCCTTGGAGCCACAGCCCTCTCAGGGCATGGGGAGTGATGCCTGTGTCCCTCCTGCAGGTGGTCCCCACGGCCACCCCATGTTCCGCTCACGCCGTGCTGGGCTGGTGCGGAGGCTGTGGCAGCAGCGCTGTGCAGCAGCCAGTCCTGAGGATGGCCCCAGTGCCCTCAAACCAGCGGCACATGCCCTCTTCAAGAAGCTGAAGGACGAGGAGCTGGAGCTGCTGGTGCAGGTGGTGGAGAGCCAGGGCGCCTGGGAGTCCGGCTGCGTTTTGGCACCACGGGGGGACCCACGAGGGGTCAAGCAGGGACTCCCCCCTCAAGTCCTGCTCTGTCGCCTCTTCCGCTGGCCTGACCTCCACCAGTCCCATGAGCTCAAGCACCTCTGCTACTGTGCTGGGGGCCAGGGGTCCTGTGGGGACTTGGCTGTGCTGTGCTGCAACCCCCATCATTTCAGCCGCCTGACTGTACCTGGTGAGTGCTGCTGGCGACACTGGAGGCTGCCTCACCCACCCAGATTCTGATCCCTGCTCTCTGAGGCTGGCTCAGGGCTCCAGGGGGGCAGGATGCACTCCCAGTCTCTCATTTCCTTCTCTCTCCCCTGCAGAAACCCCGCCACCCCCCTACTTGGAGGCATCCTGTGGTCCCTCCTGGCCATATGAGCTCCAACACCCCAGCACTCAGCTCCTGGAGTTCAGCTACAACGGTGGGGACTGGTGCGGTAAGATGGGCCCACCACATTCCAGAACCCCCCTGCCACCCCCAGCAGGCAGGAGGACAGTGGCTAGGGCTGAACCCCTGAGTCAGAAGCAGAGTTGGAGGGGAGAGAACATGAAAATCAGAGAATGGAGCCAGCAGTCACTCCCAGCAGGAGGAACAGACTCCGACATGGGATAAAGGGTTCCTGCTGGGGAAGCAGCCTGGGTCCAGACACNGCTCCCTGCTGGAGGAAGCACTGCCTATGGGGACACACACAATGTGCCTTGACGCACACAGCCCTGGCTCCTGCCTGGCTGCTGGCCACCAAGGCCACCAGCTGCCACTGCCCCACATTCCCCTCCACCCAGGGACCAACCCCCCTCACAGCCCTCCCCCACCCCTTCACCACGGTACTCAGGGACTGGGAACAGCTCCAGAGACTCACGCCCAGTGCAGGAGCCTGTGCTGAGGCATCCCTGGTGCGCCATATCCATCCATTTGTCCTCATACCCCCTCCATGCCCACTCCCCTTGGCCCATCCAGCTGCTTGGCTCAGTCAAGTGACAGCTCTGCTCTTCCCTGCCAGACACCAGCCTCTCATGGAGCACCATCAAGGATAGCTGCTGGTGCAAACTGGCTTACTGGGAGTACCGGACACGCGTGGGCCGCCTCTACGCCGTGCATGAGGCATCAGTGAATGTCTTCTGTGAGCTGCCATGGGGCAACGGGTTCTGCCTGGCCCAGCTGCCAGCTGCCTACCGCAGCTGTGCTGTCCGGCGGGCACGTGGCAAGATTGGCCGGGGGCTGCTGCTGAGCCAGGAGCTAGGTGGCGTCTGGGCGTACAACCGCAGTGAGCACCCCATCTTCGTCAGCTCACCCACCCTGAGCCCCCCTGGTGCCTGCAGGCTCACTGTCCTCAAGGTGCTGCCTGGCTACTCAGCAAAGGTGTTCGATTATGAGTGGGCAGGGGACAGAGGGGGCTGGCAGCTACCTGGGGAGGGACCCTGTGATCCCCACAGCATCCGCATCAGCTTTGCCAAGGGCTGGGGACCCTGCTACTCCCGGCAGTTCATCACCTCCTGCCCATGCTGGCTTGAGGTCCTGCTGAACCAGCCACACTGAGGCTGGAGCTGGTGGGGGGGTGCCAGGATGCGCTCCCCCAAAGCAGGTTCACAAGCTGGAGGACCCTCTACTGTTCCCCAGCCTGTGTCTTCCAGGGCTGTGTTGCAGCAGGATTGTTCTAGCTCTGGGGACTGCACCTGAGTGCTGACTGGATGCAGTGCCCCCCTTGCATGGCTCACCAGCCTGCTAGTACCTGCTTCCCCCAGCCATGGGGCTCTCAGTGACACAGGGCACTATTTAATATCTCTTTTTAAAAAATTTTATTGTTTTAATGTTCAAGTTTATATTAATTTATCTATTTATGTAAAAAAAGCAAAGCATGACCATTGTCAGGGCCAGGCCTGGGGGGTGGCAGCCAGGGCCAATAGGGACAGGGGGAGCAGGAGAGAAGGGAGTGGGGAGCAGGAGGGAACTGTGGGCCTGGGTGTCACAGCAGACAAGGGAAATGGGAGTGAACTGCACGGCTAGAGGGGTGGGGCAGGTGAGCACAGCTGGAGTGTGGGGCAGGTTAGAACAGCTGGATAGGTGTGGGGCAGGTGAGCACTCTTGGGATGGGGGCCAGTTCAGGGTTACTCAAGCTGGGTCCGAGGCCCGGGGGATCCTTCAACCGTTCTGGCAGCATGGAGGAACCCCGGGCAAGTGCAACCGAGGGGATCCCGGATTGCCCGAGTCGTGTCTGCCGTTTTTAACCCAAATAAAAGGTGCCACCGGCACCAAGAGATCCCCCCCGTGTCCCTGCGCGTATCGGTGCCGCCCATGGGGCTCGGCTCCGGCAACCAGCAGTGCCCTCTGCAGGCAGCTGCCGCGGGCCGCGATGACCACCCGGTCCTTCCTGCCACGCCGCCGGCCCGGCTGAGCCCGAGGCCCCCGCCCGGCCCCGGTGTTGGCCTCGCCGCGAGAGGTGAGCGGGACCGCGCCGTCGGCGTCGCCTCGGGGGAAGCAGGCAGGGAGAGACACCGGGAGCACAACCGCAGGCAGTGGCAGAGCGCAGCGGCTATGGCGAGCCGTGGCCCGAGGGGACGGACGGGCGGGGAGCGATGGAGCCGGGGGTCGGTGGCAGCGGCGCGGGGGGTGAGGTAGTTCTGCGGGTTCCCCCCTCTGCCTTGCCGAAGCCCGGAGCCTGGCGGGCCGGTACCCTCTACAGGGATGCAGGTGCACAGACAGAGGGACGGAGCTGGGGGGAGCGAAGCGAGCGGCTAGGCGAAGCGCGGCGGCAGGTGCCCGGTACCGGGGCCTAGCGAAGGGGTGCGGGTCCCGTTCTCGACCCTGGCGTGGTGCCCCGGCGCGGCCCCCCACCCACTGACATAACGTCTGCGCGGGGCCGTGTTTCCCTTGGCAGCCCCGGGGCGGCGGTGGCTCCTCACACTTTCCGCTAGCGCCGGGCAGTGGCCGCGCTCTGAGCCAGGCGCGGGGGGGCCGGGGTGAGCCGAGGTGAGCCCCGGGGCCGCCGCTGCCTCCCTGAGCCGGCAGCGGCCAAACAGGTTGCGCGGGGCCCGCGCCCAGGCACCTGCGAAGGAGCCATCCCGCTGAGGGCCGCCGCACCCCGCTCCAGCGCCGCCGAGAACAGGGAGCTGCTCCCTGCGCCGCGCCCCTCCGCGCCCCTGCCTGCCCGGTGCCCGGCACCCCGCGGAGCCACATTCTCCGTGTCCAGCTCTTCATTCCTCCGTGCCCGACACTCCGGTCCCCCGGTGCCCGCTTCTCGGTGCCCCGTTCACCGAGCCCGGCTCTCCAACCCCCTACCTCACCCCTATGCACGGTTTCCTGTGCCCTTCACTCGAAACTGTCCCTCGGTGCACACTTCTCGGTTCTCCCCCACCCCCCCCCGACATGCCCGGTTCCCCGCCCCCCGTGTCCACGGGGCGGAGCGGGCAGTGCCGTGCTGGCCCCG
>VZTZ01016591.1:40520-63107 GCA_013400955.1 Drymodes brunneopygia
CCCTGCCCTGCGCTCGGCATAGCTTGTCCCCACCTCCCCCCTCCGAGCAGCCCCCCCCCGGCGAGCCCCCCTCGCCCCTGCACTCCCGGCTGCTTTCTCTTGGTTGCACTATTTGGGTGAGCCCACCCGGGTGCGGGGCAGCCCCGGCCCCCCCGGACCCTTCCCCTTCTGAAATCCCCCGGCCCTGTGGGACCCCCCTTCCCTGGGGTGGCCGGGCCCCCACGGTCACCCCTCTGTCCTTTGCACATGCCCCCTGCAGGGCGCAGCCTCTCCGGGGGTGTAGGGGACCGGCACTATTTGTCTACAATAAGAGTTTTATCTATATTTAAAAAGATGATGTAATATATTCCCTCCCACAGCCCCTCCGCTTCCTACCACCAGCGCTGCCCGGCCTCTACAGCTGCCATGGGGTGCCGGGAGGGGTGATGGGGCCGGGGGGAGCTCTGCTCCCGTCATGGCTTTAAAGTGCCTTATGGTGAACTTGAACCTTTTCGGCTACTTGAACCTCTCTGGTGTCAGGAACCAAACAAAGCATGGGCGGGCGGCCCCTGCCCCGCCGGGCCGCCTCTGCCTGTCTGTATGTCTGTTTGTGTTTGTTTTTGTTTTTGTTTTTTTTTTTAAACGAAGGCTGCTTGGTAATAAACGGAGAAGCAGGGACTTCCCCCGTGTTCAGCTGTCTGTCCATTCTGCACCCCCACCCTGGAGCAGCTCGGGACTGGGGGCACTGTGGGGCTGGAGACAGGGACATTGAGAGTCTGGGGCACCGCAGTGATCGAGAGAGGGCACCATGTGTGGGGAGAGGGACATCGAGGCGTGGAGGTCAGCCATGGGGCTGGGGATACCACAGGGATGGGAATGGGGACACCATAAGGGCTGGGGACAGGGATGTGTAGGGGCTGGAGGCATAGTGGGGATGCAGATGGTGGCACCAAGGTGCTGGGGATGGGGGCTGGGGGACATGGAGAGGCTGGGGTCACAGCAAGGATGGAGCCATGGGCAGCATGGAGCTTGGGTATCACAAGGGCAGGACCACTATGGAATGGTGGATGCCAGCTCAGAGTACCAGGACTCTGGTGCCTTGATGACCCGGGTGATTTATTCACCAGCCCTTCTCCACCCATTGCCTCTCAGCTTCTGCCACGCTGGTGGGACTCTGGCCACATCCCAGCACCTGGATCCATGTTTTTGCTGCCACATGGCACTATCCTGCTGTCACTGGGCCCTTGTCCTCACTTTCACTGTTCTTGGCCTGCTGCTGATAGTTGAAGTCTTGCTGGGAGAGAGGAGCACAGTATTGGCATCCAGCATCCCCAGTGCCAGTGAGGACAGGGGACATTGCCATCCCCACCGCCAGCACTCACCTGCAGATCAATCTGTTCTTGTTGGCCACCCCACTGCTGCCCACATCGCTCTCCTTGCTCTTTTCCTCCTCCTTCAGGTGGGCTCACAGCGGGGCAGCCATTCTGAAGGGGAGTCTCCGGCCCTTTATCATGTCCTTGATGCGCTGCCGGAGCCGCCGCCCTCGCTCCTGGCCCCGCAGCGCCCGCACAGCTCCCACCCACAGCCCCGGTGTCTCCTCGTCATTGGAGTCCCTGCAGGGGCAGACAGGGCAGGGATGAGCTGCAGCCCCACAGGCTCGGATGGGCTCCCGGCACCCCTCTGCTCACATCTCCTCATCCCCAGAATCTGGGTAGCTCAGGGGGGCCATGCAGATGGAGCAGGTGTTGTTCAGGGTTCTGTAGCACTCACTGCAATACAACCCTGTGGAAAATGGGGCTGTCAGGGGGGACACGGAATTTTCTGGGGAGGGTGTCCCCAAGCTGTGAGGGCTCCTACCTTTGCAGGTGGGTGTGATGCAGGCAGTGAAACCCAACTGCTCTGCAGGTCAGGCAGCTGGATGCTCAAGAAGCGAGTGAGGCGGGTGAAGGCAAGAGACTTGTGGGTACGGGCTGATGTTCTATGGGTCAATGACATCCTGGGGGCACTGATCTCTTCCACCCCACCAGGGGTAATTTACCTGTACTCACAAATCTGCTGCCATCAACATACAGATTTTGCCTGGTTCCTGTAAAGGTTCATCCCTTAAATCTGCTTGACTTGGCATTTACCTGCTCCATGATGTGCAGCCAGTCATGTTGAAAAGGTCCTTGCTTTTCAGTAGGGAGCAAAATGGCTTCGTTTAAAGTTGATGTCACTCACATGACTACTTCTCTCCCTAGTCCATTAGCACAGCTTGGTATTTTGCCAGTCAACTTAGAGAAATCCAGTGATGTCCCTTTGGATTCCAAACAGCAAGCTTGGCATATGCGACTAGCACAGTTAGTGTTCATCCCAAGGTGAATTTTTGGGCCTCCTGCATCACTAGGGTTGTGGCTGCTATGGCCCATAAACATGCTGACCATCTGGTTGCTTGGAGAAGGATGCCACTGGTCTTTGCTGTGTCATTCCCACAGAGGCTACTTGTTGCCTTTTGTGCACACATGAAAAGGATTTAGTTGTATCTGGAAGGCCTAAAGCCAGCGCTTCCATGAGCATCCTTTATGGTTTTAAAACTGGTTCAACATTCTCAGGGCCATTCCAGCAATTTGTCAGGGCCTTTGATTATCAAATTGAGGAGGTTGGGTATTAGTCCAAAATTTTGAACCTGTATGGGGCAAAATCCTGCCACTAACAAAACTCCTGTTATCTTTTAGTCCTAGGAGCTGCAATTTGGAATATCACTACTTTTTCCTTCTCCTAGAGCTCGTTGTCCTTTTGCTACCTTAAAGCTAAGGCATTGGTCTTACCTTTTTTAATTGAAATTCCACAAGTCCCAAAAAGTTTTGCAGGTTTACGGTCACTTTCAAGCAAGTTTGTTCCTTGTCAGCTCCAAGTAGGATGTCATCTACACACTGTAAAAGAGGAACAATTACCTTATTTTCCATTGTTCTACTTCTTTTGCCAAAACCACCAAATAAAATTGGCTTATTTTTGAATCCTTGAGGGAGCACTGTCCAACTGCATCTTTCTTCTAGTCACAGGATTCTGTCATTGATAGGCAAAGATTGTTTGGCCTTGCTCATCTATTGGGATACAAGAGAAAGCATCCTTTAAGGCCAAAACAGTAAAATAAGAGTTTGTTTCCGGCACTGAGATTAACAAGCCATAAGGATTTGGTACAGTTGGGTGTATCTCTGTGCATATTTGATTGATTGCTCTTAAACTTGTACTAATCTGCACTCTCAAGAACAAGGCTTCTTTACCTGTAGGAAGGCATCTAAAAGTCAGATTGACATTGTCTGAGTTTGCCAAATTGTAAGAATGTGTATATCAGTAATTCCAGACCCTTTTGTGCTTCTGTCTTTATAGGATGTTTATTCATTCTCAATGATTAAAGTTTTGGGTCTGAGCTTTTTCTCTTAACTGGAGACATACTCTTTGCTTTACCTCATTCTCCTGTGGCCCATGCAGATCACTGCATTTGAAATGGCATCCAGAATATTTTCTCCAATGTCCTCTGGTGGTTTACACATTAACAGGAAGATCTGAGCTTTCCAGCCTGTCTCAGGTGGAATGTGAAGCTGCACAGTATTCTCAGAAAAGGTTTAAGGTTTTGTGCATTTAAGTTACAAAATACATCTCATCCCAGCAAGGGAAGGGGGCATTATGGCATATACAGAAACTGATGAGTTGTTTTAGTGTCACCAACTATACATGCCATGGGTGGTAGGAGTGGCCACAAAGCTCATTTTCCTGCTGCCCCAACAATCTGTACTGGAACTTTCCTCAGCAGGCCCTTGCAGCAAGTTACTTTTGAAGGTGTGGCTCCGCTATCAATACAAAAATCTAGTGTTTCATTCCCCAGCTTTACTGGAACCAGAATATCAACTGGCCATGCCCTGATATTTTCCCCTGGTCCCCTTCCCTCCACCATCATAACATTTACCTCTTAGAACTGACCCCTCTTGTCAACAAGTAGCACATTTAGGCCAAGACTCCCAAATCTCCAGCCCATTCCTCTTCTTTCTCCTTCTCTAACACCATTCTTTTTTCTTCCACAGTAAAAAAGTTTGGCCTTTAAGTAGTTACACTGCTCCCATCCCATTGCTTGACAAGGCCCACTGTCCAGTGTTTCCTTGTGACTTACATGGAGATTGATCCCACTGATCAGTTACACTGATAAACCAACACCTTTTGTAAAAGCAATATGAAATTTCCAAATCATATTCACAGGATCCTGAGGAATGGGATGGAAATATCTTGAGTGAGTCCTCAGACTCCAAAGTTGAGCTTTAGCCAGATGTAGCAGAAAGGGAGGTGGTAGAAGCACAACCCCTCATACAAATGGAGGGGCAGAGGGATCTGCTAGATGGTGGGGTGTACTTCTACTCCAAAATTAATTTTTTGGAGATCTATCAGCAGAAGAGATGAGAAGCCCTCATGTTGTGTCACAACAGCCCCACTATTCCAAGCTCACAAAATCCATATCGGTTTGGCTTTCTAAACTCCTTCTCATAGAGGAGTCTGGGTGTGGCTAAATCCAAACCCAGGCCCAGACATGGTCAAAGGTTTATGTCTAAAGGATCATACAGGTGTAACCCTACCTTTATACAACTTTGTTTTGCGGGATGAAGGATGGCTAACCAAATATATTTATATAAATAAAATTAACTATGTCTTTAATTCTATTACGAAACTGACAGTGCTTAGGCAAAAAGACCTTAGTTAGAGTTATCTACCACACAGGATGAGTAGCTGTAACTTCTAGCATAATGTTCTGTTTTTGAAACGATATTGAAGCAATTTCATTAAAGCTAGAAAAAATCCAATTTTAAAGTAAAGATTGATATTCCTCACCTCTAGCAGCAACTGTGGGAAAATGTCTTTTGCTCGAGGAGTAACCTTGAGGGGCATCCCCACTCATGAGAAAGATCTTCACATACACCTTAGAGAGGTGTGCTACAAGTCCTCACAGTGAAAATGTGGGACTGGCCTTTTATAGCATAAAGTGCTTGTCACTCGCATTCATTTTTAGATTATGTGTTGCTAGACTTACTCAACAAAATATGCTTTGCTGCTGAAAAAGATGTCATCAGATCTCTGGTTTCTTCTGCTTGGCACTCCTGCATCTAACTTCCATATCAGGGCCTGCACATCCCTGCTGCTCCAGGACTCAGGCAGGGAGCACCTGTCCTGTATATCCTCATGTACTCTGTACTTTCCTTCTTTGCTACATCCAGCATCATGTTCCCTGGATCCTGGAGTCTAAAGCTAAATGGAGTTGTTTCCACATAGGGCTGAGTTAGGAAAACGTATCAGCACATGCAGCTGTGGCAGATCTTCCCCCTTCCAACTGATAACTTGAATTGGGCAGGCAGCCGAGTGGCAGCCACGCTCCTCTTGCAACCTGCACAAGTACACTGCACACACAGGCACGGTGCTCTGCAGGTTTCTTATTCGCCTTATGGAACATCACACGTTTTCATTCTCCCAGAGTGTGAAATGTCCATCTACTCCTTGCACAGAACAATGTGCCAGCACAGGAGCTGTCCAGGGCACTGCTTCTGTCAAAACACACCAGTGCCATGCATTTTCCTTCTCAGATCTACGTAATGTCACATTCTGTCACTCTTGTAGTCTGATCCTAAAGCAAAAAGTTTTCACCTGCATCTCTCACAGATAAATGTGTGCCAGGAAAAGAAGCTTTCTTGGACCTTGCCCCCTTAAGCATGGAAACTTGTATTTGTTTCAGAAGAGGAAACAAATTATGGTGTCTTTTAACATCCTGAGGGAATTCAACATTCTCAAAAAGTAATGTGTCAGACCTGTCTCCTGAAGGGGGAGAAGGAGGCTGGGAAAAATCATTCTCTCTTGTTGTCCCAGCAGGCTAGGTGCAATCATTAATAAACCCCCAGAAGCAGCATCCCAGACCAGGACAGGCAAATAACAATGAATACACATCCAAAATTATCTTTGTTGCCACTGTCTTTCTACAAACTGATATCACAAAATGCATCCACAAAGAAATCTGGGTTTCCCTTTCTCCCTGACCTGAAAAAGGACATCCATCACGGTGGGCAAATGGTTCCACCCAGCTTTGAGAGGCCGTAGAACCACAGTGTGGGACACGTTGCTCGCTCTGGGAGTCAGACGTTAAGAAAAACGATTGTATTTCATCACAGGAAGAAAAGTGAGGAGATGGGAAAGAGCAGCCAGGAATCAGGTGCAAAAGTCAGTACTGCTGACAAATCTGAGTGCTTGTGGTCACAGACAGTCCGACCCACCCGAGGCTGACCCAGCTGCTCCTCACGTGTGTGAGGAGCAGTATCTGTATAGAGGAGGGTCCTGAGGCCCTTCTCCCACCAGAGGCATCTACCTGAGAGACACGGGTACAGAAGAACTCTCGGGGCTTCCTGCAGTGCTGGAAACGCCAACAGGTCTGTTATGTTACCGGCTTTGCTCTAGGGAGGCCGGGACACGTCCTGCTCCGCGGGCAGCAGAAGGCTAGAGCCTGTCTGGGGGGAGTGAGTTAAGCAGGGTGCCCCCAGTGCAGGAAGGGAGACTCTGGGGTTCTGTGTACCTGATTCTTGAGGAATTTAGCTCTGCTCCTTCTCCTTTACTCCTCCCTTACTGCTTTACACATCCACCATGGACATGAGGAGGCTGCTGGCGTGGGCAGGGCAACTTGTGCCGAGACACAGCTGCTGCTCTTATACAGAGCCTTCTCAAAGCCCCGGCCCAGCCCGACCGCCCGCCCGCCCCGCCGCTACCTCCACTTCATTGCCCGCTCTCCGCCACCAGCGGGCGATGGGGCAGCGCAGGAAGCGCGCCGTCCGCAGGCGCGGAGTCCTGTATGCCTAGACTCCATTTCCCAGGCGGCATAGGGCCTCCCCTAGTCGATGTTCGCGTGCGTCATTTCCGCCGCGGCTGCGCTGACTCGACTTTGCGGCGTTGGCGGCGGGAGAGACGGTGAGGGGCGGGAGGCCCGGGCCGCTCGGTGCTGTGTCTTTTGGCCTCTGGACGGAGTGGGGGGCGCTGGGAAGGGTCTGTAGGAGAGGATCGGTCGTGGGCTCTGAGGGGCCAGGAAGGACCGGCCCGGTTCTGGCGCTGGAGCGTCAGAGTCGGGGTCTTCCGCGGGCAGCGATGGGTGAAAGCGGGCGGTTGCCTGTTGAGAGGTGTCCCTAAGCCCCTGTGGGCCCCTGGGCTTCGTGGGTGGGCAGGAGCAGCCTGGGCTGCATGCGCTGCTGTGCGGCTGCAGCAGGGCAGGACTGGGGGGGAAGGAAGGGGCTTCTGGCACCCGCACTGGAACGAGCTGGGCAGGCGGGTCCGTCCAAGCCCAGGCGGTTAAGCGAGGCCAAGGGAAGGTGCTGCACCTGCATTGGGGCAACCCGAAACACAAACAGACTGGGGAAGAACGGATGGAGAGCAGCCCTGGGAAGGACTTGGGGGGATGGGTTGACAAGAAGCTCGGCGTGCCGTAGCAACGTGCACTGGGGGCCCAGAACGCCAAAGCTGTCTTCAGTGGGCTCATCCGCAACAGCGTCGGCAGCATGTGAAGGGGGGGATTCTTCCCTCTACTCTGGAGACACCTACTTGCAGAGCTGCCTCCAGCTCTGGGTCCCCAGCACAGGAAGGACGTGGAGCTGCTGGAGTGAGTCCAGAGGAGGCCACGGAGATGCTCGGAGGGCTGGAGCTCCTCTGCTCTGGAGACAAGCTGGGAGAGCTGGGGGTGTTCACCTGGAGAGGAGACAATTCCAGAGAGACCCTAGAGCCCCTTCCAGGGCCTAAAGGGGCTCCAAAAGAGCTGGAGAGACTCTGGGGACAGGGGATGGAGTGACAGAACAAGGCTTCCCACTGCCAGAGGGCAGAGTCAGATGGGATATTGGGAAAAAAATGGTCCCTGTGAGGGAGGTGAGTCACTGGCACAGGCTGCACAGACAATCTGTGGCTGCCCCATCCCTGGAAGTGTCCCAAGGCCAGGTTGGACAAGGCTTGGAGTGACCCGGTCTAGTGGAAGGTGTCCTTGCCCATGGCAGGAGGGTGCTATTGGATGGTCTTTACAGTCCTGTCCAACCCCAACCATCCTCTGACTGCGGAGGGCAGAGGCCCTGATATTGAAGCACTTTTTGCATTTAAAAACCCCATCAAGTGTCCTCGCTGGTCACATCTGTAGTGTCCCTGTTGTTTCCTTGTCCTCTCGACAGGGTGGCTCCAGAGGCACTGTCTTTGGATAAATCCGGACATGTGGCCTGAAGCAGGGACTGGTGCGGGGGATTGTAAAAGCCACTGGAGGGAGTTGGTTCCTCAGTGGCTGGAAATAGGAAAGAATAAATGTTGAAAGTGAGGAGCTGGTGCTTTCTGAGAAGAACTAAGTGTTGTGTAAGACAGTGCTGGAAGGTTGCCAGGCCTTGCAAGGGCAATTAACCGTTAGTTGCTAAAACTGGTGAAATTGTTAATTGCCAAAGCTTTTGCTCTGGAAGTTACTAGAAGAGGCTTAGTGATCTGATGGCTTTGCCCATTACTGAGATGTGCAGGGCCAGGGGTTGGACTCGATGATCCTTGTGGGTCCCTTTCAACTCGGGATGTTCCATGATTCTGTAAAGGGGAGTGATACTGGCCAGGGCTTTGAAAGGGGAGAAGACCATTGACTTTTATTCTATGGCTGCAGATCTGGGACACTGCTGTGCCAATTCTTACATCCTCAAAGACAAGCGTTCAGAGATTTCAAATGCTCAGTGACATTCATTTTCCTTGTGTTTCTAGATGAAGCTCCTGCTTCTTGCCGTGTTTGCCCTGGTGTCTGTGGCTCACTGCGAGGATGGCGCCAGGCTCCTGGCCTCCAAATCCCTGCTAAACAGATATGCAGTGGAGGGCAAGGACTTGACTTTGCAGTACAACATCTACAATGTTGGCTCCAGGTAAGCCCTGTCCAGGCTTCAATACTGACCATGAGCAAATGTTCTCTGTGTGACTGCAGGGTACAAGGCAATTTCTGAGCTCTGTGATATGCTGTTGCTTTTGCTCCCTCTAACTCGGAGCTTTCCAGCAGTGCCTGAAGGACTGCCCTGGAAATCTGCCTTTTCCTTCCTGTTCCGTTGTCCCCGTTTTCACTTTGTGGCTGCTCAAGCTGTCAATCCAGCATGCTGTAGTTCCTGTGACGCTCTGCTCCCCGTGCATGCACCTCCCTTTCTTGGCTTTGTGAGCTCTTGTTCACATTTTTTCTTTTTAATAAAAATTCCTTTTTGCTATCAGGACCTAACTGAGGACCTGACAAAGATAAAACAGAACTTCCACGATGCTGGTAAAAAGTTTCATTCACAGACTGAAAAGCTGATTGGACAAAATGCAGGAGACTATTAACGTGCTTTGGGGTTTTTTTTTTTTAAGAATTTTTTAAAGGCAGAATAATACATGCTGAGTGCAGTACTGCTAAGAGAAGAATATATGGTGCTGTAATGTTGGACTCATACGACATTAAAGAGATACTGTCATTTTATATGTGGGATTTGGTTATTATTTAGGCCAAAGTGTGTATCCATGGGATGGTATCTGAAGTTCAGCAAACCACCAAATCCTGTTGTGGAAAAAACAGTGTTTTTTCTGTCCTTGTGGTTGTTTCTCTCAGCTTTGCCTTCCTCTCTCTGCAGTCTCCCCATAAGACACCTCAACTCTCGTCCCCATCTTCTGCTGGTGACATTTCCTCTTCCAAAAGTCAGTTCTTTCATTTGGTTGGGATGGAACTGTCAGTGCACTTTGTTGCAGAGCCTGCAAGCAGATGATTCCCCTCTCACCCCTCTCTTTGTTGTGTTTAGCGCTGCCCTAGATGTGGAGCTGTCAGATGATTCCTTCCCCCCAGAAGATTTTGGCATTGTCTCTGGCATGCTCAATGTCAAGTGGGACAGGATTGCCCCGTATCTTTTAATGTTTTGAAATTTCTCCCAACTCTCTTTCTTGCCCCTGAGCATCCTGCACCTTCATCCTATCTTCATCTGCTGTCTCTGAAATTCCTTCCAGAGACTGGATGGGGTGCCAAATCCAAACCCCTGCTCTTCCGGATGGTGCAGTGTAAAAATAAAGTTCCTTGCAGACAGGACCGGGTCCTGGAGTAGTTCCTCTGCCTCAGGTGGGTCAGGCCGTCTGTGACCACAAGCACTCAGATTTGTCAGCAGTACTGACTTTTGCACCTGATTCCTGGCTGCTCTTTCCCATCTCCTCACTTTTCTTCCTGTGATGAAATACAATCGTTTTTCTTAACGTCTGACTCCCAGAGCGAGCAACGTGTCCCACACTGTGGTTCTACGGCCTCTCAAAGCTGGGTACTTCAACTTCACCTCTGCTACCGTCACGTATGTGGCACAGGAGGGTGCACAGGTCGTGGTAAGTGGGTGATTTATGGGACCCCTGCAGATACACCTGATGGCGCTCCTGGAGCTGCGTGCTTGGGGACGATGCGTGTCCGTGTGCTCTCACCCTGCCCAGCTCTGGAGCGTGGAGGAGAGGTGGCAAAGCCTGTCTTTTCCCTGCCTTTCCAGGTTGGCTTCACTAGTGCTCCTGGGCAGGGAGGAATCCTGGCTCAGCGCGACTTCGACAGGAGGTTCTCCCCTCACTTTGTAAGTACCTTTCAAGTGTTAATGGAAAAGTGCACCATGGCAGCCGCTGTCCAGTACGGTGGCTTCCTGCTTGCACGTGGTGTGTGTGGCTTGCCCTGCAGTCACCTGGAGAGCTCCAAGAGCAGCTGGAGTTAATTCCTGTCAGTTCTCCAGAGGTGTATCACAGAAGGAGCTGAGTTTCCATGCCAGCTCCCTCTGTGAAGGAACTGCACTGTGGGATTTGAGCCAGAAAATGTGAGAGCAGAATCTTAGAACCTCCTAGGTTGGAAGGGCCCCACAAGAATCGTGGAGTCCAGCTCCTGGCTCTGCAGGGGACAACCCCAGGAATCCCAACCACGTGCCTGTCAGCCCTGTCCAAACTCCTTGAGCTCTTGTTAGGCTCGGTGCTGTGACCGCTTTCCTGGGGAGCCTCTCCTACTGCCTAGGAGACCGTCCTCTGGGAGAAGAGCCTTTTCTTAATATGTAGCCTAAACCTGCCCTGGCACAGCTCTGGGCGCTCCCTTGGCTCCTGTCACTGGTCACACAGGGCAGAGATCAGTGCTCGCCCCTGCGCTTCCCCGCGTGAGGAAGGTGCAGACAGTGTGAGGTCTCCCCTCACTCTCTTCCTCTGTCCTCATTGCTCTAAGACTCCTCTGGACTGGATTGTTTTGATGTTTCTCTAACAATTTCTCCCTCCAGCTGGACTGGGCAGCATTTGGCGTGATGACCCTGCCCTCCATCGGGATCCCCCTGCTGCTCTGGTACTCGAGCAAGAGGAAGTACGACACCCCCAAGACCAAAAAGAACTGAGCGGAGTCAAATGCCACCAGCATCCCAGAGCTCGGCAAAGGACAGTCCTGAACCCCCAAGAACAGTGGCTGGGTCGGGATGGCACCGTCCCCTGCGAAGCACTGCCTGGGCTGTGCTTCAGCCCTCTGGGCAAAGGACTCAGTGGCTGCAGCAGCAGTGCTGAGGTGTCCTCTGTGTTCTAAAGGAGAAACAAGCAAACAGAAAAAAGAACAACCAAAAGTCCCAAACTGCCTTGTCAGCCCCTTTGGAGGCGGAACCCCTCTCTCCTCTGCTGCCGCAGCAATACGAGCAGTGTGTTAGTGCCCAGAGGGGCCTGTCTGTGGGGCTCTGCCCCCTGTGCTCCCTGCGGCTCCCATTTGCCTGCTGCACTTTTCTGCAGGGTGTCGTATCTCAGGGTGCCCTGTGGGACAGAGCTCGTTCTGGTGACACCACAGACCTGATTTGATAGAGGATGTCAGAGCTGCTGCTTTGCCCCGTTGATGGTGGTCTCTGGCCCACCAGCTTGCCCAGGTCCGTGGTGGGCTTGTAAAGCAATGTGGGTAGAGTGCAGGGAGGAGGATCAGGGTTAAATTCCTCAAGAATCCGGTGCAGACGCCGGGAAACTGTCCCTTCCTGCACTGGGGATGCTCTACTTAACTACACCCACCTACATCCCCCTCCTGTAGACAGGCTCCGGCTTCCTGCTGACAGTGGGTCAGGACATGTCCTGTGCCACCAGCTCGTTCCCCGTGCTGTTCTCTGACTCTTGGTCCCTTCGGTGACACTAAACCACCTGGGAGTCAAAATGGCTGCTGGCGTCTCGGGAGGGCTAAGGGCCGTGCTCAGAGGGGACACCGGAGCCCGGGGCACGGGTTGAGTTTTTTCCAGCAGCAGGAGATGCTGCTCCGGAACCTGGGCGCAGCCCGCGCTATCGGATAGGCAGTACCGCCTCAAGACCCGTCCTTTTTCCGGGGTCCCGCATTGCGGGCCGGGCGAGACCACCGTGCTGATGGAGGGTGTGGGCACTGGGCTGTGCCTCTCCGAGCCGAGGTCGCTCGTGGCATCCCAGACCTGGTGCCTTCCGGGTGCAACGACGAGGCGGCACCGAAGTGTCCAGTCCGCGCCCCCCCCCCCGCGGCACCTCTCGCGTCCCCTCTAGTTTTGTGCAGGGTTCCTCCCGCCCCGCCCTACGGCCACGGGCCCGGCGGGCACTGCGCTCGTGCGGAGCTCCGGGCGGCCCCGCCCCGTCTACCGAGCGTCACTTCCCAGCCGGAGCTCGCCGGGCATTTCCTCTCATTGGGCGCAGCACTCACGCGGGATTGACTGCGGCGGTGGGAGGCGGTGCGCGGCGGCGCGGCTTTGGGAGGCGACACTTCCGAGGCTCCAGAAGGTTCCGCCGTGATGATGGGCCCGCGCCCCGTCCTGGTTCTCAGTGAGTGCCGCCGGCCCGACCCAGCCCGGCCCGGTCCGGCCCTCTCCCGGGGCGGAGGGCGAGGGGATGGCCGCTTCGGACCCCCGCCCTGCTTTGCCGCTCGCCGGGCTCGCCGCCATGTTGGGTCTCCTCATGGCCGGGCGCCCATTCACGGCCCGGTCCGGCCGGGATCCCCTGTCTTGCCGGGGGTACTGGGTACCGCTGCCGCCCTCGGCGCGTCCCGAGCTCCCCCTCGCAGCTTCCTGCCCACAGCCTCTGCCGCGCCCTGCGCGGGAGATCTCGGAGCCTCGCTGCTGTCAGACCTTCTCTGGCCGCCTTCCGTGCTCTCAGCTGCTTTCACGTATTTCTCAGCACGTTGCTTTGTACTTCACCGTCTGAACCCTATGTGAACCCTAATTCCGTGGCCTCTAGTATGTGAAGGACATGGCGCTGCTGGAGCGATTAGAGGAGGCCACAGAGATGCCCGAAGGGCTGGAGCCTCTCTGCTCTGGAGACAGGCGGGGAGAGCTGGGGGTGTTGAGCCTGCAGAAGTAAAGGCTGCAGGGAGATCTTAGAGCTTCTTCCAGTGCCTAAAGGGGCTCGAGGAGGGCTGGAGAGGGACTTGGGACAAGGGCCTGTAGTGATAGTATAGGAAGGCATGGTTTCCCACTACCAGAGGGCAGGGTTAGGTGGGAAAGAAATTATTCCTTGTGAGGGTGGTGAGGCCTTGACACACGTTGCTCAGGGAAGCTGTGAGTGTCCCATCCCTGGAAATGTCCAAGGCCGGGTTGGACAGGGCTTGGAGAACTACTCTAGTAGAAAGTGTCCCTGCCCATGAAAGGATTTTAGAACAAGATAGAGTTTAAGGCCCACTCCATCCCAAACTATTGTATGATTGTCTCACCATCCACCAACATGAAGTTTTTTGTTTGGGTATCCCATTTTCTTTTCTCCAGCCATTCTGTTCTCGATTAACCCAGAAGGCAGACTGTTGTAGCCCAGGGCCCCTTTTCTGTAAGCCTGCTTGGCTGAGACTTGGTGCTGCTCTTACTGTTGTTTCCTTTTGTTCTGTCTTACACCTCCCTGTGCGGATGCATCTGCTCCTGAGTAAATCCGAGCATGCCCGGCCCAGGCTTGTAAATGCAGAAAAGCATCCCTGAGCCCAAGTATGCTCTATGCTAAGTTCATTGACAGCTGGTCTCCAGCTGTGGTTGTGAGCCAGTTGGTACCCCATGTGCCAAAGGCAACATTGATGGATCAACTTTATGTTCACCCAGTTCTGCTTACTGTACGTGAACCTCTAACTTTTTTTCACTGAACAGTACTGTACAATAGCAGCTCCTCAGCTTTGTGGGATCTGGCACATCCTAGTGAGTCACTCCAGTTTGATTTTCTGAGGTAATAGGTTCTGTTTCAGGGTTGCAAAGCTTTGTCTCAGGATGCTAACAAGGAGTTCTGTTATAATAGAGAATGTTGTTTTTCACTGACAGTTTGCTATCAATGTCTTTCTGGTCATGACTGCAGTATTTGTATTGTAAACTCTGAATTTCAAACTGATCACATGTTGAATGTGTGACTGAGAGAGGTGACTGCATCATTGTTGTTTTGTACTTGATTATACTTGATAAATTTTCTTTTTTCTGTGTGCTTTAGGTCAGAATACAAAACGTGAGTCTGGAAGAAAAGTTCAGACGGGAAACATCACTGCTGCAAAGGTGCCAAATTCTCAAGCTATTCTGACCTTTTTTTGTGTGTGTGTGTGTGTATTTATATATTTCAGAGGGAAAACTGGATGTGAAGCATATTTTCTCTATCCTGTGTGAATATAGAGTAGAAGAAGAAGAAGCAACATAGAAAATAATTTTCTGTGTTGGCAGAAGATATTTTTATTCTATTACATAAAAATTCTGTATACAAATGAAATGTCTGCACTGTTCACGTAATGGGTACTCTATAAATAACCTTAGAGGTATTTAGCCAACCAAACCCCCTTTCTCCGCAAAGTCTGAAAGCGTCTCAGTTTTGACATCTGACTGAGATAATAATAAAGTGTGGTGCCAGGGTCGTGATAATCCCCATATTCTCATTTTCACACAATTCTTAACAATGGCTGCATCTCAACCACAGCAGAGTTGTTGGATCACTTAAATTTTGCAGGGGCTGCTGATTTCACTGTGAGGTTTTTTTAGACTTTTTGATGCCCTCCCAAATTACCTAATTTCTTTGATTCCTCCTAGACTATTGCTGACATTATCCGAACATGTTTAGGACCGAGAGCAATGATGAAGGTAAGATTTTGTGCTGCAAGAGCTGTGCTGCAGCTGACTAGAAGCGAGACACATACGGGACAGAGCAGTCAAGTGTCGGTTCTCTCGTGGTTGCAGATGCTTTTGGACCCCATGGGTGGAATTGTGATGACCAACGATGGCAATGCTATTCTTAGAGAAGTAAGTTTCTCCTAAAGGATTATCTTGCTTAACATTAAGTCGGTATGTGCCTGAATCTTGGGTGACAGTGGAGCTGTGTGATCTCCTCACCTGTCCGGAGAGCCAGAACGTGCTAACCAGCTGCACCAAGAAGGGTTCTCACTGGGGAGTAATGACACATACCCAGCAAGTGTTCTTGCTCTACAGAAATGTAAGTTTGATCCTAGGGTGGGAATTTTTCACGGAGCATTTACAAGACTGATGTAAATTCTTTGGTAATTGGAGCTATTATCAGATGCACTGAAACCTTCTGAGTAGATGTTGGTGTTCACAATGCCCCATGATGAGACCTAGAAATCATTATTGTCTGTCTGGTGCAAGTCCTGTAAAAAGAACATCCTAAAAACTGTAATGCCTGAAAAACAGTCAAATACAAGGGCTTGGTTTTGGTCTCAGAAAGGAAGAAAAAGCCTTGCTGTGGTTGGACAGAATGCCTTTGTGTTAAAGGTGTGGTATTTGTTCCATTGAGTAACATGAGACATTTCTGCTGTAATATTCTGGGACAAATCCATACCCCTTGCTCCTACATAGATTCAAGTCCAGCATCCAGCTGCAAAATCAATGATAGAGATCAGTCGCACTCAGGATGAAGAAGTTGGAGATGGGACCACATCTGTCATTATCCTTGGTAAGGAGACTGACTCAGACACTTTGCATTAAGGCTGAAGTTCACCCTTTTTTCTAAACAGAGCCCATGATGAGACACATCTTAGTTATTTACTAACCTTGAGATGGAGACGAGTTTTCTTTACTGTACAAGAGCATGCAAGGTTCACGAGACCCTGACATGATCAGCTCCTCACTTTGGGAACTTGCTCTTTCCCCATGATAACCACAGTTAAGGGTAAAGAAAGGTATAGGTGATGTTAGAGCTTCCTGCATGAATAGAAGATACATTTTTTCTGGTATATGCTCTCCTTTCTTGACTGTTGATTATCCTACTAACTTACTTGGGGGATTTTGATTTGTTTTTAATTTTCTTTTAGCTGGAGAGATGCTCTCTGTTGCTGAACACTTTCTTGAACAGCAGATGCACCCAACTGTGATCATCTGGGCTTATCGTAAGGCTCTTGATGACATGATCAGTATTCTAAAGAAAATTGGGTAAGTATGAGCTGGTGGAAGTTGGAGAGGAGGGATGTGGACCTTCCGTACTGCTTCAAGCTGCTCCTTCAGCCAGTTGTGTTCGTTGAATACAACTTAGGGAGTCAAAAAGGTTATACTGTTGCTTGGAAATAACACTCAGTTTGCTCTTTGGTTTTTCCTTTATCTCAGCACTCCAGTGGACGTGAACAACAAAGAGATGATGCTTAAAATAATAAAGAGTGCGATAAACACCAAGGCAATAAACCGCTGGTCTGACTTGGCCTGTGGCATTGCTCTCGATGCCGTTAAGACTGTGGAGTTTGAAGAAAATGGCAGAAAGGAAATTGATATTAAAAAATACGCAAAAGTAGAAAAGGTGAGTGTGTCCTAAACTTATCCTTGTGCCCCTTTCTTGTCTGAACTAGTTTATTGTAGGGTGCATTGGGAAGAATTTTGTGTTACTTCTCTGCAGTCTGCAGACATGATCCTTGGAGACATTTCAGTTAGTGGTGTCAGCCATGCTCATTTACAATGCCAACAGAGGCTGCTATTTCAGCTCTTGAGAGTACCTGTCAAAAAGATAATTTCAGTTGGATTTGGAAGATGGAAAATGAAACATGTTGCCAGACAATAGAATGTTAAAAGTTTCTTAAGTTCTTTCATGGCTTCACACTTAAAATCTAAGGCAGTGTGTGCTTAAAATTAAACTTGTATAGTGATCTGGATGTACCCTGGTTACTTGGGAGACATTTTCCCTTTTCTGTACCTGGGACAGCTTCAGGAGATACTTTCAGATACACAAGTTTTTGTAGACTAAACTGACTCACCACATTTTCTCCCTTCCTTGTGTCTGTCAGATTCCAGGTGGTTTTAGTGAAGACTCGTGTGTTTTGCGTGGAATCATGGTGAATAAAGATGTTACTCATCCCAGAATGCGTCGCCTTATTAAGAATCCACGCATCGTCCTTCTGGATTGTTCACTGGAGTACAAGAAAGGAGAGAGCCAGGTAAAGTGAGTCCTGTTGGAGACACCTGCAGCTCTTAATTTAGGACAAGTAAAATGAACAAATGTAGATGGCTTGTTAAAAGTGCAGGTGTTGAAAGGCTTTCTGTGTTCTACCTTTCAGAGGCCTTTTGAATGTGAGGGCTAATTCTGCCATGGGGTCCAGAAAAATAGGAGTGAGGCTACAGCGTTTTGACTCATTGAAGCTGCTACAATGATTTGTGTATCTTCAATGCTGGTCAAGAGCAAAGAAATTATTTCTGAGCTTGAACTAAGGTTAATGCTCAACTGACACAATGTCACAGTTTATTTGATCAGTGGTTCTCATCCCTAACTCTTTCCCTTGTGATACTGGAGGAATTGAGCTGCTTGAAGCTGGGGGAGGTGTGTCTAATACAGTGGAGGTTGGAATGAGCACCCTAAGCTGTTTGCACCTCTTTTGCACAGACTGACATTGAAATTACTCGGGAGGAAGACTTTGCCCGTATCCTGCAGATGGAGGAAGAGTACATTCAGCAGATGTGCGAGGATCTGATAAGAGTCAAGCCAGATCTGGTCATTACGGAAAAAGGAGTTTCTGGTAATAGCACAAGTGATCCTTTGTGTTGAATTCATCTCAGTGAGGTTCATGGCGTTAAATGCACTGCTCAGGAACTTAAGGAAAAACCCAACCAAAACTAAAAAAAACCACCACAACAGCAAAGTACTCCCCCTAAACCTGGTGCTGAACGTGGTTTGGGTTTTATGTTAGCTTTCTAGCAAACAGCTGTACACTGCAGGCCTTGGAGTTCGTCCTTGATGTTGCTTTGTGAAAGTAGACTCTTACAGTAATATTTTGCTTTTCCAGCATTTGGGAAAGATACCAAAATACAAGCGAAGCTGAGTCTTAAACCCTGAGGAGCTGTTGCCTCGCAGCCTGGTTTAGGTGCTGTTTTCTTGTAATCCCTTTTGCTTCAAAGACTGGAACTAAAATAGCTGGATTGATAACTGATCAACAGATGAAGTTTGACATGGTACTGCTGATAAATTACTGAAATTGCACAAACCTGTTTTCAGACCTGGCCCAGCACTACCTGATGAGAGCCAACATCACCGCCATTCGCAGGGTGCGGAAGACTGACAACAACCGAATCGCCAGGTAGGTGTTGGCTCCTGTCTGGAGCCCATTCCTGCTGTGCATGACATTGTATTGTTCCAATCTCACTCTGTCTCCGTTCTGATTTGCGTGTCTAATGCCATGCTTTGGTGTGTTAGGGCCTGTGGAGCTCGCATCGTCAGTCGCACAGATGAGCTTCGGGAGGAGGATGTGGGAACCGGTGCTAGGCTCTTTGAAGTAAAAAAAATAGGAGATGAGTATTTTGCTTTCATCACTGATTGCAAAGATCCTAAGGCTTGCACCATCATCCTGCGGGGAGCCAGCAAGGAAATCCTAGCGGTAAGTCAGTGCATGGGCTGCTTCACCTCCTGTGCCAGTCACCTTCGTGGTGAGTCATGGCCACCAGACTCTAGACTGGGCTTTCAGCTGGTGTCATGCTCCAGTTAATGATGATGAGGGCAGTGGAGCTGAGGAGGGGTCTGGAGCACAAGGAGCAGCTGAGGGAGCTGGGGGGGCTCAGCGTGGACCTTACTGCTCCCTATTTAGTACTACCTGACAGAAGGGTCTAGCCCACTGGGGGTCAGGCTCTTCACCCTAGTAACAAGTGACGGGGCAAGAGGAGGCGGCCTCAAGTTGCACAAGGGGAGGTTTAGATTGGATATTAGGGGAAATTTCTTCACGGGAAGGGGCTGAGGCACTTACACAGGGTACCCAGGGCAGTAGAGTGGTCACCGTCCGTGGAGAGATTTATGGCCACATATGGATGTGGCACATTGGGACTTGGGTTAGGGGTGGCCTTGGCAGTGCTGGGGGAATGTTTGGACTTGATGATGTTAGAGGGCTTTCCAGCCTGAACGATTTTGCCAATCTGTACCTGTTGCAGGAAGTGGAGCGCAACCTTCAGGATGCCATGCAGGTGTGCCGCAATGTCCTCATGGACCCGCAACTGGTGCCAGGCGGGGGAGCCACTGAAATGGCCGTTTCCCATGCACTGACAGAGAGGTCCAAGGGCATGACCGGTGTGGAGCAGTGGCCCTACCGTGCAGTGGCCCAGGCTCTGGAAGTCATTCCCCGGACACTGATCCAGAACTGTGGTGCTAGTACAATCCGTGTTCTGACTTCACTCAGGGTAAGGCTTGTGGCAGGGACACCGGTAGGGAGTCAGCCCTTTCCTGCTTCACCCGGCTTCTTGGATCAGTCACTGTTTAGAACAGTGCCCTTGTCATGCTATTGGTAACGTGTTCTTGTATAACAACTCCAAAATCGAGAATATTCTAATGACCTGTTACAGTTTTCTGAGCCCATGGTCAGTTTGAGACTCCAGAGGGGAATTTGCTATCTCACCCCACCGGTGGTGACCTGTCTTTCTGCTTCCAGGCCAAGCACACTCAGGAAGGCAGCCAGACATGGGGGGTGAATGGTGAGACTGGAGCTCTGGTTGACATGAAGGAACTGGGGATCTGGGAGCCCTTGGCTGTCAAACTTCAGACCTACAAAACAGCCGTGGAGGTAAGGAGAGGTGGAAACTTCAGAGACTCTCTGGGTATCATTTGGAAGAGGAGGACATCCTTCCCTGTATGCTGGGGTGTTTGGGTGGGCATCACACACCCGGTGTAGAGCATGCAGGTCTCTGAGCTCGTTGTTGCTGAAGGTGGGATAATGAGGGATGTGGGAGCCCAGACCTAGGCTTTCCCAGGGTTTTTGATCCAGTGGGTAAATTCCATCTTGTTTCATCCCACCTTTTCCTGCAAACAGTACAGTGTCTCACTGCTTCCAATGCCAGACAGAGCTGTGTCTGAGCAATCCCATGCCAGCAACATGCTGGAATCATCATTGGTTGTGGGAACTTTATCCCTTTGGCTGGCTGGGGCTGCCATTACCTTGCTCGTGGTGGATCAAAGGTTGTTCCTCGAAGGCATACTGTGTCCCTTCTATGTCAGTCAACAAGAAAAAAAGGGTGTCCTTGTTTCCATGGCTGTGGGAAAGCAGCCCCTTGCTGCTCCCAAAAGCCTGTTAGGCACTGTTCCCTTCTCCTGTGCTGAAAGAACCATTTCAACCCAGGCTGATGGTTGTGTGGTGTGGAAGCTGGGCAGGTTGGGTTTTGTCTTTTGTGATGAGCTCCACATGAGGCCTGGGTGTGGGGTTTCTCTGCAGACTGCAGTTCTCCTCCTCCGTATTGATGACATCGTTTCGGGGCACAAAAAGAAGGGTGACAACCAAAGCAAGCAGTCGGCAGCACCGGAGGCAGCCCAGGAGTGAGAGGTTGAGTCTCCGCAAGGGAGGACCAGCTGCCTGGACCTTGACATGGGGAAGTGCTCAATGCAGTGACCTGGCCTCCAGGCTGAGCTGGGAAAAGTTTGTTTAAAGTCTGGGAGGGATGGAAAATACCCTGAACATGGGGAAAAGGCAGCGGCTGTTATTGTTCTACACTGGGGAACGCTGCTCCTGGGGTGAGGGTTCCAGACTGATAATTCTTTTTGCCTCAGAATAAATACATTGTTTCAGGCTCAATCTTTGTTTAATCTGCCAGGGTAGGGGGGTATGATGGAAAAGCTCTGCCCAAAGGCTAGGCAGGGTGTTGGGGCAGAGTCCCAGTTTGGCCAGTCCCAGAGGGGCCAGGACCCTGCCAGGCCACTGCCACCAGCTTCTCTCTTGGAGGGCCCCCACAATCTCTCCAAAGGTTATGGTCTCCAGTAGGCAGCAGTAGGTGAAAGTAGGCAATTGCCTGTTAAGAGGTGTCCCTAAGCCCCTGTGGGCCCCTGGGCTTCGTGGGTGGGCAGGAGCAGCCTGGGCTGCATGCGCTGGTGTGCGGCTGCAGCAGGGCAGGACTGGGGGGGAAGGAAGGGGCTTCTGGCACCCGCACTGGAACGAGCTGGGCAGGCGGGTCCGTCCAAGCCCAGGCGGTTAAGCGAGGCCAAGGGAAGGTGCTGCAACCCGAAACACAAACAGACTGGGGAAGAACGGATGGAGAGTAGCCCTGGGAAGGACTTGGGGGGATGGGTTGACAAGAAGCTCGGCGTGCCGTAGCAACGTGCACTGGGGGCCCAGAACGCCAAAGCTGTCTTCAGTGGGCTCATCCGCAACAGCGTCGGCAGCATGTGAAGGGGGGGATTCTTCCCTCTACTCTGGAGACACCTACTTGCAGAGCTGCCTCCAGCTCTAGGGCGAGTCCAGAGAAATGAGATACTGGGAGGAAATGCCTCCCTGTGAAGTTGGTGAGGCACTGACACAGGGGATCCACAGAAGCTGTGGCTGCCCCATTCCTGGCAGTGTTCGAGCCTGCTGGGAGCAAGGTTAGAGCAACCTTGTCTAGTGGAAGGTGATTGGACCTAGATAGTCTTTAAGGTCCCTTCCAAACAAAAGCAGTCTGTTACCCTGTTATTCTATTATCACTTTACTCAGATTCTACAAGAGCCCACGGAAGCAGAAATTCCCTGTTGTGAGCCTGGCTCAAGAGATTTACAACTCATTGCACTCTGCAGGTAACCTGTCTTTGAGAGAACAGTGGTACAAGCAAGGTGGCTTGCGGTGATTTTATGATGATGCTTTATTTCCTTATCGTCTGCTTTATGCCCAGAAAACGAGTGCTTGTAGCTTTAAGATGGACCCGAGGGGTAGGGCGCGGATCCTTGGGCACCTGCGCGGGCTCTGTTCAAGCTCTCTCTCCGGGTGCTCAGGACAGGGTTAAGGTTTGGGTTGGGTTAGGGTTCAGATTAGGGGTTAAGTTTATGGGTCTGGGCCAGGTCGGTGGCCCAGGGTATGTGTGTGCATCAATTGTCTGAATTAGGGGTCCAGGTCTGGGTTACGGGTTCAGGCTAGGGGTCCAGGTCTGGGTTACGGGTTCAGGCTAGGGGTCCAGGTCTGGGTTAGGGATTCAGGCTAGGGGTCCAGGATCGGGGTGTAGGTCTGGGTTTGGTGTTGCGGTTAGGGGTCCAGGTTCAGATGTGGGTTCTGGCTTTAGATTAGGGGTCTGGGCCTTTGAGCCCTGAAATTTGAGTCCTGAGCTGTGAATGTTGATCTTATGTTTGACTCCCTTCACGTCTGGAATTTGATGTTCGACTCCATTACCCCTCAATCTTCATGTTGAGTTTTGTGCCTTGTGCCCCTGAACTTNGCCTTGTGCCTCTGAACTTTGAGTCCCTGAGTTG
>VZTZ01016636.1:9154-21797 GCA_013400955.1 Drymodes brunneopygia
ATATGATAATATAATAGATAAAAATAGAATTATTTTACTCTAAATTACCTACTCAAAGGAACATTATCAGAGCTTAGGCCACCAAAAAGGAAAAGTCTGTCATCCCCTATGGGGGTCAGTGTGTGCCAGGAACGATCTCTGGGTTTCTCTCCACTGATATTAATCCTGAAAGNGCTGCTCCTGCTGTGCTGCATTTAAGGACTCCTCAGTCCTTAAATATCATAAAAACATCACTAATCATAAAATGTTTGGTGAGGCTGAGGCCTGAGTTTATTTGGGCTTAGAAGAGTTTGAAGGGTAAGAAAACAGAGAAGTTGGTTTAGCTGTGGCTGTTGTTTTTAAAAGACAGTCCAAAATAGGATAAAACAGGAAGAAAATTAAGTAAGGGAAAGATATTTCAGTAACAAGGCAGGAACTAGAGCAGAACTGGACATTTTTGTATTATTAAAAAATGACATCAAATTGTGCTGAGAGTTCCTGGGTGAATGCAGGGAATGAATTCAATGAAAATCTGAATATTTGCTGTCTACAGCAAATCAGTTCAATAGTTTTGAACTCAGAAACACAGATAATGTTTCAAACACTGGGTTAGCACTCAATTTTGATTCTGAACCTGAAAGAGGCATCAACTTTTTCATGGTTCTCTCCTCCCCTGTTTCTAATAATGTATAAATATTAATCAGCTTTTTTTATTCTCCTTGGTTATGAATTCCTCAAATTTTTATGGTTTTGTTTGCACAACAATAATTTGGCTACAGAGCACCAGGTTGGTTGGACACCCAGATCCTTCATTACAAAAACATCTTTTCATGCAAATAAGCATCAAGTACACAAATTAAAAATGAGGCATGAAGGCAAATGAGGTGTTAAAGCAAATTATTCAACCACACTGCGTTAATATTCTAAAATATTATTTTAAAAACACTGTTCAATAATTTAAAACTGGGTTTATTTTTTAAAATGATTGAATTTCAGCACTCATGATTCCTGTTTCTGTACCTGGGCCTGCTCTTGGGCAGATGGGTGAGCTGCTTCCATCCATTTGTTGCAATGCTGTGGATCCAACCATCACCTGCAATGTAAAACATTCATTAATGGGGTTTTTGGGGACCAAAAAAAAGAACCTTTTTTATTCCCACAAACAGTTCTGTGTTCTGAGATATATTTATTTATCTTTATATTTAGGTGACAGTACCATCAGCACTGGATGAAGCTGCATCTTTTTCACCCTTGGTAATTTAATGTTGGCACAGAGCCCTCACTGCACTGAAATCTGGAATTTAAACACATTTAAGCTCTTTCTTTTGGGTAAATTCAGAAAATCATGTCCTCCCAGTGGACTTATCTCTGAAATCATTATTATTTTTATTTATCTTTAAATTAGTTTTGCTAATTTCAGTCCTTTTCATGGAAAAAATTTGCTTTTTCTACAAAATCACCTCCTATAAACAGTCCCATGCCCTCTTTGTGTGATTTGAAGTGCAAAATGGAATGACAATTACNTCAAACAACGCTGAAAATTAACTTGGCAGAACATTTCAGTTTGTCCTAGAACCACCTTGGGTGTTTTCCTCAGTGAAAAAACAGATTAAATACCCAAATAAATTGCATGTAAATGTAGGGAAATTAATGGAGATAAAATTTGATAAATCCTGAGAGGCCACAGCCTCTCCACTCCAAGGAAAATGATTTGAAATGCCACAAGGATTGTGGCTTTGCCTCTGATCCCAAAGCTACCACCTCTTCCAAACTTTAAAATAAATTAGTAACGAGGGGATTTCCTAAGCACAAACCAGATGGAGGTTTATCATTGCTGAAATGCCATGTTAAAAAAATACAGATTTGAAATCTGTTTCAGCTGAGCTGCGCTGAAATTGATTTTATTTTAGCTGGGTTTGCTTGGCCATGTGAACAGTGAAGATGCTGATATCCCCAAAAAACCAGTTTTGGTTGTTTTAACTCCATTTTTCTGAACTAACACCTCCCACAGGTGTGAGCTGAGCCTGAGCAGTGCAGACTGTCTGAACTCCCTCTGCACCCAGAGAGAAAATCCAGGTCCTGCCAAACACAACTGGGATTTATTGTCCAGGGAGCAGCTGCCTCATCCCAGGAGGTTCCCTGGTGAGGATTGCAGGGATCTCCCTGCTGGGAATTGCTGAGTTTCCATCTGGAAGCAAAGGCTGAAGGATCAGAGAGAATTAAAACATGGATTGCAAAAGTGCCCTAAAGCTAAATTTAGTACTGAAGTTGAGGCCAAACTGCAATATTTGTTTGAATCCAAGTGAAGAAAAGAGGTTTCTAAAATGGGCCAAGGGGCAGCCTGGGCTTTGATGGTTAAAAATAGTATCAAACAGTCACTGATAATTGTTAAAATTTCAATTTTCAGGCACAAGAAATGATCTCAGCGCCAGAAATAAGCAAATATTGAATGACAATTTAGTAGAGCTCAAGGTAGGGCAGAGGCAGCTAAAATGAATTTTGCAATCTGGTGCTGGATGATAATCCTGGGTTAGCAGGTTCATGTTATGCAATTCCTTAAGAAAACTGGGTACAGTTGAGGAAGAAAAAATCCTGACTGGTTAGTAAATAAAATTATTATTTATTAATAAATAATTCTTGGCTCTTTCTGTGATGAGATGAAGTAAATAATGAGTAAATATGAACACTTTATCTCCTGTGAGGTGCCAACAGCAGAACTGTAAAAATTCTTTTTTTCCCCCAATATTTTAAATCTTTATTTTAGTCTTAAACCTCTTTTTTTTCAGTCTCAAAGACTCTTTGCTGCAATAGCTGAAGAGAAGATTCCTAAACTGACAGTGATCCAAGTCTACACTAAATCATGGATAAATCTTATGAGCTGTTCTTGGATCATAATATAGAAATAACTTGCATTTTGAAAAAGAAATCTTCATTTTTTAGGGTTTCATGGTCTTTTATGGAAAATCCCTTTTCCCCAATTTGTGCTATAATTATCCCAACTACAGACAGTAAACCCAGCACTGAAAAAGCCCTAAAACCTGGAATTCCATATGGATAAATGTAGCCAGGCTGAAAATGAGGGTGTTAAATCACTCCATGCTGTGCTTTAAACAGCACCATCAATGCTTTGGTGCAGAGCAGGAAAAGCTTAGGGACCACCATCAAATTAAATTCAATTGAAATCACAATCCAGCAGCTGTTAAAGCAGTCCCCAAACCCTCATTCTCCTCTTGGAAAAGCTCTGGAACTGTTGAACAACATGTTTCCATCTTCTTAAATTCAGTTTTAAGTGTTACAGAGGCAAACCTACCTTCCAGACCAAGTCCAAGTGTCTAAGTTCAGGCAGTGCAAATCATTCATTCTGGTTTGCTAAAACAAAGAAATAAAATCCCACTTGGGTTATTTTAAGCAAACAATCAACAAAATATTTCAGTGAGACCTTCCTGGGACAGAATATTCCAAGTACCAATAGTTTGAAGAAATCTGTGCCCACGTGCTTTAATATAAATCTGAATTATGTGGCAGATGAAAAGCTTTTCTCCTCACAAAAAAAACATGCAATTCTTAGGATAAAAGTGCCTGCCAGGAATATTTGCAGTCATGCAACAGCACTGTGGGGCCTATTTTAGCTTTTAAAAGTGAAGAATTTTGTGATGTTTATCCAGTTCCTGCAAATGTTTTTTAACTTCCATCCACAGAACTCCTGGCAGGGAAATGCAGAAGGTGTTTTTTTTTTTTTTTAACTCTCCTATTGTTGCCTCATGTGATTTTCTCCTTGACATTCTGCTCACAAGTTTTGTGTCCTCCTGTCTGGTCACTACTCCTTGGAGTATCCTGGTAGTGCTGGACTCAGTGGATTCCCAGAAAAAGTCCTTCCTTTGTGCTTTTCCCTCTTTTTCCTTTCACAAAGTGACCACTGGCAAGGACAACATTTTAGCATTTGCCCTAAAATAAAAATAGGAAAATCCTTCCACTTGCTGATCTGCCTGGGATTTGAGATGGAGGAATTCTCTGACTGCCTTGGGGGTGGTGGAGAAGGTGATAAAAGGATTTCTCTGCTTGCCTGGGAGCTGTGATTCCCCTGGGGAACTACAAAAACCACCTGGGAAGTAGGGAAATGTTTCTTGCCTTACCTTCCAGCTCCTTTTCTCCCTGGGCAGTCCATAGATCTATTAGAAAAAGCCTTTTCTCCAGCTTGCAGATCCTCTGAGGCAGAACTAGGCTGAAAGGAGGGGTTCTACCCCCTAGGAGTGAGCCCGAGGGACTCCCAGAGCTCTGGGAAATCTCTCAGGGATTTCAGGGAACAGCAAAAGTTTCCAGGAATGCTACAAGCTCCTCTGCCAAGCCCTGCTGTCCTGGGGAGGGAATATTGAGCAGCATTTTGGGGATAAAGACAAGCAGATTGGGAGGGTTTGGGGCAACACCTCAGATATTTTATCCCTCAGGAGGGTGGCTAAAAACAACAAAGTGTGGTCCAGCTGAGAGCCAGGGGAACAGATCTCTCTTCCAGGGCAAGTCTATCAGAGTTTCCTGCTCTTTCTGGTGGCTTTGAAGGGGATGAGGAGCAAATCATCCAAGCAGAAAGCAAAATGCACTTGGGATCTTCTGGACATTTGGGGAAAATCCAACATCCTGGCCTCTACAACTAAAAATATTCAGTCATGTTGGAGTAACACAATTTGATACTAAAGATATCTATCAAAGAAAGTTGAAAATTAAGGTTTCAAGAGGATCCTGCTCAAGATCTCCTGGCTGAATTTCCTTTCCTAGGCACTGGGCAGAAGATGGAGAAGTTCTCATTTCCTGGTCCCTGGGAAATCAATGTGTTATCATCTCTACATTCTCACAGAGCTGCAGAATTACAGCAACCTCATCTGGAATTCAAAACACCAGCAGCTGGACAGGACTCAGGCCTTGAACAAATAAAAGCACCTTTCTACCCAACCCTTCTCTGGGAAGCTGGAACCACACAGGTTTATTGATCATCACTTGCCACACACTTCTCCTGCAGCTTCTCATGGGTTTCTGTCTCCTGCTCTATTAAATCACTCTGCTGCCAAGCCTGAAATGATTCTGGTTTTGGTTAAGAGCCTCCTAAGAGGGTTTGCATTCCCCTTGGAGCTCCAAGGGCTCCTGAGACATTCTGCTGATCTCTGGCAAGTTCATTTCTTTGCAGCCCCAGTGCACGTTAGGCAGGACCTGCTTAGTCTCGGGATTAAGGCTGATGAAAGGCTTTAAGGGTGCCATTATTGCCAGCTCACTGCTGGCACAGGGAACTCTGCAGCTCTCCCTGCTGGATTTACCATCAAAACTTATTCCAGCTCCAAGTTTTGCCAAGAGAAGGATTGCAGCTCCATGGATCTTCTGAGCTTTGCTGGCAGGAGGGGT
Source organism: Drymodes brunneopygia (assembly GCA_013400955.1). NCBI lineage: Eukaryota > Metazoa > Chordata > Aves > Passeriformes > Petroicidae > Drymodes > Drymodes brunneopygia. The sequence goes on from VZTZ01016636.1 coordinate 14,522, forward strand.
GACAGGAAATATAAACATGCTCACATTAAGGCAGCAGATGTGTGAAGAGCTGCTGCAAAGACTTTGCTTTATTTACTTCATTCTCAACATGAAAATTCTCCACTTAAATCAAACACAAGACTTGCATCAACTTCTGGACTAACTCTCCTTCCTTCCCACTTTCTCCCATTTCTGGTTTTTTTCCAGGGGCTTACCTGAAGGAACTGAGTCCACATAACACTTCTGAGCCTGTTTTCAAATGATTCCTGGTACAACTGATTCTCATCATCACCATCATCATCATCATCATCATCATCTTCTTTTACCAGTTCTAGCTCCAAGTTTGGAAAAAGGTGCCCTTTCCTCCCAGAAAGATGAATAGGAGAAGCCTCATGACACTTCCTGGCCCTTTCTGGTTCCTTGCAGAGCCTTTTCCCTGGGAAGATTTGTATTATGGTGAACTAGAAGGAGAAGGAGGAGCAGAGCAACCCCGTGTTTGCTCCTCAATTTCTGGAGAAAAGCAAAACTTCATCCTTTGGGGAGGAATTATTCCTGGTGTCAGGAAATTTAGTGGTTTTCTGCTGTCTTTAGAGCTTTTTCTTTTCACGACTTACATTAATTCCTCAAGCCCCACTGAATGTTCCCTCACCTTTTCATGTTTCTTTCCATTTATTTCTAGGATAGGAAACGGATCAATAATAATCATCAAGGTGAAAATTACTACTTGCTGCTCTGCTACAGAATTAAACACAGCTTTCCACAATTTCCACTCTTCTCTGACAACGCTCTCCCAAGTGGTTTCCACTGAAATTTAGCAACTTTTAAAGGAAGCTGAAGAGAAAAACCTTTTTTGAGATCAGAGCCTTCTGAATGCTGTGGTCAAACAGAATTAAACAGGAGCCTGAGAGCAAATCCTCTGAGGGCAGTGCAGGAATGACAGGAGAGCTGCAGCTAAATCACAATTTCACTGCATGAAACCTCAATTTGAGTTACAGAGCAGTGCAGGAGTGCTGGGGTGAGCACAGAACCCTGAGGGAAGGAGGCTTTGGAGGTGTTCAGGAATACCTGGCAGGCCTGGAGGGCCTGGGCTGCACTTTTACATCTCCACATTTGGGGTTTTTTTTCCCCTCTCAGCTCCCTGAGGGAGGAGCAGGACGTGGCTGTGGGCAGCAAGGGTTCAGTATCAGCACAGAGCCAGGCCCTGGCAGAGGCACAGGGCTCACTCAGGGCATGGATAACCCTGATTTTTCAATCTCTTCTCAAATCTCTTTATTTCCACCAGTTATTTGCAAACCCAGCTTGTCCAAACCTACAGCTCTGGGAGGTGCTGAGTGCAACTCTGAGCAACAATTGCAGAGATCCTGAATCAAAGGTCACCTCATGGCAAGAACAAACAGGATCCATTTTAATTCTTTTCCTTTTGTTTGCTCTGGAAAGGCACTTCAATAAAAACTTCCTGCAGCTGTGGGAGGCAATTGGGAGTGGGAAGTGGCTGGAAATGGTGTGGTCACTCTGCCCCTGCCTGGTCTGAGCAGCAGGAGGAGTGGAAGGAGTGCAGATTTGCCAGAGGAAATGTTCCAGCAGGGAAATCAGGGAATGGGGAGGGAACAAAGTGCACTTTTACTCTGCTTTGTTTGCCAGGATTTGGGAATGGAGGGGTGAGGCTGTGCTTTCCAAGGTGCAGCTGGAAAATGTGCATTCCCAAACTAATTCCTCCTCTTTTCTGGAGCACAACTACAGGAACTCAGCACTGGGGGCTCTCAGGAGCTTCTTCACTGGCACTTTTTTGGAGCAGAGATAGAAAAACATCCAGGCTCATCCTCTAGCTGAGTAGGATTAAAGGCTCTAAATCAGCTGTAGTGAAAAGAGCTAAAAACTGCAATTAACAATAAAAAAAACACAGTCACTGAAATTTGGGAGGGTTTTTAACTTGCCTTACAGGATCTGTTTCTTACATCAATGCTTCAGCAGAGAAGAACTGAGTAGAAAATCTCCTTTAATTAGCACTGGAGAAATTCCAAGTGTTGCTGAGAGGTTTGAGTATCTCCTTGCTTACCAGTGGTGGCTTCATGGATTTTAGGTACAGATAATCAGGGGGGGTGATGCCTATGACTTTTTTAAGTTAAAAAGAGTCAGGAAGAGTTAAAATTACACAGCCACAATCCAACCCTGGCATCCTTTTGTCCATTACCTCTTCCAGACATCTGAATTTCAGTCACTTTCGTGCAAAAAAAATGGCAACATTCAATTAAAAAGCCAGCTCAAATCTGTTGTTTACCACAAAATCATCTGTGTTTTACCTTTTTTGGGACAATCATTAATATTAGAGACAGAAATATTCTTCTTTTTGTAGAGGGTGATGACAAGCAGCATCCTGGATTCAGAGCCCTGAACATCCAGGTTAGGCCAAAGACATTTGGGATTTTTTTTTTTGTTTTCTACTACAAAATGAGAAAAAAAACCCCAAAAAACTGCCAGGAAAATAGTATATGACAGCCAAGAAAATATTTAATTACCAGCACTCGTCCTCCAAAGATGTAACCTTTATTTCCCAGCACAGCACATGTGTGAGCTGCTCGAGGCTGAGGTGGATCCCCACCCTGAAAAAAAAAAATCAAAATAATCTTTCAGAACATCAGCAAATCTCCTGGGCAGTTTGATTTTCTGCTGTACAAATCATCAGGAAATGCTACTAAAACCTCTGGGAATCACATCTTAAAAGTTTGATGTTATATCCACGTGCCAAAAAGTCCTCCCTGTGTAAATCAGAACTGAAGGTGGCTTTTACTTTGCAATGGTAATTTTAGTTTTTATAGGAAATTTAGAACATCTTGTAAAGATCATAAAATGCTGCCAGACACTCTTTAAAATATACAACTTCTGCTGGATTCCTACATAAACTCACCTGGATTTTATGAACTTTATAGAATATTTTCATCTCAATAAGGCAGAGCTCTCCTGTTATCTGTGACAGGTTTTCCATGGAATTATACACGGATACAGCTTTTCCAAAGGGATGGGAGAGATGGGAATGTTCAGGCTCCAGGGAGAGCTCAGAGCCCCTTCCAGGGCCTAAAGGGACTCCAGGAGAGCTGGAGAGGGACTGGGGACAAGGGATGGAGGGACAGGACACAGGGAATGGCTTTAAGCTGGAAAAGGGGAGATTTGGGTGGAATATTGGGAATTCCTGTCTGGGAGGGTGGGGAGAGGCTGGGCTGGAATTCCCAGATTTGCTGTGGCTGCCCCTGGATCCCTGGAAATATCCAAGGCCAGGTTGGACATTGGGACTTGGAACAACCTGGGGTAGTGGGAGGTGTCCCCAATTTCTAGAGCACAATAATTATTTAAAACCCAATAAAATCCCAATTGTGTCAAGATGTGAGACTAAAAACCACTCACTCGAATTGTTGGTTGAGACCAAGTCTGTGTGGTTGTATCAAAAACATGAACATCATTGTGCCATCCCCAGAATATCTGTCCTTCCTAATAAAAAAAAAAACAAAATTAAAAATAAATATATATTGGATTTTAAAATCTTCCTGCTTATTGAAGGATACAAAGCTGGATTGGATCTGTCAAAACAGAAAATACACTAAAATAGGCAGTTTCATTCAAAGATGTGGTGATATTTTTAAGAATGCTGCAGCAGCTTAGATTCACTTGAAGGTCAGCAGCACTCAGGGATGTTCAGGCTGGTGACACCTGAAAATTGGCTTTGGGCCCCAGCATCAGACACTGCAGCAAATTTCACCTTCTGCATTTTATTGTGACACACTGAGAAATAAAGAGATTGTAAAAAAACAATTCCTGTGTGTCAGTCTTTAATATTTGATGTCAGGAGCTTCCTGTCAATTCTCTGCTCAATCATCTTTGTATTAATTATAAGGAATTAGTGTAGGAAAGTTGATAATCCAGGCATTTTTTTCTGGAGAATAAATTCAATAAATTAACTCAGAGGATTTGTCAGTTACATTTGGGAAGCTATAAATTCCCTAATGTTACCTCAAAGAAATAAATTGTAAATTTTTCTGGGAGTTTCAGCTTTAAAATGTGCCTTCAGATTAAAATCCTGCTTTTTTCCTGCATTTAATTCATGGCACTCCAAGCCCAGCACTTGGAACTTGAAATAGGTGGAACAACCACCACTCCCAATATAAAATATCTGGAATTTCACATCTTAAAAACATTCCAAATTTGCATTTCAGCTGATGCTCTAAATAAAAGCAAAACCAGATTTTCATACTCATCAAGGATGATGAAAAAGATCTTTTTTTCCCCAATCAGAAAGGACCAATCAGTGGGAAAGGGGACAAATCTCTTACCCAAAAAGCATCGTGGACATCAAAACAATCACTGAGCTCATTGTGCTTCCTGCAGCCATAACCTCCAAAATAAATTAGCCTGAAACCACAACAAAAAAGGTAATTGAGTTGTTCTGTAAATAAGATTAAAATGAAGGAGCTGCAATAATGAATATTTTGGGTTACTACTCCACTGGCAGTGATATAAACAATGAGAATGTTTTGTTGTTTGATGATGCAAGCCTTTGGCAGGTGAAGGTCACAGCCACACCCTCAACAAACCTGACTGAAACCCACACAAGGAAATAAATTCAAACCACATCAAAGTCTCTGTTCCTCTCTCCAAAAGTTGATTTTCAGTGCTGTTTCCAGGCAAAAATGGGAAATAAAAGCCAGGACAATGAAATGCCTCTTTCTCTGCCCTTCCCTAGTGAAATTCTTGTGCTCCTGCAGGAGTTTTTGGCCTTCTGTCCAACTTTTGGCAGGAAATGTTCCCAAGGTTTGTCCCCACGGGACACAAAAAGTCTCTTTTTGGCTTAAAATGAGATTTTTCTATCAAGCACTACTGAATCTCCCATTGCAAGGATCATCTCACACCTCTCAGCCCAATATTCCACCCAGGAAAGGACCATCCATAAATAATCTTTTATTAAATGAGAAGGTTCCCCTCTATCACCTAAAAAAGGTGATTTTCTCAGCATGCAGATGACACAATGCTCTGCATAAAATACATTTAGTTTTGAATCATCCTGTGTTAACAGCCAGGGAGTTGTTCAAATGTCTGTATTTTCCTATCTCTGGCAGTGAAATTAGAATTACAAAACCAAGATACAGCACCCAGGGGCACTGCACAGCTCATGCAAAACCTCTTTAGATGCAGAGTTCAGAAAGAGAGAAATCATTTCCATCTGATAATGTTCACTATAAATCACATTCTGAGTTGTTTGTAACAGCTTTAATAACAAATCACTGACGTGGCACCTGCTTGTGATCACTTAGGCCTCATTATCCAGACATTTGCCATCATAAACACCAAATCTGGAGTTATTTCTGTTTTCTAAACACACTCAGTCACTTTTCCAACACAAATGTCCAGGCTGAGTCAGTCCTTGCAAGGTAAAGACAATCACTGAAATGCCTTTGCAATCACCAGCTCTTAAAATCCTTGGAAATAAAATAAATGTATTTTGCAGGTATTAATTTAATGCCTGAAATAATGAACAGAACAGAGAAAGTGATTTTTATACTGATTTTTCATGTGTTAAAATAATAGAATAGATGCATAATGACTTTCTAAAGTATAAAACATTCCAAAAACTCTCCCTGAATATCCCACCTCTCTCCTGAAGTGGGGTTTTATTTACTATTAATTCACATGTGAGGAAACTTTGGTAACAAAGTTGTTTCAAAATCCTCCAGCAAGTCAAGCTAAAAATCAGAGTTTCCTGCATCCCAAACCTGAATTCTCTTCACTTTTTAACATTTTCTCTCTGCAATTAACACAAATTAAATGTTTTTAATGTGTTACCTGTTCTTGTACACCCAGCAGGAAAGTTTGTCACGTGGTGTGGGAGGTTGACCTTTAAAATTTGTGATTTTTTTCCACCTGTAGGTTCCGGTTTTTGTTCGCAGGTCGACGTAATACAGCTTGAAAGGAAAAAAAAAAAGTCAATATTTTCAGTATAATCTGATTTTTTTCACAAATCACCAGCAAAAAAAACCAACCCAGCACCCCCAGAGGTCTGGAAATAAAAAAAAGAGGAACTGGCAGTGAGTTTATAATGCCAAATACACCATAAAAAGAAAGTTAAAGGTGGAGAATTGGCAGAAATTTTGATGAGAGGCTCCATTTCACTGATTTTCTAATCAGGAATCAACTCTGACTTTATTTATATTAAATGATAAAGCAACTGATTTCATCTATTTTGTTAATTCAGTTTTCAATCACAAGGAAAACTCATTGTTCTATTTGAACCTCAATTATTACCTGATTATTTAAGACAGCAAATTGCTATCAAAAAGCAAAAATAGAAGTGATATTCAGAGATTAATCTCAATTAAGGTTGTCAAAATATTTTTTAAAAACCAATTGGGAAAGCACTGGCAAAAAGACAGAAAATTTTAGAAAAATAAGCTTATCCTCAAATTTTTTTTTAATTCAAATAGAAATACATCAGATAAACAGCAATGTCAGCAATAGTACTTATTAAAATATAATATTATGGGGAAAAAAATCACTACAATACCCGATTACTGTATCCTTTATCATCAAATCCCCCAAAAATGTACAGCTTCCCATTGATGCTGGCCCCACAGCTCCCTGACATGGAGGTGGGCAACTCTCCTTCCATCAGGTGCATCGTCCTGCAATTTAAAAAAAAAAATACATTAAGCCCTTTCAAATCTGCCAAAATGGAACAATCTCAAACAGATTCATTCAGAATTTTTAGATTTAAAAGGTGAAAATACAGTTTGGGTCATAATTAGGATTAGGAACTACAGGTGAAGTTGGGTTCCTGTGGTGGAAGAGAACTTCCAGGTGGATACTGTGTGTTTATAAAGCATTTTGATTTTCCTGGAGGTGAAATTCACATTAGAAAAGCTTTAGTAGAGCTGAAACATTAATTATTTGAAATCTGGGAATGCTGTTAACTCCAGGAATTGTGGAAATGAGAATCTGGAATTGCTGGGATGTCAGAAATGGAAACCTGAGGCTGCAGCTGTACCCTGGATGTGTGGAACTGTGCTGAGAGCTCAGCCAGGTCAGCAGCAGAACCTGGGTAAATATAACCCTGAAATAAAAGTTCTGTTACACCCAGATCTCCTTCCCCATCCCTGGGAGCACAAACTGCTGCACTGGGACAGCAGGGAACAGCAAGGGACTGGGAGGGATTTTGGGCAACCCTGTCCCACAGGAAAGGGACAGCAAAGTGTGGTCTGCAGGGGGAAAGAATTGGGGAAAAAAGGGAAAAGAGAGGGGGGGGAAATAGGGGAAA
>VZTZ01016636.1:26504-45359 GCA_013400955.1 Drymodes brunneopygia
GGCTCCCCCGCGCTCCCCCGCCCGCCTTACCACGTATCCTCCCCACACGTAGAGAAAGTTCCCGTCCACCACGGCGCAGTGGCCGCTGCGCTCCTCGGCCACACAGAACTGATCCGCGGGGTCCGCCGCCATCTTGGGGGGAGGAAGGGGAGGAAGAGGANAATAAAGTTTGCTGGGTGGGAGCCCACCAGCAACACGTGAAAAATGATTTATCTGTGTACAATTTTCGTAACATTCTCAACAGATAAACACGTAAAACTACCCAGAACATTTGCAAAGTTCATCTGCTAAACTTAATATACAGTGTTTTGTATACACAATTTTTATTAGAAAACCTTTAAAAACATTGTACTTCTATTTCAGTTTTAAAGACCAGACCATAAAAACTACTAAAGATTATCAGAGATTTAGAGATATTTAATTATATAGAGTATTATGGAGTTTAAATCCAGGAGTCTCCCATTTGCTGGAGTGTGGAAGGATAAGTTTTGAACATTTTGAAGTTACCTTAACCCATGAAATATGTTTACAGAAGTAAGAGTTTCCACCTGATCAACACCAGGAATTACACCAAGCACAGATATTTTCCATGTTATGGCCAATGTGCACAGACAGATAAGATAAACTGATAAATATAAACAGGAAAATAACACGTAAAACTAAGTGGATTTATTTTATATAGTATCATCCTTAGCTCTTTTGGGTTGAATTCATAGAGCTAAAAGACGCGAGGATTTACTTCTGACAGATCTAGAAGTGTTATTTCCATGAAAAAAAAATAAAAATTGTGGGTTTTAGCCTGCCACCAGCTTGTTTTTGAGGTGCCAGCAGTGCTTTCTGCGTGAGGAAAACACACCGAGCTCACCACACGACTACTAATAAACAACAAACGCGGGGACTCGGCAGCGAGAACACAAATTACACCCTGGAAAAACTGAGCCACAAATTGCAGCCGTCGAGGCTTGAAGGGAGACGCGATCTGCGCGCTGGGGCACGAAGGGCGCGCTGGAAAGGGACGGGAGCGAACCGGCTCCACCAGCCCTGCCCCACACGTGCTCCGTGACGGAGGCGGCTGCGAACGGGGCAGGAGGAAGGCGGTGATGGCGGGGAAAGGAAGGGGCCGCGGGACGAGGCGCTCGGAGCGGNCTCGGCTGCCTCAGGCTTTGCGTCCCGCCACCGCCTCCTCCGGGTGAAGCTGCGGCTCCGCCGCCGGTCGCTCCCCTGGGGCGGACGGGAAGCGAGGAGGGTCCAAAGTGTGGGGCGGCACCCGGCGCGGGTCGGGATGGGAGCGGACGGAGAGCGCTGCGCTGCCCCCGGTGCCGGGCAGCAATGCCGGGCTGAGGCGTGAGGCGGAATAAACCGTGCGGGAGGATGTGAATAATGCGGGAGGATGTGAATAATGTCCGCGAGAGGAGGAAAGAAGCGCTGGGAAGAGGAGAGCTAAACACAAACCGCAGGGCGAGAAGGGAAGGAGGAGCTGGGTCCCGAAGCGGGACGGGGTTTAAGGCTTCGGGCAAGGGCACGGAGTGATGGACAAGGGGGAATGGCTTCAGACTGACAGAGGGCAGGGTTAGATGGGATATTGGGAAGGAATTCCTGGCTGGGAGGGTAGGGAGGCCCTGAGTGGAGAATCTGTGCCTGCCCCTGGATCCCTGGAAGTGTCCAAGGCCAGGTTGGACAGGGCTTGGAGCACCCTGGGATAGTGGAAGGTGTCCCTGCCATGGCAGGGGTGTAATGAGATGAGCTTTGAAGTCCCTTCCAACCCAAACCATTCCAGGATCCTGTGGATTCTGTGCTAAGAAAACCGTGGCAGAACTCCCTGTCTCTCTGAAGGTGAGAGAAACCACGCTCCTGCCAGGAACAGCTGCTATGAAATAGCGGCTGATATTAATTAAACAGTTGGACAGCTCCAGTTCTTACACTGTTGTATCAACAACTGAGTCAGTTCCAGCTGAACGCTGTGTCCAGCTGGAATTAATGGAATTCAAAATAAAACAGGTACAGCTCTTCAGAAATAGTAGAGCTTGTGAGAAATGAGCACTTTTGCATCTTATAAAAGGGCACCAGAAAGTAATTGCTATGATTTTCTTGTGACAGTAGAACATACACTTCTCCTGTTGGATCTAGGAGGGAAGATGTTAATTACTCCTATTGATAACTGATAATATTAGTTATAGAATCTACTGATGGTGGTTAAAACGCAGGAGGCAGCATTTGGAAGAGGTAAGAAGAACATGGGAAGCAGACAAACTCTATCTATGGATCTACAGATCAGGTAGAGCTGCAATGTGCTGTCTCAGGAGATGCGGGTTTGCCAGTAGAGCAGTGACAGACACGAAAACGAGCTCAAAACAATTCCATGGATCCAGGTAAATCCATTCTGGCTGATCCTGGACCACTGGACTCTCTCCAGCTGCTGTGATGTCCAGCAAAGCCACAGAAGGTGACAAAGATCTGGGCATGGCTTTCAGAGCTCCAGACAGATGGCTTAGTGAAACACTCGGCTGCAGCTCACGCTGGAATACTTTTATATCTCTGGTGGGAGGCTCCAGGCAACCTCAGAGAGCCCCCAAATCCAGCAGGATGCTGTAGGAGGGTGCTTTACATTCCCTGTTTGGTCACAGCTTTAGAGAAAACTATTTTTGGACAAAGGGCACATCCCTTCTCCAGGTGCACCTTCCTTCATGTGGCGAGACAGGAGCTGAATGGCAAGATCAGGTTTTCTTAGAAGGAGAATCAGCAGCAATTTTAGCAAATGAAGGTACTTATGTAAGAATTGGACTTATAATTTGCACCTAGCTGCATGCCTGCGACGAGAAATGAATCATATTTCCTGCCAAAATAGCTGAGACCTGTCAGATGGCAGCTCTTTGTCTGAAGAGAGCAGCAGCAGCTTCACCCATGAGCTCACTCCACGATGGGGAGCGATTATAAATTATTGCAGGTGAGAATGGACTATAGAAAAGAGCTGACATTTTCTGTCTGTCTTTAAATCCCCGCAGTCTTTGGATCACACTCTTTCAAGAGTTGCTTTGTGAGCCTTCAAGCTGTGCTTTGAGAGATGGGGATGAGTGTTTGAATGAGGTATCAGGTATTTGACATAATTAGAGAAGGATGCTAACTCTACAAGCCTGGAACTGTGGCCTGGATTCCTGGAAGTGTCGAAGGCCAGGCTGGACAGGGCTTGGAGCAGCCTGGGATAGTGGAAAGTGTCCCTGCCCATGGCAGGGGGTGGGATGAGATGAGTTTTAAGGTCCTTTCCCACCCAAACCATTCTGTGATTATATAAAACCAGCCCTGGAGAGCATCCTGTGCTCGCAGGACCGATTCACAGCCAGATGTATTTGATGGATGTTTTGTGGCAAGAAAATCCCAAGTGGGAGAGACTCTGGAGTACTGGAGATGCAGAGGAACCTGTGCTGGGCCTACAGGGAAAGAGGAGGGGGCAGAAGTGTTGACCTCTATGATACCTCTAAGGGAACAAAGTGATAGTGTGGGCAGTTGTATTGGGTAACGTGTGTCAGTCACAGCAAGTGTATTTTATGGAATCTGGGAATGGCTTAGGTTGAAAAAGCCCTTTATAAACATGGAGTCTGCCAAGGCCACCACTGTCTCATGTCCCTGTATGCCACATCCACAGGGCATTTAAATCCCTCCAGGGCTGGGGATGCCACCACTGCCCTGGAAGCCTGTGCTAGGGATGGACAACCCTTTCCATGGGGAAATTCCTGCTGCTGTCCAAGCTGAGCCTCCCCTGGCCCAGCCTGAGGCCGTTCCCTCTCCTCCTGTCCCTGTTCCCTGCCAGCACAGCCCGACCCCCCCTGANATCGGCCCCGGGCCGGGCTCGGGCCGGGCTGAGGCGGTGCGGGATGGGGCCGGGACCGGGGCCGCTCCGCATCTCCCGCGGTGCTGCCTTTCCCGCCTCTTCCTCCTGCCCCCGCACCGAGCCCTCTCCAAAGCCTTCTTTTGCATCTCCTGCTGCTGTGGACCCTCTTCTTTTCATCCCTCCACTCACCATGGCCATGGGTGCCACCAAAAGCTGCCCATAGTCCCCTCTTGGAGCCCTCCCTGGTGCTGGTGCCGGGTGTTTGGTTGGGTTTTTTTTTGTCTCCCTCTGACCCTGACAACTCTGGGATCTCTTTCTGAGTTTCACTTGCCAGTCTTGTGCTCAGCATTCCTTGCTAGAGGAAGAAATGGCATTTCCAAAGGAAGAAATTGTATATTTCCAAATTTAACAGGACATATTATTTAGAGGTTCCAAGCTCAATGAAAATTGATTCCTCCTCACAGTGGAAGGTGTTATGATTTATAAGAGACTGGATCTCCACTGCTCTTATTTTCCCCTTCTTTCTCGTGTGTTAATATCAATGAAATTTTGTTCCTGTCGTGGATGGGATGTGATTATTTTGGACAGTGCCCTGATAGTTTCATTAGTGAGGAGCACAAGTCCAGAACTCCTGACTCCACAGTTCCATGAGCTGAGACATCCTGAAGGTCAGGCTGATCACCAAAATGCCATGGTTTGGTTGGCCAACAGATGACATTAATAAGANCTCCTGGCTCAACCCCTTGCCCAGCACCCTCAGGAATTCTCCAGCCCCTTTCCCAGCTCCCTCAGTAATTCTCCAGCCCCTTCCCAGCTCCATTCCCTTCCCTGTCCTGCTCCAGCCCTTCCATGTCCTTCCCATGAAGAGCCCGGAGCCGCCCTCAGGACTCGCGGTGCCCCAGCAGTGCTGAGGGGACAATCCCTGCCCTGTGGCTGCCCCAGGCCGGGTCTCGANCTCTTTCTGAGTTTCACTTGCCAGTCTTGTGCTCAGCATTCCTTGCTAGAGGAAGAAATGGCATTTCCAAAGGAAGAAATTGTATATTTCCAAATTTAACAGGACATATTATTTAGAGGTTCCAAGCTCAATGAAAATTGATTCCTCCTCACAGTGGAAGGTGTTATGATTTATAAGAGACTGGATCTCCACTGCTCTTATTTTCCCCTTCTTTCTCGTGTGTTAATATCAATGAAATTTTGTTCCTGTCGTGGATGGGATGTGATTATTTTGGACAGTGCCCTGATAGTTTCATTAGTGAGGAGCACAAGTCCAGAACTCCTGACTCCACAGTTCCATGAGCTGAGACATCCTGAAGGTCAGGCTGATCACCAAAATGCCATGGTTTGGTTGGCCAACAGATGACATTAATAAGAAAATTGTTATCTTGTACGTGAGACTGTAGTGTAAGGTTGAGGGAAGAAATTGATTTCCAGTTCTTGTGTTACTGAGAATTAAAATAACTCCAATTTCAGAGATATTGATAAACTGGAGCAGATTCTGCAAGGGGCTGGCCCTGGGCTGGAGGCCTTGGTGTGTAAGGGAAGCAGGAAGAGCTGCAAGTTCTGCTCTGGTGTGTGAAGCTGAGGTTCTCCACTTCTTTTCCCTGATATTTTCAATCATAATTATTTTTTTCTTTGACTTAAACCAGTGTGCTATTATGCAGTACTAATTATTTCTGCTTTTTAACCACAAGCCACGTGGTGATGATGTGCACACCTGCCAAAAGCAGCACAGTTTGTATAAACTATTGAGTATTAATTGCTTTTTGTGCTTTCTCCTCTGGGATTAGGGATGCTCTGAAGTATCTCACTGAATCTTTCCAGTCCATCACTGAAGGAGAACTTGACGAGGTAATTGAAAATGTCATCGATGCAGTTGAAAAACAGCCTTGTAAGTAAACGATTCCTTTTTCTTGAGCAAGTTTTCCTGGCATTTCTGATGTTATCTAGACAGAGAGAGTTACTGGCAGCAGAGGCACTGAGGTGTCACTGTAGTGTGAGGGGTTGATTGAGATAAATGGATTTGTTGGCCTTTTATTTTGTTTAAACACTGAAGTTTGCAATGTCAGCAAAGACATTCGCGCCATTTAAAGAGTTGGCAGTGCAGAATATCCTGACTTTTCCAAGAGTAGTAGAATTTTTTAGTGACAGTTATTAAAAGTTGATACGGACATCCTTGTACCTGAAATGTAATTTTAAGTATTAAAATGGAGAGAGACTGTTTGCACATGGAGTGACTGGGAATGGCTTCCCACTGCCAGAGGGCAGGGCTAGATGGGATTTTGGAAAGGAATTCCTAACCCTGAGAGTGGTGAGGCCTTCAGGCTAATTTAAATTATCATCAGTTTAAATCCATGAAAGCAACAATGTGCCCATCTCCAGAATTGTGTTGGAATACGTATGGCAGCAATCTGTGTGACAATGTTCTAGGACCAAATTAACCTCCAGCATGTGAAAGCTCAGCTCTAACACATTCAAGATATATTTGGCAGCTCTGCATCAACTATAATTGTCCATGTTCAGGGAATTCAGGGTGTGGGGGGATATTTTTTTTCCTAGGAATGTGTCCTTTTGGTGGCAGTATTAAGTGATCCATCTGTGTGCCACTACAGAAAACATCCTCATTTGTGTGTATTCCTCTGAGGAGACCCAACCATTCCATGTAAAACATTTGAGACCTTCTTCCTTCCTTCCTTGCTGCAGGTTTAACCCTTGAAATTTTTCTTTCCAGTGTCATCCAACATGATTGAGCAGCCCATGGTGGAAGCAGCTGTCCAGGAATGCAGCCGTGCCCCAGATGAGGCCATGTAGGGTGATATTTTCAATTTTCTTGGAGCTGCTGGCATTTCCTTCTTCCTCCTGGGGATGAAATGAATGCCAGGCATTTTCTGCACTCATTGCTCTGTGCTTTCACCTTCCTGGGGCTGCCTCTGCTCCAGGTTCCCCCTTGGAGTGTTTGTTCTCGTGGCTGGGCCTCCAGGGGGTTCTGAATATGATCTGATATTCTGGAATTCAGCTGGATTCAGGTTGAATATTAACCAGCACTTCTTTCCATGCTTTGTTTGCTTTGCTCTACATGAAAGTTATCTCATGTGCCTTTCTTTTCTGAAAGCACTTTGGAAAAGTTTTCCTCTGGGGGTGCCTGCTCCTGCTTTTCTGTTTAGTTTTTTGAAGCCCTGATTGATTTCCCTTCTGTGATAACAAAGTGTGCAGCAATTACTGGGGTTTCTGAGAACTTTGTGATCCTGATGGATGTGCTTCCTTTAGCGTTCACATCGTGATGCAAAGCATGAAGAGGGATGGTTTGCTGGGCATGTCAATTAGATCCTGTCATCCCACAGCCTCTCAGGATGGAGGAAATTTAACTTTAACTTTTCTCCTTGTCGTTGGAATCTTGATGATGCAGATGGTTTGAGTGTGACTTTTCTTTGTGGTGCCTTTTTATACTTAATATATATATATATATTTTTTTTTTTTTGCTCCAGAAGTGAAGAGAAATCTGTATGTAGAGTTTCTCAGTGCAGAGTTCTGAAGGGAAAAGCTCTACAGATCACAGGGACAAGTCTCTTTAATTATTTAACTAGAAGATGCAGGGGAAAATAAAATTTGAAATAGAATAGAGAATAGAACAATGCAGGAGAAGTGGTGATGATAGAGAACAAAACAAATATAATTTTATCCAACGCATTTATTAGTTTGTTTCATCCACTTCATGGAATCACAGAATGATTTTGGTTGGAAAATAACACTCATTTAATACTATTAACTGTTCTTATTTCAGAGAAAGTGTTTTCAACATTATTGGAGCCTTTGACATCCCACGTTACATTTATAATTCAGAAAGGAAGAAGTTTGTGCCGTAAGTCTCCCGTATTTGAAGTTTCAGGCACTTCTTGTTTTAAGAACAAAGCCTCTATTTCTACAGGGTAGAAATCTAAGTCTGATTTCTAAGTCTGTTTTTAATCTTTCCCCCTTGGCTCTGTTCAACTGAAGCCTGAGTGAGGAAGGTAATAAATGTTTAAGACCATAAACCAAGTTTATGCCACCCAATGAATAAAAAAGACAGTAAGGCTAAGGACATACATCACTAAAGGTAGTTTGGGGTTGTTTTTTTTCCTCACATTGGGCTGCTTAAATTTATTTTTCTAATAAATTTGGCCTGTCTGTTGCCTGTATTTATTTCTTAGTCTGTATCATGCAGCTCCCTGAAGCCCTGGGGGGGTTTCTAAGGAGAGCTCCAAACGGTAAAAAAAGAAAAATTAGGAGCAGCTGGTGAGAAACTGGAGGAATAATGCTTTTGTCCACGACTGCTTAAAGGCATAACTGCTTTTTTTTAAAATGGATTTCTGCAGAGGCCTCTTTGGGTGGAAGGATAAATCTCAGGGCCTGTGAGTTAGAGGGGAATGAAATGGATGTAGAAATGCAGAAATGCAGGAATTCCTGCATCCTGAGCAGTGACTCAATCACGGCGTAGCTTTTGCAGCCTCCCAGCCCTTTTGGATCAATAAATCATTTTGATGTGTGGAATTTTTGAAGCTGTGATTGTGTTAATTCCTTGCAGCCTGTCCATGACTGACCTCCCTGGGCCGAGTTTATTTGGGACTGCCAGAGACAAGGCCGAGCTGTTCCGGGAGCGCTACTCCATCCTCCAGCAGGTCAGGAAATGTCCACAGGGATGTATCCCACATCTCCTGCCAAAAACACATCCTGCTACTGCACCTCTCTGCCTCATAAACCCTCTGCCTTCCAGGCTGGCACAAGTGACTTCTTTTAGCAGCCTTGCAGATGCTTTCATGACACGTTTTTTTAGGCGTAGTTTTATTATCCGGTGCATTTTTTAGGCTTGGTTTTATTATCTGGTGTTATTGATCATCTGTTTCTTAGAAGCAAATTCTTGTCAGGAGGACTGAATTATTAAAAGTTGCTGGATGGAGCAGAGTAAGGACTTTATGAAGTGTTTTGCATGGTGCTTGTAGCAAACTGGCTTTTTGACAGGGCTCATTTATTTTTAAACTGAATCACTTCAATTTTGGTTCCTGCAGAGGACTCACAGACATGAGCTGTTCACTCCATCCCCGGTCGTTGCTCATCCTGATGACAGCACGAGCAAATTCCAGGTAAAAAAATGGAGTTCTTTCCAGTTTTAATCCAAAAAATCACAGTAGTTTTATGCCAGCACCCATTATTGGGAGTATTTTCTAAGCCACATTCAGAAATATGGCTCTGATTTTTGTAATGAGCCTGTATCCTCTGGCAGCTCATTTGTGTGTTTCTGTAAAACCATGGCTTGTGTGGGGCTGGGAAAAGGCACCTGGAGGGTTGGATTTAATTCTGATTGGATTCTTTGCCTTTGATCCCAGCTGAAGACAGTAGAAACTCTCTTGGGCAATACAGCCAAAGTGGGAGAAGTGATTGTGCTTGGGATGATCACTCAGCTCAAGGAGGTGAGTTCCTTTTCACTACTCATTCAGTGCTACAATACATTGAAAATGAGAAAATCTAAATATCTCACACTTGTCCCATTCTAAGAGACTTTAGCACAACGAGTCATTGCCAGTGTCTGTGGAAAATGTCTTTCTTTGTCTTCTCACTGCAGAATTTTTATGTCAGCAGCCAGAAGCAGTTAGGATTTTTAGGCATGTCCCTTCTTGAGAGGCTGGAGCTTCCAGTGGCTGAGTTGGGACTTGACAATGCCCTGGACTGGGATTTTAGGGAGGGGAGCACCAGAAATCCCACCTGCAGCAGCTCCCAGGGAAGCTGCTGAGATACATTTACAAATATCAACTACATTATTTTCATTTCTTGTCAGCTTAAAACATTAAACCCACCCAAATTATTTCTAAATGCTGACTGACAGATGCTTCTGATTGAAGCATTTGTATGTTTGGGTATATTTTGCTTTATTAATTAATCTTTTTTTATTTTAGGGGAAATATTTCCTAGAAGACCCCACAGGAGTGGTGCAGCTGGACCTTAGTAAAGCAATATCCTTTCCCTGTGATGGCAGAGCTGCAGGAATTTCCTGTAGACCTGCAGGACTTTAAATTGAGCAGTAAATCAATGCTGACCATTAAAAATTACATATTGAGGGTTGCAGCTCTGTCTGTCTCCCTCATTTCCAACTCCTTTGCTGCTGCTGCTCTTGCCTTTCTCTTGGACATGGTCTCTTTTCTTCCCCATGGAAGCAGAGCCTGTTCCTGGGCTCTCTCTCTTACCTGCTCAGGTGCCAGGGAATTTCCAGGCTTTTCAGGCATCCTCTGAACTTCCAGTGCTGTCCAAATAAGTTACACCAGCTGGAAAACAGATTTTTGGCTAAAAAAACCTACTTTAAACCTAAGAAAAATACATTCCTTAACCTCCCTGCACCAGTTCCACAGTGGGTTATACACTGAGTCCTGCTTTGTTCTGGCAGAAGGTAAAGCAGACTGGGTTTGTTTTTTTTTTTAGCTTGTAATAAATTATTCTGTTAAAGCTGTGGCTGAGCAGAGAAGTCTCATTTTGGTGGCCACCAGTGAGTTTGTGACTGGGATTTTTGGAACTCAGCTTTTGCTGTGACCCCTTCTGAGGCAGAGAGCAAGGTGTTGGGGGATGTGAGAGTCTGGAGCAGCTTTGAGGATTGGCCCCAGCCTGGCTCCAGCATGCCTGGATTGGGAAGGCAGCCTGGAATAACCAAAGGAATGATTTAACAATCTGAAAATGCTGCTTTGTGCTGGCAGAGCTTCTCTCCTTTAATGAGGCTTCTCATTAGGGTGATGTAAGAGCTTGCAGTTTTGGAGCCCTGCTTTAGCAAAAAAAAAAAAAAAAAAAAGGGCTATTTTTGTATGAGGAATGTTCCTCTGTGCAAGATGCATGATCTCAGTCTGGTTTTTAGTGTGTTTTAGGTTTGTGAGTAGAAGTTGGGAGCAGGAATGAGAGTGGGGATGAATAAACATCACCTTGTTCCCAACAGTGGGATGGTCCTTGAGATGAGGAGCAGTTGGGGACCCTTCTGGGACAGGGCCAGCACAATGATTCCTGTTCCCCTGCATTCCTCCTCTGTGGGGTTTGTGCAGCAAATCCATTCACAGAAGTGGCTGGGATTAAAAAAAAAAGTTGATTTCTTGCTCAGCCCTTTTTCCACCCGAATCATTCCGTGCTCTGGTTCTGGGATTGGAGCTGCCACCAGAGAGGGATTGATGGAGGCTGATTTTAGCAAAGAAAAGGCTGTTTCTGTGTGTGGAATTTTTCTTTGTGCAAGATACATGATCTCAGTCTGTTTTCTAGTGTGTTTTGTGTTTGAAATGTAGAGGGGAAGTAGAAGTTGGGAGCAGAAATGAGAATGGGGGTGAATAAACATCAGCCTGTTCCTTCAGTTCACAACAGTGGGATGGTCCTTGAGATGAGGAGCAGTTGGATGGGGACCCTTCCAGGACAGGGCCAGCACAAATATTGCTGCTCCCTTGCATTCCTCCTTGGTGGGGTTTGTGCAGCAAATCCATTCACAGAAGTGGCTGGGATTAAAAAAAAAAAAGTTGATTTCTTTCTCAGCCCTTTTTCCACCGGAATCATTCCGTGCTCTGGTTCTGGGACTGGAGCTGCCACCAGAGAGGGATTGATGGAGGCTGGGGCTGGCTGTGCAGCACAGCTGCCAGCTCTCTGAGTAATGTCTAGGACATGATGCTGTTGGGAAAACTGAAGGGTTATTTTGCTGTTCCAAAACCTCCTAGGCTGGTATGAAGATGAAGTTTTTCATGTGAACGCTTTTGGATTTCCGCCCACTGAGCCTTCTGCTGCCACGAGGTACAAAACTGGCTTTTGGCAGCCTCACTCCATGTTTCCCTATGGGTTTCTAAGTAAGATCATTGTTATTTCATAATTTCTCTGACATTCAAGTGTGTTATTCTTCCCCCTCCCCAAATGCTTTAAAATAAATATAATTTTAAGGAAGCAATTCTGGGACTTGCAGGCACTAAAGGCTGTAGTGTTGGCAGAAAAACCCTTCCAAAGGCCTTTGGGTTCTGCATTTTAATGGAAATTGGGATTTAAGCCCTTCTCAATTGCAAAGCCAGGTAACTGTTCCTTGGGAATAATAAATTCCTTTCTGCTGAAGGAGTGGATCCCTGGGATAGTGGAAGGTGCCCATGGCAGGGGCTGGAATGGGATGAGCTTTAAGGTCCTGTCCAACTGAAACCTTTTTTGGGATTCTAACTGGAGCATTTTAATGATGCAGAGCCTTCTATGGGAATATCAACTTCTTTGGAGGGCCTTCTAAAACTTCAGTGAAGGCTTCTGCCAAGCTGAAGCAGCTGGAGGAGGAGAATGAGGATGCCATGTTCGTGTTTGTCTCTGATGTGTGGCTGGACCAGGCTGAGGTGCTGGAAAAGCTTCACACGATGTTTTCGGGTAGGTGACAACTGCTTCCACTCCAAACCTTGTTTTCAGCATTTGTTCCCATAAATTCTTTGCACAAATAGTGTTTTGGCATTTTGTGCCATTTTATGGGCTGTGACAAGAACATCTCCTCAGCCCCTGGAAGTTCTTCCTGGGCTTGGTTTGAAGGCAGCTCCTTAGTTCAGAGAGATGAGCGTTGCTTCCCACTGCCAGAGGGCAGGGATGGGTGGGATGTTGGGAAGGAGTTCTTGGCTGGGAGGGTGGGGAGGGGCTGGAATAGAATTCCCAGATTTGCTGTGGCTGCTCCTGGATCCCTGGAAGTGTCCAAGGCTGGGCTGGATGGAGTTTGGAATACCCTGTGATAGTGGAAGGTGTCCTTGCCATGGCAGGGGTGGAATGGGATGAGTTTTAAAGTCCCTTCCAACCCAAACCATTCCAGGATTCTGTGATTAATGTGGACAACACTGGGAAAAACCAAGCATTTCTGAATTGCTCCTTTGTACTGCAGCAGTTTTGGAACAGCTTGTCCCTCCTGCCTCGGGCAGAATTGGGAGTGTGAGAGAGTGACTGGTTTCAAAACAACACAGAATTCAGGGTGGGAAACTCTCCTCACCCAAAGGGAGCTGGACACGAATCAGCAGAGTCATGCAGAAGTTACAAAACCAGTTCAGGATCTGGATCAGAGCTGGCAAATCCTGGGGGCAAACTGGGCCTGACCCAAAATTGCAGGTGCTGAGGGCACGAAGGGATTTTGGTCAGTGAGATTTGTGTGCTGAACTCACCTGGCAAAGATGCTCAGCTTGCATTTGCTATTCTGAGATTTAATAGGCAAGTGATAACCTTAATGATGAACTAAATGAGCAGCAGAGGGGGAGAGCAAGGAGAAATATTGATGAGCCATTTCTGTGGTCTAAGCAATTCTGTTCTATTTACCAGCCCCTTTGAAAACCAGTGAAGTAAATCCAAGAGTGATCCTGTGTGCTGGGAAAATGGAGAGGGGCTGGGATGTGAGATGAATGCCTGAGTAGCTGTTTCTATTTTTATTTCAGGGATGGGAATCAGGTTTCTTTTTTCCCCCCTCTTTGCTCTGAAGGGTGATGGGTGAGCTTGTGAGCACTCCTCAGATGCTCAGACTGCTCAGGCAATCCCAGTTACTGTTGGTTTATAATGCTGGAGGGAGAATGAAATGTTGGGAGAGCCCTTGAACTGGAATGATCATGGAGGGTTAACAGCAATCCATTGCTGTTCTCCTCTTGAAGGCAATAATACATTTTCAAAGGGCATTATTTATGATAATTGCACTTTGGATAATTCTCTGCCTGGGTCAGGAGTTGGATACACACAAACAATGCTGGAACTCAGCCTGTAAATGCCTGAGGGCTCCCTCAAAGTGGCATTTGTGCACTGCCATCACCTTTTTAAACTGAAAACAGATCAAGAAAATCACTCAGGTGTATTTATAGCAGCAGAGCTCAAAGTGCTGTTTCAGTTCCTGCTTTTTGTGGAAATGGGCTGAGTGCTGGAGGTGCTGCAGTGAATGGAAGCACTCACAGATCCTCTCTTTTCCCAGGTTATTCCTCTGCACCTCCCACCTGCTTCTTCTTCTGTGGAAATTTCTCATCTGCACCATATGGCCAAAATCAAATCCAGTCCCTGAAAGGTAGGGAGGTCTTTGTGAAACAGCCAGACATGTGCACTCCATTAAAATAATGATGATGGCAAACAAATGGAGAGAGCAGAAAATAAACCATTATTTTTTTAAGTGCACTGCAGCAGGGGAGGGGGATTCACCCAAGGTGTGTTTATTTTTAACCAGAACTCAGAAATCTTGTGTCCTGTTTTTCCCTCCCTCCAGGTTCTTTGAAGGCTCTGGCAGATATTATATGTGAATATCCCAGCATCCATAAAAGGTACAGAGCAAGGGGAAATCTGTTTATTCTGTGAAGCCTTTAATTGCTTGAAGAAGCTGAGAGTTACCCTATTTTCTGTGCCTTGTGAGCCAGCTGTGATCAGATAAAAAGCTGGTTTTGTAACAGGCCTGCAGCTTTGTTTTGGGAGCAAGGTTTGATTTTTATCTAAAATAGCTTGGGCATGGAAACTGCTAATGAGGGAGCCAAGGTCTCTCTCTCCCTGGAATTCTTTCCTGCCTCCTGCTCTCTGAATTCAGAACATCAGACCCAGTTTTTAGGATCAGTTTATATAAAAAAAAATTGTTGATTTTTTTTATTTATTTTTTTTTGCAGTAGTCGATTTGTGTTTGTCCCTGGTCCTGAAGATCCTGGGCCTGGCTCTATTTTACCAAGGTCAGTTTGCTTCACTTCCTCAAATCTTGGAATTTTGAGTCAGATTTGAGTTAAAAGAAGGTAAAGAGTCTTTGTTGATACCTCTGCTATTTATTTCAGACCCCCCCTGGCTGAAACTATCACTCAGGAATTCAAACAGCTGGTGCCATTTTCAGTTTTCACCACAAATCCCTGCAGGTAACCATGGAACTGCTATTTTTTTATTATATAGGTATATATTTATTTTTTTTACTAAATTATGTGCCAATATCATTTTCAAAACTGACAAAATTGGGGAAAATTTGCCTTAAATTTTCCAAATGAATAGAATTCTTCACTTGCATGAATTGTAACTGGTTTTAGATTTATTAAGACATAAAAAAATCAGTGAAGAAAGGAAGTAGTGCTAAAAAAATTGATTTTGAGGATAAAAATCCTGCTCAAAAGCATCNCAGTGCCATTTGCAGTAAAGCAGCAGGTCACTGCCTCTAAAATTCTTTTTGTTTTGTTTTGTCTCCTCTCTTGAGATTGAAATTGTGCTTCTCACACATCAGCACAGAGCTCTGGGGTGTGGTTCCACTTCATGAATCCCCAGCAGGAGCTGATGGGATTTATTGATATAATTGGGTGAGAAGGATCCAGGTAGCCCTGGTTTGTTGCAGTGATGGATGGAGTCTGGTTTTATTTTTTTAATATAAAATAAATAAAACACCCCATGGACAGTGATGTACCTTGGTTTTGTGGGCACATTTGCATTCCTGACCCTTCCCTGTCCTCATCCAGGGCTTTCCAGGAAGGAATCATGAAGGAAATGTAGAATTGCAACACTTTCTGCAGGTTGTTTTTTGAATACTTCACTTTTTTCTCTGCCTTTTTTTTTTTTTGCCTATTTTAATTCAACCATCAGCGTAAAAAATATAAATAGAGAGGGAAATTTTGTCACTGTGGAAGGAAAATTCATCTGGGAATCAAATTATTTCTTCTGTTCAGGGAAAAGACTTCTCAAGTGTGGGTCTTGTGGTTAATTGGAAAGTAACAAGGAAAATAAAAACCAAAAAATGAAAGTTGTGGCAGTGTTGGTACTTTCTGGGCTGGAGGAACAGGTAAACAAGTCTGATTGAGGAGGTAATTTTGACATCTTCAAATATTGGATGATGTGCTTTAAAAAGGCCTTTCTGTATTAAAAACCCCACAATTCAGGAAAGGAAAGAGCAGCTCAATGCTGGAGGAGAATTGCTGCTTTACTCTAGAAATTATTAATAATCAGAAGGAATAAGATACAAAAAACCCCAAACACCTCCAGATTCACCAAGTTTTTTTTTTATTAACACACACCGGTCCATCCAGGGACGAACTGGGGCTTACAGAAAATGGTTCAAACCAAGTGTTTGTGATGTTTTTTTCTGCAGTTTGTGAAGACCATTTTGTGCCAGGGCCACCTGACCCCGCTGCCTCTGTACGTCAGCCCCGTGTTCTGGGCCTACGATTATTCCCTGAGGGTTTATCCCGTGCCAGACCTGCTCGTCACCGCTGACAAACACGACCCCTTCACTGTCACCAACACGGACTGCCTCTGCATCAACCCTGTGAGAGCCCCTGAGCACTCAAACCCCGCCTTCCTCACCCCCCTGCACTCAGTTTTCCTCACAAAAATGGTTTTTTTTTCATGTTTTTTTCACAGGGTTCGTTTCCCCGGAGTGGATTTTCCTTCAAGGTGTTCTACCCCTCCAACAAGACAGTTGAAGACAGGTAAATACATTTTTATGTGTCTTTCTTTTCTCTTTTTTTTTCTTTTGCTTTTCTTTCTTTTTTCTTTTCCTTTCCTTTTCTATTTTTTTCTCTTTTCTTTCCTTTCCTTTTTTTTTCTTTTCTTTTCTCTTTTTTCTTTTCTTCCTTTCTTTTCTCCTTTCCTTTCCCATCCTTTTCCCCTTCTTTCTTTTTTCCTTTCCTTTCTCCTTTTCCTTTACTTTCTCCTTTCTTCCTTTCCTTTCTCCTTTCCTTTCCCATCCTTTTCCCCTTCTTTCTTTTTTCCTTTCCTTTCTCCTTTTCCTTTACTTTCTCCTTTCTTCCTTTCCTTTCTCCTTTCCTTTCCCATCCTTTTCCCCTTCTTTCTTTTTTCCTTTCCTTTCTCCTTTTCCTTTACTTTCTCCTTTCTTCCTTTCCTTTCTCCTTTCCTTTCCCATCCTTTTCCCCTTCTTTCTTTTTTCCTTTCCTTTCTCCTTTTCCTTTACTTTCTCCTTTCTTCCTTTCCTTTCTCCTTTCCTTTCCCATCCTTTTCCCCTTCTTTCTTTTTTCCTTTCCTTTCTCCTTTTCCTTTACTTTCTCCNCTTTCCTTTCCTTTCCTTTCCTTTCCTTTCCTTTCTCCTTTTTTTCCTTTCTCCTTTTCCTTTCCTTTCCATTCCAGATTATCAGGATAAAATCACAGGAAATTGATAATATAATCAGTGAACATTCCAGCAGTTTAACTCACCCTTCACACTTTGGCAGTGTAACAAATCCAAATACCCAGAACTAAAGCAATACATTTAGAAATGACAAATATCAGTGATGGGAATCACAAGCCAAAAGAAAAAGAAGAGATGACTGGACTGTGATTTTCAATGATTGAAAACTAATTAGGAAGCAGGTTTGTTTTTGGGGGTGGTGGTTGTTACATAAATTAATTAAATTTAGGAATAATTTTTGCTTCGTGATAATCATCAAGCCCAGAAGCCACTTCCAGGCTTTGATTTCACATATGTTTAAATCTGCACTTGTTCATTCCACTGACTGGAAAAAAGCCAAAGTATTAAAATGTATCAGAGGGCTTTCAATGGATGAAAATTTCCCTGTTTGAAATAAGGATGGTATAACCCATTAGGAAAAGCTTAAATTGATCTTGACCTTGTTGGATGGAGCAGCTTTCCCAGGGAATTAATGATGGATCAGCACCTGTAACTTCTACTTGAATATAAAAAATATCACTCCATGAGATACTTTAGGTCTTTAAATAGTAGAAAACATTACTGAGTCTTTCCGAAAAGAAACACAATAGCATTGTTAACTATTTTTTAAAATAAACCTTCTAAATATTGTTTTTCTTTGGTATTTTCAGCAAGCTTCAAGGACTCTGAATTTCTCTGGCACTGAAAAAAGGCAGTGAAGCCAACCATAGCTCTTATTTTTTACACACCTTGGTTTCATTATGTATCATGGACTTTTTATAACAAATGCCAAAGTCAAAACCCATTTGTTTTGTAC
This sequence comes from Drymodes brunneopygia, assembly GCA_013400955.1. Taxonomy (NCBI): domain Eukaryota; kingdom Metazoa; phylum Chordata; class Aves; order Passeriformes; family Petroicidae; genus Drymodes; species Drymodes brunneopygia. The sequence continues at coordinate 44,220 of VZTZ01016636.1, forward strand.
ACGAATAAACGTCTACAGCAAAAGACACCAGTGTCAGTTCAGATAAATTGTAAAGTCAGAGTGGAAAATAATTGGCAAAGCATAAAAAAGGTAAGTGGAGGAATCAGCTGTATCGAACAGGAAGGGAGTATCTTTTAAAAAATGAAGTTAAAGATAGGGAAAGGAGTCTGGAAATGGGGGATAGGATTTATCTTTGGATGGGAAATGCCCAGGAAAGATCTGTGAGGTGTTTTGTAATGGCAATAACTATTTGAAGATGGTGTTACACAGAAACGGCAGGGAGAGGTAAAAGCAAGGACGTGATCCTTTAGAACTCCGGGAAGAAGGCTGGGAGGAGGAAATCCTGATGGAGGAAGGTGGGAAGGAACGAAATTAAACCAAAAGCTGCTCCAGGTGCTTGTGGGCTTGGAGATCAGAGTGGGGCCACCCCAAAGTGCCCAGACCAGGTGTGGAACAGAGGGGACCTTCAGCACAGGAGCTGTTTCACAGCCCAGGGCAGGAACAGGGAGGGACGGTGGCATCTGGGCTCTGAGGGGACAGCAGGGCTGGGATGGAGGGTGGGAATGGTACCAGAGAATGTGAGCTGGACTGCTGAGGATTGAAAATGCTCTCTGAGGGGATGGCTTTGGAGCTGAGAGCTGTGGGATGAAGGAACATAAATTTGCAGAGTGATTAAGAGGTGATGGTGGAAAAGCAGCCCTGCTGATGGCAGGGGTGATGTTTGGGAGCGCCTGTGGGGAGGGAAGAGGCGAGGCCTGAGCCCTGAGGGCGGGCCCGCCATGCTGTTTGCGTCTCCTTGGCAACCGGCGGGGCGCCGCCGCCATCTTGTTTACCGTCACCATAGCAACGGCCGCCATCTTGTCTGGCGTCCCCACAGCCGCGCTCGGGCCGGGCCGGGGCCATGGCGGGCTCGGGGCGGCTGCAGGACCTGGACCTCAGCGCCGAGGAGGCGGAGCGGCTCCGCCGAGCCTTCCGCGACGAGCGCTTCCGCGAGCTGTTCGCCGAGTACGCGGCCGAGCTGACCGACCCCGAGCAGCGGCGGCTGTACGAGGAGGAGGTGGCGGCGCTGGAGCGGGAGCGCGGCGTGGAGGTGCGCTTCGTGCACCCCACACCGGGCTTCGTGCTGCGGACGAGCCAGGA
>VZTZ01016636.1:51556-61970 GCA_013400955.1 Drymodes brunneopygia
TTTTTTTTTTTTTAAACATTTACAGGCTGAAAAAGATTATAGGAAACATTCCTGAGGAGTTCATGGTTGGAGCTGAGTCTGAGTTAGGCTGTGTGTGAGGGATCCAAGTGGGAATTGCTCAGAGATAGGGAAGTTTTGTTTAACTTTCCTGGGAGTGTTGAGGCCTCCATGCAGGATGTTCTACGTGGATAGGATTTTTCTGCTTGGCACAGCCACCAGTGCTTTGTGAAGGAGATGCTTTGGAAGCTCTTGGTGCTTTTTCCTTCAGAAAGCAGCTGGGAAAAAAAAAGATGTGGAGCTGTTGGAGCAAGTCCAGAGAGGCCACAGAGCTGCTCTGAGGGCTGGAGCCCCTCTGCTCTGGAGCCAGGCTGGGAGAGCTGGGAATGTTCAGCTGGAAAAGAAAAGGCTCCAGGGAGAGCTCAGAGCCCCTTGCAGGGCCTGAAGGGGCTCCAGGAGAGCTGGAGAGGGACTGGGGACAAGGGATGGAGGGACAGGACACAGGGAATGGCTTCAGACTGGAAAAGGGGAGATTTGGGTGGGATATTGGGAAGGAATTCCTGGCTGGGAGGGTGGAGAGGGGCTGCTATGGAATTCCTGGAGAAGCTGTGGCTGCCCTGGATCCCTGAAGTGTCCAAGGCCAGGCTGGATCAGCCCAGATCACCTTATCCCATCCTCTTCTAGAGGGCCCTGAATCATCACAAAATCCCAGAATGGTTTGGATTGGAAGGGACCTTAAATCCCATCCAGTGCCATGGCAGGGACACCTCCCACTGTCCCAGGCTGCTCCAAGCCCCAATGTCCAACCTGGCCTTGGGCATTGCCAGGGTTCCAGGGGCAGCCACAGCAAATCTGGGAATTCCAGCCCAGCCCCTCTCCACCCTCCCAGCCAGGAATTCCTTCCCAAAACCCCTTCAAAATTTCCCCACATCACTTGTGTGGAGCTCGAGGTGGCAGAGTTATGTTTCTGCTGGCATTGGGAACACGTGGGAAAGGCCATGGGCTGGAATTGCTCCCGTGCTCAGGATTGGGGCTCTTGTGGATAAATGTTTTCCTTGGTTGGAGAATCAACCAAGCATGAAACCCTGAGAGCCCTGTTGGGAAGTGTAAGACATGGATATTTTAAACCTTTGCCATCTTTCAGGGAGAAATCCATTCTGCAGAGCTGTTTTTCCCTCATTTCGAGGCTATTTGGAGTTGTTACACAGTTTCTTTGAAAGTCAGGGTTATAATTTTCGATTTCTGAGCTACTATAAAGACTTATTGTAATAGTCAGGGGTCACTTCTAAGAAGATGCTGCTGGAAACTGGGGCTGTTGAATGTAATCCTCCAACAGTTTATTTTTGGTTCAGTTAATTCTGTGCTCAGCACTTCAAGACTCTTGGCAAGTTTTTTGGGGAGGTCAGAGAAGGACAAAGAAGGAGAACACAACAAACTTATTATTTCAGATTTTTCAAAGTAATCTCTTTCCCAAGCTACATTAAGGACCATAATTAGTTTGCTTCTGCTATAAAACAAACTAATTTCTGAATAGTCTTTAATTGGTAGCTGCATTTTGGGAATAACGTGACTACACAAAACAATTCTGTCAGGAAACATTATTAACCTGCTGATGAAGCTCATCAAAGCTGCTTTGGAGCTGTTTCATCTTGGCTGTCACGAGCACCTTGGAAAAGTTTTCATTTCACTGCAGGTACCAAAATTTTGAAGATTCTAAGGTCGAGCTGGTTTGCACTGGGACCCCACAAATGCAGAGGTCAGGAAATCTAGGTCTTCTTCCATTTTGGCATGAATTGTTGGGTTTTGACCAGAGAAGCTGTGGCTGCCCCATCGCTGGAAGTGTCCAAGGCCAGTTTGGATGGAGTTTGGAGCATCCTGGGACAGTGGAAGGTGTCTCTGCCATGGCAGGGGGTGGAACTGGATGGGATTTAAATTCCCTCCCAACCCAACCCATTCTGAGATTCCTCAATCCTTTCATGACACGAGCCACGAAAATAAATGAAGCCTGAAATCTGTCCTGCTTCTCAAACTTGCAGCCTGCGTGGGAGGTAACTGAGGATGGAAACTCCTTCATTTGGATAAATGAAGGCAGAATAAACCCATCTGAGCTGTGAGGGCACAGCTCTGCGCTGTGAGACACAAGGACGTGTTGGAATGATGAAGTGTTCTAGAAACCAAAGTCATCCCTGCTAAGGTTTATGTTAATTTGGTCTCAGTTTAGTCACAGGGAAAAATGAATGTGTACCAAACAGCAGATGACAGCGTGTGCAGGGGAAAAAACAAATTAAATGCGAAGTTGCTAAGAGAGTATCATAAATACCAGAAAACAAACGGCTCGAATTGAAGAATTATTTTACAGGGTCATTGAAATCAGCTGCAGATGGTTGTCCTCTGTTTGCTCTGGCTTGGAAGGCAGAGCAGGCTTTAGAATAAATTCCTGAATCATTTTTTTTTCCAAGGTCTGTGCTTTGATAACATCTGCAGTAATATAAATGCCTCGGTGTGTGCTCCCTGTGAATGCAAAGTCTGAGCTCCAGTGGCTGCCTGGTGGAACAGGCTAATGATAATCACCTTATTGACAACAAACACATCCCAGGGCCATGATTTATGGCAGGCCACGGGGTAGGGATGGGATAAAATGATAAATACTTATGGGAATTTGGTGTTGGGCTGGGAGGAAACTCGGTAAAATTGATTTGCAGTAATGAGTCAAAATTAACAGAGCAACATCACAAGCAGTTACTTTTTATCCTCATTTGAAGTACTGATTAATCATGGAATTATAGAATATCCTGAGTGGGAAGGGATCATCCAGTGCAGCTCCTGGCCCTGCACAGACACCCCAACAATCCCAGCCTGGGAATCCCTGGGATCATTTTCTAAACACTCCTGGAGCTCTCAGGGCTGTGTCCATTCCCTGGGGAGCCTGGGCAGTGCCCAGCACCCTCTGGGGAAAAAACCTTTCCCTGATAATAGACCTCCCATTCAGTTTTGCTTTTTAAACAAAATTCTCTGTGAAAAAAACAAATTCTTTTGCTTTTAATCAGGAAGAAATTCTCCAGAAAGATTCAGTGGGTTTTGTTCCCAAATTTCAAAGTCCTGGTTTCCCTGAGAAGGGACGGGTGTCCCTCACACAGCCACGGGTGCCAGATACAAATTCAGAGGGAGAAGAGATTTTTTTGCCTCATTTTATGGAGGAAAAGTAGGATGGGACTTGCAGCAACGTGGTCTAGTGGAAGGTAATGAAAAATCCTGAAATATATCCCGTGGCAGGGGTTGGGATGAGATGAGCTGTAAGGTCCCTTCCAACCCAAACCATGCCGTGATTCCACGACTTTTATTTTTCAGCTGGGTGAGGAGAGCTGTGCTTTGCTCTCCTTGGAAGTGCAGGCAGGGCAGCAGCGCTCGGCAGCCTTCCCAAATCCCCTCCAGGGGAGGCTGAGCTGTCTGCCTGTGCTCTGTGAGCCCAGCAATCCATGCCAGAGTTGGGAATTTTTCTCCTGCTCTGCCCCAAGGATCGAGTTCAGGAGCTTGTGGGAGTTTTGGTGCCGCACGGATTTCGCGTCTGCAGCCCCTGCCTTGTTCCTGTGCTCTGACACCTTCCCCTGAACTCTGCAGAGAATTTCCACAGCCTAAAGCTCTGGCAGATCCCTCTCTGGCAGCCAGGAGAGGATGCAGCACGAGGGAATCACGATTTTAGGCTTTGCATGCAGAAATGCAAGAATTGGGGATGTTCTCAGAGGGTTTTTGGTCAGGGCAGCTCTGCTGCACTTTAATCTCTCCCCAAACCATCCCAGCATCCAGGGCTGGCTCCTTGCCTGGATTTTAATCTTTCTGGATAGAAAATGAATCCAATCCTCTGCCTTGGAAAACTAGCAGTACGTGTGTTATGACTTTCCATATTGTGATTTCTAATTTAACCGGTGGAAAAAATAGGACTCTGGCTTATTTTTCCAATCCTGGGTTGTTTTTTTTCTTTTCTTTTTCAAGATGACAGTTAAATTTTGTACCTCAGACACAATGTGACATCTGGCTGTGCATAAGGCTCCATCCACAGGGGGCCAAAAATGTGCAGAATTGCCTTTTTTGCTTCTCGGTCTGCAAGATGTCAGTGATAATTGAATTTAACTTTCTTTGGACTGACAACAGGGTTGAACTGGACTGAGACATTTAAAAGTATGACTTAAAGTGGAAAGTTTGCAACTTCTCCCTGTTATTTCTGATTAAATTAAGAAAGGTAATTCCCAGATCTTAAACTACTCCTCTAGGTCAGACCATTTTTATTGTGTCTGTCTTTACCCTCAGCCCACACAGATAATTTAGGAATAACAAGGACACGGAAAGCTCTGCAGTTCTTATGAACCAGCCCCTCCAGGATATATTTTAGGTCTTTTAATTACCTGTAACTGATTTAAATCTCTAAACCCGTAGCAACATGTTTCAGGTTGTTTATGAACAGCCTGCAAACACACCCCAGGCTGTGTCTCTGCCTGTGGATTCCTCTCCTGGTTTGTTGTTTTTTATTTTTCCACCTGGTTTGTCTGCGTGGAGATCTGAGCAGCCTCGGTGCCTGGGTGTGAAATGGATCCAGCCCTGAGTGTTCCAGATCTGATCTTGGAGCAGAGATCCTGCACTGCCTCTCCAAGGAGTTTGTTTGGTTGTGTTTTCCTAAAGGCAGACAGGAGACAAACCCACAACAGTCTCACACCTCCCTGGTGTTAAGACAGGTGAGGGTGGTGGAATGAGAGAGAGTCTAAATCTGTATTTTAGTCACATATCCAAAGAGACAAATCCTATTTCTTTCAGCTTTATTATGATGCAGATTTGTAATTCCAAGCAAAATGAGCTAATCATTGGTCTTAATTAATTTAATCTCATTTTTTGAATGTTTGACTTAGAATTTCTCTGTCAAGACATGAGTGTGCTGTGAAACTTGGGAATCACTGTCCTGCCTTTCTTTGCAGTGAGTTTTCAGCTCCAAAACCCCCTGAAGTTTAGCACAAAAAGAGCATAACCTGCTGTTTTCTCTCTTTTTCTTTAGGAAGGGTTGTTTGTCAGTGAAGAGAACGTTGATGGATTTCTAGGCACTGCTTTCTGCCCTTCCCCTTGCTCCCAATCAGCACTGGAAAGCCAGGCATTAATTGAAGTGCTGGATGTTACTGAGGACAGAATTCAAATCAGGGTGGAGGTAAGGATCCCTGTGAGCAGCTCAGGCTGATTTATGTTCTTCTGCAAGATCCTATCAAATCCCACTGAAACAGCTTTGTTCCTGTTTTATCCTAAAAAAGCAGGGAAAACCCAGGGCTGGGGTTATTTGCAAGTGTAAATGTCAGTTTTCAGAACTAAATCTTGGTTTTGTGCAATTTAATGTGACCAAAAGATTGAAACCTCCTCTGTTTCATTTGGAAGATGGAGAACTGTGATCCAATCATTTTAAAAAGTGATTTTTTTGCCTTGCAGGAGTAGCTCACTCACTCACTCAGCCTTGTACAGGTAGAGAAATCCTAGAGGGTTTTGTCTGGGAAGAATCCTGCCTCATCTTTATTCAAACCATGTGTTGGAATACTTGGTGGGTTCCTGTTGTGTAGATAATTAAACATGAGGCTATTAATCTTAAACACTGGTCTCAAATTCAATCCTTGTAGTTTCAGGCCTCATTCAGGCTCTTCTTCCTCTGTCTAGAACAAGGCAGGGATCTGCCACGAGATTAAACTGTCCTCCCTTGGCAAAAATAGATGGGCAGATGAAGAAATCCAAACGTTCATTTTGTAAAGAGGAAAATGTGAAGTAAAGCCCTCACGTTCACTGGGATTTCTGGGTAGGAACTGCATCCAAAGTTCAGATGAAGCTTTCCTTAAAGGAAATATGAAAAACAGGAACAGCCAGGTCACTGCTGTGGCCATGGGCTGGGGTTAATGTGTAGCTGGTTTATTGGGAGGCAAGTTCACACAGAGCACATGACCCCTGGAACTGGGCTGGAGGCCCCAGCAGTTTCCTAAAGATAGTGGATCCAGCTGAACTTTCACAGCTGCTGTGGGATGTGCATAAAAAAATGAAATTCAGAGTGCTGGAGGGCAGATGAGTCCATTTTGGGAGCTAAGGGCAGCTGAGATACCTTAAATCATCACATTCCTGCTCCTGTATGGGGTGCAGGAGTTGGAGCTGATGATTCTTGAGGCTCCCTTCCAACTCAGGGCATTCCATGATCGTGTTCATGTGGGAGAATTGTCCAGTTTGGGAAGGAATCCCTGGTGTTTGTTGTGTTTCCTGCTGGAGTGAGCAGTGGTTTGGGGCTGTGAGAAGGAGACTCTGTCTCTGAATCCATGAATGCAGCTGCTCTTGGATAGATCCTGACTCTCCACTGACAGGACCCTATGGAATTACCTGCAGGTTTTTTTGCCAAAACACCCAGTGATGATGAAATTGGGAAATAGCAGTTTCCCAGCTCCTCATCTCCCGAGGCAAACTGCAATTCCTGGATCAGCTCCCCAGGCCAGTTCCAACCTCCAACAAGAGCTGAAATCCCTTGGCTGATGCTGTGGCCACTGGGATTTGGGATCAGGCTGGGTGTGGGGAGTGTCTGCTGCCCAGCCCCGTTTCCTAGAGCAGAACAACCTCCCTGCCACTCATTCCCAAGAGCAGGAAAACCTCAGCACCCACTTCTAGAAGGAGAATCATGGCATCACAACCTGATTTGGAACCTTAAGGATCATCTCCTTCCAACCCCCTGCCACGTGCAGGGACACTTTCCACTCTCCCAGTGAAGCCGAGCTGTTGGAGACACAAATCTCTCCTGTCTTTGCGTGCACAGTTTGTTCCAGCTATAAAATAATTCATTTATTTCCTTGACAGCCACAGGAACGTGATGGAGGAGGGACACTTGGCAGCTCAGGGGGAGCCCTCGCTGGAAAGACCCAAACAAAAGCAGAAACAAAGTGTCCTGCAGCTGAGGGCCGTGCTGCAGGATCCAGCCCAGCTCCCACCGCTGGAACAATGGGAAAACCAGGCTGTGGCTCTCACCATTGTTTGCAGCTTGAACCTCCTGCCACCGGTTCAGCGATTCCTGGCGGATCCGGGAGAAAGGAGCCCGATTTAGAAAGTGCTGCTGCAGCAGGAGACACGGCTCCAGGCTCTGGAAAACAAGGGAAGCTGCAGGGGGATGGGGATGAGGAGGCACCCCCAGGGTTGGGGAGCAGGGCAGGCTCCCCCATCCTGCGGGAGGTGAACCCCGAGGACGGCAGCGAGCGGATCCTCCGCGATCACCGAACGCGCTGCCCCGTCCTCTTCCACAACTCTTTGCTCTATGAGCTGGATTAGGTTCATTATTTTAGGATTTCCTTCTGTTGTTTGATGCTTGCTGCCACTTCCAGGATGACTTCGGGGCTCAGAGGAGGCTGTGAGTTCCCACTGAAACCGGCGCAACATCAAAACCTTACATTGTTAACAGTTTAACAATTTTATGGTAGTAATTTTACTTACCAAAAAAAGTTGCAGCTGGAGGTGACTCTCAGCTCCTGGGAAAAAAAATGTATCTTTATTGTTTCTATAAATTTTTTATTCTCTTCCCACGTTTCAGGGATTATTTGTATATATGCTTGGTCTAATGGCTCCCTCGGGAACTGAGCAGTATTCATCATTTTCCAAACCTTTCATTTGGTGATAACCGCAGGATTAGACTCGCAGTGATTCTGAGCAATCAAATGAAATTTCTAATTACCCGGAGAAGCTCTAATTAGTCTCCTAGAAATAATCAACATTTATACCCTGTATTCCATGCTAGCGCTGTGCCTCAGAGCTGCAGCACCCAGATATCCCCCAGCTGAACAAATTCCATTGCACAGCAACATCCTCTGGGTGCGTGTCTGCTCTGAAGTATTTACAATTGGTGAAATGGATTCTCTGTATCCACATCAGATTTATTTTTCACAGTTTCCCTCGAGTTTCAGCGTTTCTCACCTTCCCCAAGGCACAATAACCGAGAGCACACATCTAATAATAAACTTCCTGTTCCCCTTTCTCACTGCTGCTTCGAACCAACTTCTGCTTTTGTCTGAGAGGTGCTTCAGTGGAGTTGAATTCGCCTCGTTTCAGGGCATTGCTGTCACATTTCTCTGTGAAACGCCAGTCTGGGTGTGTGGTTTCAGAGCTCAGCAGGAGCCACAGCTGCCCAAAACACCTGCCCTGCCCTCCCTGGTGGCCCATCCTGCTGGAGCTTTGCTGGGCTAAGCTTAACCCCATCAGCTTTTTTGGGAGAGGCTGAGGCAACAGCACAGCCTCAGCACCAGCCTTGACCCAGTGGAACAGAACACGCAGCAATTACCTTGCAAAATTGTGGTTAAATAACCCCTGGAAAAAGAAAAAAAAGCATTTTCTGTCTCTGACACATTTCTCTGTTCTGCAAAAGCTGCTGAGGTGCTTCTGCCACCGTTGAGTTCAAAGAGGAGTGGCATTAAAGCAGCTGTGGCAGTCACAGATGGCTCCAAAGCTCAGCCCCTTCCCACCCCACAGCAGCAGCTTTGACACAGCTAATTTGAAAGCAACTTTAAAAAAATAAAAATCCAAACAAAAGGGATGTTGTGCCACCAATTTGCTACTCTTTTCTGCCTCAATTAATGAGTATCATTAAAAATTTAATGAAGTTAAATGCACACTGCTAGAAGGGGTGATGGCACGTGTCCAGCCCTTGAGATTAGAGAACAGAAACTTCCCCCTCCTCCCCATCCTGACTTTTTAGGAACACGAGATGACATCATCACCTTTTCGCTGACAATCAAGAACTTCTCTAGGCTTACAAAACAACGGAATTTTTTTTATTTCTTTCGGCAGAACTAAAAAAATCATATATTTATCTACATCGTAGTAAAAACAATGAGATTTATTTTTGTTTCATCCTTCATAAATTCATTGACACAGCGCAACCGAACCGGGACTCGGGGATCGGGCGTGAGGTGACCCCAGGTGGGACCCCAGGCACCACCAGAGCTTTGAAGCACCAAAAAAGATGCACTTAAAAAGTGTTCTACTCCTCCTCCTCCTCCTCCTCCTCCCAGCAAACACAGCAGCAGGTCACTTTTTGCGTAGGGGCTGCAGCACGTCACCCGTTTCCAAAAACGTGGTTGCCAAACATGAGAGATTACTATTTTGGGACACCTTTAACAAGAATGTTTATTCATATTAAAGCAGAAACCAAGTCATAAATGCTGTTTATACACGGTGCGTGCCTGGGAAAGACACAATGGAACAAGTCAAGGAGAAAAGGCAGCTGCTGCGAGGAGGATCCTCACTGGAGTCTGCGGTAACTCTTGCAGAGTTCGTGGTCCCTGATGTCTCCCCAGCCTCCGTTCTTGACGTGAGGGGACAGGGGAGCCATGGAGTACCTTTTACTGACACTCATCGCCTCGGGAAACAGGTACTGTTGGTTGCTGTTCAAGAGAGAGTCGATTTTGGCACTCTGGGTGGACGGTCTGCAGGATTTCTTGTGGTGCATGCCACAGTCCCCCGTGTGAAAAATCCTGGGGATTTCGGGAACTAGCACTTTCCAGAACTTTGGAAGACAAGAGACAGTCAAGTGCTGCAGAGTCCAGTCCCAGTTGTAGTCATCGTAGGTGCAGAAGGCGTCCGTGCACTCGATGAGCTTCTGGTAGGTGTCTCTGCCGAAGGCCATGCCCATGTTGTGTTCCGTGGACTTCCACGTCTTCATCTCCACCTTGTCGGCGCGGCCGGCGAAGCCGCCCCGCACGGGGCTGTAGGTGCCCAGCGACACGAGCTGGCACTCGGGGCACTCGCGCTGGCGCAGCGCCCAGAGCTGCTTGAGGACGTGGTAGAAGTCGGGCGCCAGGTAATGATCCTCCTCCAGGAACAGCACGGGCCCCGCGTGCTCCCGCAGCGCCCGCACGCGCTCCCACACGAAGTGCAGCTTCCACCACCAGTGGTGCTTGGTCTGCGCGAAGCGCGCCTCGCGGTAGTGCCCGAACGAGTCGGGGAACTCGGCGTTGATGCAGCCCAGGCGCAGCGCCGCCGCCTTGCCCACGTCGCGGGGGCAGTCGCGGGGGTCGTGGCCCGGGAACTCGCGCGGGTACAGCTGGATGCTGAACGGGAAGAACACCTGCAGCACCGGGCAGAAGTCCACGCGGGCCGCCAGCCGGTTCAGCTCCTCGGCCCACAGGTCGTGGCTCAGCACCAGCAGCACGTTCTCCACGCCGGCCGCCCGCCGCAGCGACTCGAGCAGCAGCCGCAGGTGCTCGGCTCGGTCGTGCACCTGCACCACGAGCACCACGTCGGGCCGCGCCGGGAAGCGCCCGGCGTTCCGCACCGGCTGGTCGAAGTTCAGGCGGTACACGAGCGAGCGGTAACTCAGCGTCGCGTTCTCGGACAGCTCCTCCGCCGCCACGGCGACCGACGCGTTGGTGGCGGGGCG
>VZTZ01016660.1:5341-15802 GCA_013400955.1 Drymodes brunneopygia
CTTACTGATCCTGAATTTGTTATGATGACCTTGTACTTAGAGAATTTTGAATGATAATTGATAAAATGACATATTTGAGCTTTTGCTGGCCCATGGCTTTTATCACTTAGCACCACTGAAAATACTGGAACAGATATTTAGTGACATCTGTGAAAAGAAGCATAAAAAAAATCTCGGTGTAGAATGTGTTATTATCTGATCTATTTAATTTTGTTTCTCATTGAATGCATCTTTCAAAAATTTAACTGAAAAAGTAGTTGTGATGAGAGATTAATCATGTTCATATAGCAAAAGAATTGCTTATATTATAAAAAAGAATCTTAGTCTTTAAATGAGACAAGAATCTGCTATTTCCTAATATTTTACTAGATTTTCTATGGTTTAACTCTTGCCAAAGACTGAGTGGTTTAGGACTTGTTTGGATGAAAAAGGAAATGTGTTACCTTTCACAAAAACCTTAACCCCAGGTTCAAGGGCTGATTTTGCATTTAACATGTTGTATTACAGAAGAGACCTAGTGACTGTTTGATTCTGCGCACTGTTTTATAGAAAGTCAACATCCACATTAGTCGTGTCATCTCTTTTGTTTTATTGGCTGCCTAGGTGACTACTCCATTTGACTGTAGTAGATGTTATGCTGAGAGAATGTCAGTTTGTAAGGGAACTAATATCTTTTGGTACTTCTGAACCAAGATAAGTAAATTAATTGTAAATTACCTGCTCGCATTTTCAGAAAAACTAATGGGATACATGTGACTCAGTGAGTTCTGGGGCATGGAGTTATTGTAAGTGTCATTCATGAAATAACAGTGATATCTATAGGTGATAGAAAAAGAATTCCAATGTGCCAGTTACAGCATTGAAGTGACAGTGGAAAAGGGAGAGAAAAAACTGGGTTTTCTTATCAAAGCAATTTCTTGACACACAGGTCATGGTCAGGGTTTAGGAATACTGCAATTTAGTATGTCCACCAAAAAAACCCAAAAACCAAAAAAACATATTGCTCCCCCTCCTCCTCCAATTGGAGGCACAAATAGTGAAGATCACAGGTTAATATAAAACAATTTACTGGAAACAAAGAAAATGAACAGTAACAACAACAATAGTAATTGCAAAAGGTATAGAAGAGAGGGTGATCTGTATGCAAAAATGCTCACCGTGGATCCTACAACAATAAACAATTCTGGATGGCTTCTGCCATCACGTTTTCTTGACCAGCAGGAGCCCTTCCCAGAAAAGAGTCCTTTTCCCCCAAACTGGGTGCAGTCTTGGTGGTCCCAATATAAGGTATTAAGCTATTAGGGAGCACCCAAAGGGGTGAAGGGACTTGAGGGAAAAACTTATGAGGAACAGCTGAGGTCACTTGGTCTGTTCAGTATGGAGGAGACTGAGGGGAGACCTCATCACAATCCACAACTTCCACATGAGGGAAAGAGGAGGGGCAGGCACTGATCTCTTCTCTGTGGTGACAATGACAGGACCCATGGGAATGGCCTGAAGTTGTGGCAGGGGAGGTTTAGGTTGGGTATCAGGAAAAGGTTCTTCACCCAGAGGGTGGTTGGAACAGCTCACCAGTGCTGTGGTCACAGCACCAGCCTGACAGTTTGAGAAGCATTTGAACAATGCTCTCAGGCACATGGTGTGACTCTTGGGGTGACCTGTGCAGCGCCAGGAGTTGGACTCAATAATCCTTGTACATCTCTTCCAACTCAGCATATTCTCTGATTCTGTGAACACACATACATAAAATCTCTATTAAAGAATGAACTGTCAGTAATAATTTATATTAATTTCCCAGTGCTACATATTTACGCATTACATAGGTTCTCCCTGATTCCCAAGCAACTGGATGAGGGAGGAAGAATGAATATTTATTTCTTCTTTCAAGGTCCTGCTTGGAAATTTCTGGAAAATTCCAAGCTTGATTTGATAAAATTATGAAAAATTTGATATTTGATAAAATTATGAAAATAGCTTATTGTAGAATAAGAACCTGTATTTCTGACTAGCAATATATAAGAACTCACAGAAACAGACCAGGGTAGTAGAAGAAATTCAGAAAGCCTAATTTATCAATTAAATATAATTTTAAACTTGTTCTACCAGTAATAAATGTGAAAATAATTGTATTAATTAGTATACTGACAAAAGTTTAACAATTATTTCTTTTCTTATTTTTGATCGATTTATGTCATGAACTGCAAGACTTTTTGAAAAAGAGATTCTATTATACCAATAGCAGTTCATGAGTAATCCAGTGACAAGATTATGTTCCTTATGAATACATTTTTGTGTATTACAGTTCAGTTGTCTCTTTAGTAAAATAAATTGTCTAAATTTTGGTTAAAGTTTTCAATGATATTGTTTACCAAACTGAACTGGCAGAGATTACAGTTTAGATGCATGTTACAAGCTTTTTTTGTTTGAAAAAGTGTAAAAGGCATCCTCCTACAGAACATCATTTTCTCCTGAAACGCACATTGAGACCCATAGGAGTTTATTGCAGCATGTTGCATGTATAAAGTCCTTCTTTGTTAAGACCTAGGACAGTTCTACTAATATATGACAATATCATAAAGGAAAGTCCACTTTGATTTGCCTTATTAATTTTGCAAATATGTATTAAATTACATAGTAGGGCAAATGGTATCATGACTGGTTGACAACAATTTAGAGATAGGTGTTCAGTGATAAACTATTAAACATGAAAATACAACTTTGCCACTAAACTTTTGGTTGGAATGAAACCAGGAATCAGACAAAATAAGTACCAGATTTTGTAGTACAGACATAAGTGAGTAAATCTTAAAAATTTGAAATGTGAAGCTTGGGATCATTTAGTCAGATATTTCTGCTGGGTAACATGGATCACACTATTCTGTACTTCTGTGAAGTAAAAATTGTCTTTGTCCCAGAGGGCAGGCAATTTTCTGGTGCAGGTGGCAGGGGATGTTGACAGTAAAGGCAGCAATAAAATCAAGGAGCTAGTGAAAGGAGTACAGTTCTCACTGTGAGCTGTCGCCATGAGTAAGACACCTGACTGTACATGCTGGCTAGTTTTCTATTTTAAATAAGACACAGAGAGAAAAAAAAAAGATAGTCTCAGAATTTGGTGAGATAGACTTGGTTTTTTTTAAATTTAGATTAATTCAGATGCAAAATTTATATTTTTGATTCATTTCCTTGCTTTGCTGTAACCTATGAAATATTTACCTACACATACCTATACTTAAATATGCCCTCTATTCCAGAAGCTGGAGAATAGCAAGTCTATACTATGTATATTCTAATTATAACTGAGAAAAATATGTAAAAAGAAAAAAAAAGTTACTGCCTTCAAAATTTACATTTTAAAGAAAAGACTACTCCATTTGAACACCAAAATAATTCTAAATAATAATTCTGGAAATACTTTTCATCCTTAGAAGTAGCAACTCCAATATGAGAAATACTATAAAGGTAGGCTGTAAAAAGATTTTATTCTGAACAAAAGTCTGTCAACACATCCACACACAAAGATGGAAAATTTCAAAATCAAAATATGAATTGTTTATGAGTTAATAATTAACCATGATAGTTCTGGACATCCATCTCTGTTGATTTGCATGATGACCCATAAAGATTATATTCAATGATTTCTCTTAAAATACTTGACCAAGATGATGATGCAGATTAAAATACAAAACTAAAAAACTTCTTATAAAGAAGTAGCTGTTGCAATTCAAGCCCTTTGGTCTGTGAATTGGGTAGAATGCTAACAGTATATAGCAAAGCATCACTTTTTGCATTCCCTGTTCACTTCTGTCTACTGTTGACACTATGATCATAAAAGCTCTGAACATTATGATCACTAGTCCTCTGAAAAAGGATATCTTTCTCTATATCTTTAATAAGGAATAGTTCAGAGAGGCTGTTGCTGTGCTCACTAGATTAAAATTCTTCCAGAACTAAAAAAAGACTTTTTTATTTTTCATATCTGTTAAGATTATAAACAGTGAAAGAAAGTTAAAATAAACTATTTAACAACATTCAAGATCAAGAACATGTACGAATAGGTGAAGAATATGTGAAATACCATTCACCCAACACTTTTGAGCTAAGTCAAATCTGGTCAGAAGAGGGAGTTAAAGACTTTTGTCCATTTTGGTCCTTCAGTTCTACTGAAGGTAGTTAGTTGATGAACTTCATTGTAAAATGATGAATACAAGATAAGATAAGCTTTGACCACTATGCCTCTTTGAAAATATTTTTATTACAGAAAGACAGCTGAAGCACTAATATTGAAAAACCAGCAATATACAGAATATATACTGAATATGTACTGAATAAGAAGAAAAAAAATATATTTCTAACTTCACTGTATCAAATTTCTGTCTTAAAATAATTAGACATCTATTCGGATAAAGAGTAGCTTCTAGTCTTGTGTTTCTGTTAAGTTACTACTTTAAAAAGTCACCTGATGGACACAGGAAGGTTTAATTCTAGAATAGCCATTATATTTTCCCATTAAATTGTAACACTTTGAGAAAGTTGGAGACCAGGTGGTTGATTACATCTGGATTAAATGCCTACTATGGAATGAAAGGCAAGGCCAATATCTTTTCTATACCTAATTAATCTCTTCCTGAAATGAGAGTTATATGTTACACAAAAGTATGGGAATTGTAAGGGAAATTTTATTTTGCTTTTTATGTTACTCTTGTAGGTATTTTTTTAATGATTCTGGCTTTTAAAAAATTATTAAAACATTTTTAATATAATGTGGCACTTGATGTTCGGTTTTGAAGTCTACAAGACAGTGTTAATTTCAGGCATGTTTCTGTAATTAGAGCATAGTGCTAACAACATCTATGTGGAGTTCCTTTGATTTATATACAAACTTCTGCATAAGCTTGGGCACTACAGATATTTGTAAAAAATAAAAATGGTATAACTTGCCGTGCTTTGAGGGAAGATAAAATAGAGGAGTTTTATTTCTTTAAAATAGACCACCTTTACACTAAAGAAGTGGAAGTACTTTAAAATCCTTATTTTTAAAATATAGATTTAGAAAGCAGGGTAGAAAAGCATAATAATTTCATGAGAAATGTGTTTTTAAAATCAGGCTCCAAATGGATGCCCTCTGTATTCTCAAGGCTGAGTCAAAACAAAGTGGAATCTAAGTTGAGCAAGACAGCCAGTGGAAATACGACATCCTCAGAGTGAATTTTACAGCTGCTATAGGAGCAAGTAGTTTCTCTTTGATGAAAGCTTGAATATAAGAAAGAGAAGCTGGTGAAAAATGTCATATTCTAGTATCCATCATAAAGATTCTATATCTGCACCCCATGCACTACATAAAATTTGGTTTATGTTTTACTACATCTTCTATTTTCATGTTGTTTAAAGATATATACATGCATCAGAGTAAATTAATCCCTAAATTTCAAATTCTACAAGTGAACATTATTAAAAGTTACATAAGTGGTTTTGCTCATTGTGAAAATCTGCACTTTTTAATGACAATACATTGGTATTTAAAGAAGAAAAGATATTTTGTGTATTTTCTTTCTTACATGTTAAGTTATTCTTGTTTATAGGGGTACAGATTTTTTTAATCAAAAAGATCTCTTACCAACACATCCTAAGTATAGTAAAGTGGAATATTTATTTCCATAGAAAGGAGGAAATTTTTTAAATAGAACATATAAGTCTCATATTACTTTCTCAAAATCAGGAATTAAAAAAAATGTTTGGACTTCAATTTTCAACAATGAAAGTTGTATTTTCATTGTAAGCATATAATTGCACAAAGTTAAATTCACAATATAACAGTATATTTAGTCTTAAAACTCATAAGATATTACATGTCTGATCCTGAGATACTTGAATAAAACACTTAATAGGGTGAAAAAATATATATGAATGGGCAAATATTAAAAGAGCCTATAAAAGTTTTAGTTAAATAAATATTATCAGGTAATAGATGACTATTTTTTAAAATGTGAATTATTAAAATATATTTTAAAATCCCACAGAAGTTCCTGATAAAATTAGAAAACTTTATCAAAACACTTAAGAAGCCTTGTTCCCACAAAAGAGAGAGTTATAGGGGAAAGTTCTCATGTTCTATGAAATTTAAAAACTAAAAACCCATTTATTTTAGATGGAGTAAAAATAAATTAATTCAGTTTATCTACACTTACTATCCTTGCACATCATTAGATACTTCTTGGTATGTGTGCAGGGTTCTGTCATGGTCCTTGTGTATAAGTTACAATTAACTCTGCTAAATTTCTGTCTTGTTGCTGCTCAGTGAATGCTTATGAAATATTTATCAATCATCATAGAGCAAGCTCTGTCTCAAAACTCCATGATAGTAGGACTTGTGCAAGCACAGAACCAGAAGGTGGAAAGTGCAATTTAGAGCATTTGCCATAACAAAAAGGACAACATATGGATAAAGGTATGCTGGAAAACTCAAGGAAGCAATGAGGCAATAGTGGTCAACATGACAGATGGTAGTACAGACCTTCAAGAGCATAAGCATTTCTATGAGTAGTTTTAGTCTACTTTTCTAATTTTTAGATAGAAAAGTAGAGTTTCTATGGTGGATTTGAAAGTAGACAAAGGAATAGTTTTGAAGATATTTACAAAGAATTCCCCCAGGTGAATGACTACACGTTGATGTTTATTTGAAAATTTAATAATGTGATGATGAGAACTAATATCATGAGCTACTAAGAGGCAGAAAAAAATCCTCTTGATACTACACAGAGATAATCAAAAGTTAGGAATTTTGAAAATGAAGGCCAGCAGTTAATTCTTGATATGATAAAAACAAGGAGAAGACTTTGGAAACATTCAAGATAAAATGAGATTATGAGAACCTGGATCAAAGCACTTGTGTATTAATGGAAAGGAGAACTTATAGATTAAAACCTAGACAGGACTTGAGTATGTAAAGCAAGGAAGGATCACTAGGCATAATACTAGTAATTCACAATACCGGAGTAAATGTGGCAACTGCAGGGCTCAAACACAGCAAGAAGTCAAGATGTGTCTGTTAACCATATCTTACATGGTAGAAAGTTATATTTTGTTAACATGATGTGACAGTTTTTTTCTGTGGACTAGAAGATTTCATTTTGGCCTGATTAAAGAGGTCTGAAATAAAGTTGTGCTTTTTTGCCTAGAATAGTAGTTGAATTTTGGGTAAGATTATCTAGATTAGAATTCAGCTGGGGAAATAAAGAGCTTAACCAGGGTTGGAAAGCATTTTGGGACTGCTGTGAATAGAAAGACTGAGAAAAATTCTCAGAGGGAAGGAAATTTAAAAAAAAAATTCAAAAAGCCAAAAATCCATTGAGAAAATAATCATGGAAGAAAATGAAAAAAGGATTTGCCTAACTAATCTGATGATATTAGACAACAAAGACAAGAGTGTCATCTTGTCTCTCAGATTTGGACACTGAGCTGTTTAAAGAGACCATGAGAGATCTTTTGATGGATCCAGATGTTGTCAGAGACAAGAGAAAAAAAGGAAAGAAAAGAGATGGTAGGTGGAAAATTAAATGGAGAAAGACATTCTTTAGTCTGAAGATACTAGCCATGTGCAAGGAAACAGCAAAAAGAAATGGAGAAAAAGAAGAAGGAGAAAAGGAGAAGAAGGAGAAAAGGAGACATTTATGGAAAAATAAATCACACTGAGAAGAGGACCATATAGTTCCATATTTTTTCCATTTGTTTTCTTGGAAGAAGTTAAGCCAACATTTTGTGAAATAAAAAATGGAGGTAAAAGGAGAAAGAACAGAAGATGGAAAAGGCATGACTGGCATTATTTTAGAAAACTGGAATTGTTTAGCAAGAAACATGACCAAGCTGAAATCAGAAAATAAACCCAAATGTCCTCTTCCACTGGACCAGTTTGCCATATCTGCAAAGAGGAAGAGAATGGAATAGGTCAGCCTTTTGGACTGAAGATAGAAAGAACCTCCACTGGAAGTAATAACAAAGAGAAAATAAAAATAATTAATAAACAAACAAAAAAGAAAAAAGAAAAGGGAAAACAAAATTTGAAGTGGCAGAAGGGCTTAGAAGAGAGAGGACGAGAACTGAGGACATAATACTTCTGAATTTGAAACCACGGAACAGTCATACAACTGCATTCTTGTTTGTACCAATTATGAAAGGAAGTGGGAAGTTTATCCCAAGTTATTTATCAGCAAAAATGCATGCAGAATTAAATTTATTGTGTTTTGGTTCTTGTGGAAGGAAGTATATGAACCATATTACCAGGGAGTCTGGAAGAATTTAGGAGAAAACTATCAGCAGGGCTTGTTTGGCAACCCGTTGTGTAACTCAGGAGCTTTTTGGGGAAGCTGAAAATTGTATAGTCTAAAGAAAAATATAGATTGAAAACTCACTCAGACAGAGTAGGAGTCTTTGAAAGTACTTGAGCCATTTTCTGTAAACATGTTTTGTTTTCTGAAGAATTGTTATTTTCCTTAATCAAGACTTCATTAAAAAAATGGTTTGTGCTGCTCTTTTCCCCTGTTTAGGTAATTTACACCATTAGATATTGCAATAAGAAAAACAACAGTAAACATAGATAGCGTCTTTTACATGGGTGCTTGAGGTCATCGTCTCAATGACTGAACCATTACCGCTCTCTAATTATGTCTTTATTCTTCATAAATTTGGCATCAGCCTAGCATCTAGATATAGATATCAATCTTTCTTCAAGTCAGATAAAAAAGAGTTTCAAATTTAATTTTTATCATAACCCATTTATCCTTTTGTAATTTTACATGGGAGAAAATGAATAATCACCAGTAATAAGCATTCCACTTCACTGTAAGCTTGGAAATGCATAAATATTCTATAGCAATATGAAATCTCAACTGTAATTATAAAATGTAACAAAGATAGATGTGCAGGATTAGCTCCTTACAAAACTTAATTGATTGTAGTTAAGATAGTAATTCAATAAGTGTTCTGATTTTGTGATTTTCTTTTGCATGAAGAAAATAAAGACTAACATACAATTTGCTATATATTTTTGATAAAAAGTAATTTTCATATCTGGCCTCAGTGAAGACCAAGAGTTGTGACATTATTTTGTTTGGATTTTGATAGTGCTGTTACATGAATTACAAGGAAACACAGAATTATCCTGTTGATAAGAAACAAGTAATTTAGAAAGTTTTTTGGCACCAAGGGACAGATCAGAATAAATAATCCACATTATTAGTTCCAGCCTTCAGAAACCTTCCCAAACTCAGAATTTAAAGGTGAGTTAACAAGCTTTCATTCATGCATGAAGCATGAGGAAAGGTCATATCTTACACAAACAGTTGCCATTGAATATGTTAACAGGATGATAGTGATTTTCACCATTTTAATAATGAGATTTCTAGGGCAGAAAAAAAAATACAGGTATCCATCCTGTAATCCTAAAGTAAATCCTAAATGGATCCATACACACACTGAATTCCAGATTGTAAGAAGGTGCTTTTGTCCAGATATTTACTGTACCTTTTCAATAGTTAGGCAATCTTCCCAAACAACCTCTGATTATTACCTTAGCTGACCAGCCATGTGCCTAATCAGCCAATGACCATATATGTACTTATTCCTTTGTACACCAAAAGAGAGTTTTATGTCTTATGTTGATCAAACTTTTCTTGTTGCATAAAGGTAGTATTCAACATTCTCAAACATATAACACCAAGGTTTGAAATTAAAACAGAAAGTTATATTTTAAAACATTACCTTCCTGTAGCAAGAGACCTAAAGTTTGTTTTCTCGTTTCATATTCTTTGAGTCTATCCAGAGAATATCTCACACTGCCAGGCTGGGGAGGCATAATGCTACAGAAGTCTAGAGCTGCTACTTTGAACTTTGAAAAGTCATTACTGTCCATATCTCTCTAGATATGGCTTAGAGTTATGCTTGAATCATAAATTAATTATAATATGGAATAGATTTGAATTCATTTGCTCAATCATAAATATTTAGTGCAACATTAGATATCTTGGGATATCTAAGATACCTTCATGGACCTGGAAGATGTGATGTAAGACAAAAAGTGACATGTGGATGTGAGCTTACTGGTCCATGGTCAGAAATGTGAAGAGGTCATTCAAAGGCAAATTGAAGAGAAATGTCTTGCATTTCTTGTCTAAATCCTGCATATTCAAACACAGCATGGTCCTCTAAATACCACTGGAAGAAATAAGGAAGCTGGAACAAACATCTGCATGGTGAATTTCTTTGTTCCCTCCAGTAATATGCATAAGAAAAATTATCCAATGCACATTTGTTGGGGTTCCTTTGCCTATCCTATTTCTGCCCAGAACACTTGATGATTCAGATATAATCCAGTTATATGAGAAACCAAATTATATGAGAATAAGGCTTTTACTTTGGCTTTAGTTCAAGGACAGGAGAAAAATTATTGATAATAATAATAATAATAAT
>VZTZ01016674.1:20179-32003 GCA_013400955.1 Drymodes brunneopygia
CTACAGAAAAGCTGCATTTAGAATCCAGAAATCAATTACGTTATCACCATACTACATTATCCAGAGTCTAGAAGAGCAACAACACCAAAGGAAGGAAGGAACGAAGGAAGGAAGAAAAAGTTGCAGTTTGTCTTCAGGGGACTCCTGAGTACCCAGTGAATGCTCAGGGCAGAAGTTCTAGCATTCTGTCCAGGGCAAAAACAGAGGTGGGTGCCATGGTGTTGTCCGAGACAGCCCTTTCTCTGTGAGACAGAAGAGAGTTTGCTCCACTCTTTATGCCTGATCTTGGAAACATGAGGGCATTCTAAGGACATCACCAAGCTCAACATGTGCAGTACATCGCCCTCCAGGAATAATTACATACTTGTTCTCAGGAGGAAAGGCATGCCAAAAAGGAGATATTAATATCAGAGATTTACTGTGCCACATATTTTTGGAAAAACTAGCCTGTATGTACAACTTGCTTTTCAACTGGAAGAAAGGTATTTTGGTTTTCACTCCCTCTATTCTTTTAGGAGGAGAAAACTTCTTATCAGACAGGCTTGTCTCTTCCACAAAGCCACTGCTGCACAATTAATTAGCCAGATTTCCCAGCTTCAGAACCAATTTTTAATAGTTCATGTCCAATCAAGTTTAAAAACTGAGGACATATTTCTGTGGTTTGGTTATCAAACCAAGAGTTTCCAGAACTTGTAGTGATTCCAAACTACATCTTTGTGCGCTCAAAATTTCTGCCATGTCACACCATCAAAGGGACATGTTTGCAATGAAAACATTCAGAAAGTGACCCAATCACTATGGGAAACTCTTCAGTCAAAAACACTGAAAAAACCTCAGTATTTTTATACTTCTCCTGCAACATCCAAGTGTTATGAGTTTGGTACTAACAAAGGGAAAAAAATTACCTCTTGTATCTTTAGTTTCTTCTTCCATGAACCTGTAGTAGAGATTTCTGACTGGTGCACTCATAGACCTCAAAGGCTTATACAAGATCTTGTACTTCTCCACCACGGCCTTGTTAATCTCTTGAACAACAGCATTAATCTGATCATATGATATACGGCCTTTCATATACCTGCAAATAAAAAATAAAAACCAGAAAGTCACCAAGTTCCGTGTTTATTCTTCTCTTTCATCAGCCTTAACTGAACAAGCCATTCCTAGTTGGAGGCAGTTTCTCCTGCTTTGTGTTAATGAATACATGTAGTAGTTAATTCTGTTCATTTCCTTGATTGTTTAACAATCTTGAAGGTAAAAAGGCCATGACAGAACCTAAACTAGAAAGACAAAATATTAGAAAGCTAAATTAAGAAGCAGAATGTATTCAGTGCTCAAGCTGTAAAAACCTTTCCAAAATGCAATAAAGGTTGCTTTTATGGCATATCACTTAAACTACAAACACAGAAAAATCAAAGAACTTTGCAGAAAACAGCATGAAATGAAATGTTTGCCTAGGAGCACATTTTGGTTCATATTATCACCACAAATAACCTGTGTTTGATGTTACAGCCATTTACTTGGGGTGTTTTGAAGAACTACTAGTTTTGTGTTGCCTTCTGTATTTGGCTGTGGAGCCTACTGAGCTGTACGGATATGGTTCTGCACCACCAGCATCCATTTCTGAACTCTCAGAGCATTTCATAACACTAGTACTAGAAGAATAAGATCCGGTGATAAGAGCCTAGAGGTACAGGAAGCACAGAAGATAAAGAACAAAGTGATGTGGAAATACTGGAACACTGGAATATTTGCAAGTAAGGGTATTCAGTATTTATAGATGTAAAGCCATGCCTTCAAGGAAAAGGAACTGCTGCACACTGAGAAGCCATTAAATAAAAATGAAATCTGAAACTCAAATGGCAGGCAGTAAGCTAAATACAACACAACCTCCCCCAAAAAATGGCAGTAAGAGCCAGGCCAGCCTTGCAACCTGCATTGTCCTGTGGCCTTCATTGAGTTGCTGCAAGGGACCAAACCTGGCTGTTTGTGTTTGGTTCAGTATCAGCTTGCAGACGTGAGGAATTACACAAGTGCTACCATTCATTTTAAGAATGAATGCTATAGGTCAGTAGAGCAGGTGGCTAAAGGCTGTGGGACAGCAAGACTGAAAAGATCAATGAACAGCAAGTTCCTCCCTTGTTTTAATCTGAACAGACAAGCTCAGTCTTTGGAGAATATACAAAGAATTCAAATCAGAAGATAATTACAAGTTCAGGATTCCAAACCAGAATTCGGGCAGGCATTCTGCAATTGCCAATTAAAAATAAGTGCTGTAGATTTCAACAGCAGCCAGTCCCTGACAGAGACAGGCCTGCAGGGGGTGTGTAAAAACTGAATTCGAAGCAATTGCCCTGACTCCAAACAGAGTTTGAAACATAGTAGCCACCAAGTTACTCCCAGGCAGCTTTCAATTTTGTTGATACTTCGATTAATTCAGTGTTGGAGGTGCAGCCATCTTGTAGTTATACAAACTCTACTTTGCACAGTAATAGAAGCAGCACTGCCAGCCCTGAAATGCAGCCACAGCACAAACACAGCCTGTAAGCACAGCAAGGCTTTGCCTGTGTGCATGTACTGCTGTTTATGCTCCCTCTGCCTCCCTGTGCCACAGGGGAACGTGCAGAGCAAGGAGGGCTAAGCCCAGAGGTATAAAATACCTTATTTAAGTTTCTCTGCTCCCTCTGTCAACACACAGACAGTGAACACACTTAATAAAGCCAAGGGAACACCTCAGCTCATCCTGAAGCTGAAACAGGGAGGCAGGCCTGGGTTGCCTAAATCTAAAAATCAAGTGCTCTTTGAGAGCCCCTCAGCCATCCAAAATGCTTTAATCTGAAATTAAACTCTGTCAAAAACAAGTGGAATTTTTATTCTGTGCATAACTAAGGATCATAAAAACTTCAGCTGTCCCACAGCACTCTGATGTTGCTACCCAACCATGGCTGGCAAACCCATTAATGCTGATATTTATTTCAGTCCATACGTACACTACTGTAAAAATACAGAGTTGAGAAGTTCCAAATTCAGGCATTTAATTTAGATTTAAAAGAACTTTAAAATCTGCCTCACTATTCCAAATGCAATAAAATTCAGAACTCTTCCTTAAAGAAAAAGAACAGAAAAAAAGAAAAAAAAAGTGATCCAGTCAGTTTCTTTTTTTAATCTATGGAAGTCCTTTTTCAAAGCATTTTTCCATAGGTATGAAAACCAGAGTACAGTGCTATGCTCCTCAGAGAAAACAATAACATCAATGTATCACATATATATACCACTGCAAAAGAGACAAACCTTGTGTCTTAGGTTATAATGGTATGTATTCTATCACCATCTNTTGTAAAGGTCATCTCCTGCTCTCTCAAAAATGGCTAGGCTAAAAGAGCCATGCATTCTCTCAGGCCACCATCTTCTAAGACTTGAGAGTTATGATAAATGCACAGATTTTAAAATACTTTAGACAGTAAGACTTTTAGAAAGCAGTAAGAATTCTAGACACAGAACAAAGCAAGCATTTTCCTTTGCCTCAAAGTCAAAAGTTAACAAAGACAGATACTGTGGAATGTCCTTTATCTGCTCCCTAAGAACACCTCCCTGCAACAGATTTGAAGGTAAGATAATTGGCAGGTTTCTTATTGTGCAAAGTGTTCTGTTTGATCAGGGTGCCCCTTTACCACAGCATGTACCTTTGTTAAATACCAGCTGCCCAGTCCTAGGACTATGAAGTCACTGAAGCCTGTGTGTGTCCCTTTTAGTGGCCTGATGGTGTTAGGAGCAGAATTTCCTTCATGTTCAGCACAAAGCAGGTAAAAAAACCCTTGATTTTTCAGTGGCCACCTCCCACCCCCAGTGCTCACCTGAAGAACTGGGCCCTGAAGCAAATTCTCATTCTTCCAAGAGAATACATTTGGTGTAACAGAATTTGGGTTACAAATATTTGCTGCTTAGATTTGGTCAATCAGTATGTGAAATTGCAAGTACTCCCTCAATCTTGTACTACAACATTGCCAGGCAACAGAAATACTTGTAGATTAATAGATCTATGTAAATTCATGTGAATTTTCCTCCACAGAACAAACATGCTTCTCCCATCTGAATAAAATTAAATTATTTCTAGAGCTCAACCATCACAGTCTAAACTGCAACCTTTCCACAACGTGTGCCTTCCAATTCTGCTTATTCTGTGGTTTTGTGAATCTGTAATGAATAGGAAGAGGATCTGTCTGGCCTCTGTCTGCACCCTCCATGCCCATGAGCAGCAGTGGAAAACCTTCCACTTTCAAGGATTACCACAGACACCTTTGGGTTGGAAAACTGTCTGAGATCATCAAGTCCAACCTTTCTCCCAGCACTGCCAAGGCCACCACTGAACTGTGCCCCCAAGTGTCCTTCCACCTGTCTTTTGATGTGGAAGAGCATAGTTTTAACTGGAAGTTAACACAATATTTGGCTGGAATGGTCTGTGTCTATTTCTCTTGCCACAACAGAGATAAAGACCAAAAATCCCCATGCTCCAGCTTTATTCTCCCATAATTTTATCAGGAGAAAACTACCTAAGGGAGTAAATCCACAAAATTCCTGAGGTGTTCTACAGAAAAAAATACCAGGTGGATGCTCATCTAAGAAGTAACCTTTATCATTAGCTCAGCATTCAGGATAATGAAGGAAAGGGACATTGCTCACCTGCAAACTTTGAAGCCTATAGAAAAAAATTATTGGAAAGCCTCAGGTAAAGTACAGGCTCAAAAACATTTCTTATTGAAACAGGTATTGTCAGGGAACACAGTGAATCTAGAGTCTCAATAACAATTCGGCCTTAGGCATCAAGTGAAATTTCTTCTTTTTGCAGAAATATTTACCCATGCCACCCAAATGCCATTTAAGAAGTTATTCCTATATGTCAGAATTCAGACAAGGATATCCATTAATCAGGTCCTGATGTTAGGGGAAAACACCCATACCTTTCTATTCCAGAAATTTGGGAATTTCAGTGCAAAGTGGGTTTTTTTTTGCTTTTAACAAGTCTGATTTCTTTTCCTGTCTCAAAACAGATTGGTAAGTCAAGACTTCGAGTTTACAGAAACAAATAGTTGGGTCAAATAAAAACAGCATTTATCATTATTTTCCCTTCTATATGTAAACAAACCCTTC
Organism: Drymodes brunneopygia; assembly: GCA_013400955.1. Classification (NCBI taxonomy): domain Eukaryota; kingdom Metazoa; phylum Chordata; class Aves; order Passeriformes; family Petroicidae; genus Drymodes; species Drymodes brunneopygia. Next base: position 25,325 of record VZTZ01016674.1, read on the forward strand.
ATCTTATGAGATGATGGCTCTCTTTTTTTTTTTAATGCTGGTTCTCAAAACAAGATGAGGATTCACCTGTTAGCTAATAAATCTCTGTTCACACATTTACAGTAACTTTTGAGGTAAGAGGTTTGGGTTTTAACAGACCAGTTTTCACCTTCCCAATAACAGCATAAAAAAGAGCCCAATTAACTCCATTCATTCAGTTTTCAGGGTTGCTAGCGTTGCATTGAAACTATTTGGAGCTATTATCATATTTCACCCCATGAAATATTTAATCTCTTTCAATCCCAGTTCTGCAGGAGGTCAGTCTCCCAAACCTGTGTGTGCCACCCAAATTGATATGCCAGAGTGTTGACGGAAGCCACGCTTACTTACGCAGGAACACATTCAAACTCCTCTGCGGTTATTAATGCTGCCTCCTTAATGACTTTTGTCTCTTTTGCAGCTTTCTTAGCGTTTCTGGGTTCTACAGCTTTTGTTTGTCCTTCGTGTTTCACAGCTGGCACAGTGATGCTGTAAAATGAAGGAATATTCAGTGTATAAACAGCAAGTAAGTAGGAAGGAGATTTCCACTACACTATCAAGTCTGCTTAGTCACAGACCTAAGTTCCAGCCTATCTGTTAGGCTGGATGAACACAATTAATGATATTTCACAAAAGAAACATCAGTAAAGCAAGCCTACTCTCTTTCCAATGGTATCCTTCAGCTGACTTCAGCACAGCTCTTGGTTTCTGTGCTACAGAGGCTACTAGCAGGTGAGCTGGAAGCAGTCCAAGACCGGCATGGTGCAGCTCAGAATTCAATGTACCATTATGCAACGCAAGACCTGGCTTTTTATCAGATAAAACACAGCACAGAGCTGCAGCCTTAACGAGCAGATTTAAAGTACTTCATAGCTCTTTGAAACAGGTTCAAATCTTGGGAAGCCTGACTCATCCATTAAACTTTTGAAGCAAAGGAATTCAGCACCACCTAGCAAGCAGACTGGCTTTTTTATACTTTAAAATTTTTTTTAGACAAGATCCAAAAGGTCAAAGAATGTCCTGATTTATTCCTGATTATTAGAACATTATTGTCATAAAATCACCCTTCCTCTAAACCCTCAGCTCAGAGCCTCAAACCCCAAGGGATTTGCCAGCCACCCACGGTGATGCATATGGCCAAATCCACTGCCATCAGAACACATGGACATTCCTGGGATGTGCAACAGAATTAACTAAAGCAGTACAGAGTTGACCTGGACAAGGAACTGATCGTCTGCTTGGATCTGACTTTGCCACAAGAGATCCATGTTGGACGTGGGGTCCCACAGCAGTGAACGGCACAGAAGTGCTCCATCTGTCGACCTCAGGGCCAGGATTTGAGGTGTCCCTTGATGTGACACCGCCAAGCATGGTGTCCTATCCCCGAGGAACACAAGTGCCGTGGAGAGGACAGCGAGTGCCACCTGCTGGACCCCTGCACTGCCTGGTTGGTGACACAGGAAGAGGACACAACACAGCCCTACTGAAACCTAGCACATCTGCAGCTAAACTTACCCAGATGTCATCATCTGAAAAACATCTGTTTGCATCTCAACAACAACAACACGAATCCTGGCACCCTGCAGCCAGCAGGGAATGTCAGCAAACAGGAGAGAAAGGGAAGGGGGGTGGATTTCAGGTGGTGGTGGAGGTGGCTTTGGAATCAAAGGATAAACACAAGAACCAAGGGAAACAAGCTCACATCTTGAAACTTCATTCCTCCCACGCTCCAGTCTCCAGCTGTCTATCACACTGCAAAAAACCTTTTCTAGATGATTCCCCATCCCCAGGCACCCCTCCTTCATGTCCCCACCCACTCCCTTATCCCTGCACTGCTGCAGAGAGGTGGTACAGACACAGTTCACCACTGACCTGAACCCTGAAAAGGAAGAACTGATGCTTGTTTACAAAATCTGGCTCTGGTGGAATGGGAAACTGCTCTCGACAAACACGTGGGATACAGAAAACTTGAGAGATATTGAACTTGCTTTTTATTTCAGTGAGATTCCTCTGGTAAGCAAGAATAGAAAACACAAGAATACAGGAGAGAAACAATAGCTAAAGTCATGAATCATTCAGTTTCTCTGTGTGGGTATTTTCATTCTCCCAGGGACTTCAAGTCCTGTCTCACCAGCAAGTGCTCCTCTGCTTTCTGCATTATCTCATGGAAATCACTCAACAGCCCATTAGTACTCACAGCCCCACATATCTGGGGACATAGGAGAACAGAAAGAGAGGAGGCCAGGAGAGGAAGGTTTGGGGAAGACATCTGAAAACATATTTACAGTGATACACTGGATTTTGAACAATTATGTCCCTTCTTACTCTTCCTTGACCCTCCAGTGCACAACACAGTGAACACCAAGAAGTGACAAAATGGGGACAAAAGGAGAAAGTGTGCTTTGACAAATGGCATTATCATACAATGTATTATTACTCAAGAAAAACCAGCAACAAACTGACACTGACAGAACAGCAGCTGTGAGCTGGCTGAGTACAATCTGTAGAAAATTATCAGAAAAGCTTGGTTTTACATATTGTGGTTCTCTCTAGAAAGGGAAGAACTGGCTAAAGTAATATCACAATTAACTTCCTGATCACAAGCAGGACAAGACTGGAAGGAAAACGAACATCCCAAAGAATCTTTTGGTGTCAGAGGCAGCACAATCAACCAAACAAGCCTCATTTACATCCAAACAGTTTCCAGGAGCTAACACAAAGTTAAGACAAAGGATTTCCTACATTAAAAAAGTAAGTTATGACAGAAAGGCAGAACCCAAGTGGTAATTTCTGAAAAACTTCAATTCTTAGCCACACACACAGAAAGCAACATCTAAATTGAAAGGAACAAGACATCCCTAGAGACATTTTGAGGAGCTGTTTCCTAAACTGTGGGGTTTGTGTCTAAAGGGTGGGAATAAGAAAAAAGCTTCTGCACAAGCCATCCCTTCATCGGCTGAGAACAGTTTCAATACAGTACGTACACCAGTGACCATATTGCTACACACCAACAAAAATTACAGTTCATTTTTCTCTTCTGGAACCCTCCTTCCATATATTTAACCTTTTACTTTGTTGGAATATGTCTGTCACGTTTTGAGACTGAGGCTTCTCTGGCATTAGGAACCAGACCAAATAAAGCCGGTGGATTCAGGGCACATATTGGAAGCACTGAATTCAAACTGATGCATTGCCTTCTGACAAGCTACAAGGTGGGAAAGAAGTTCTGGGATCCCCAGATACTAAGACTCTGCAGGTTACCCCACCTGACATATACCAGCATCACTCCAGGAAAAAAAAGCAGCTCCAACAGGACAGAGAAAGGGGTAAGTTAAAATGCCTTAGAAGCCTTCTGAGTAACAGCTGTTATTTCACATACTTGTCATTTTCACACACTTGAGCTACTTGACTCTGAAAAGCTTCTTACCACAGCCCTCTCCAAGGCAAGGCTAGCTGAAATAAACAGAAGATTGCTGTGGGGAAAGGAGAGCAAAGGTACCACAAACACAATTCAAAGTCCCACAGAATTATGATTTGGAGTTTTTTTTTTAAATTGCATTTGCAAGGACAGCGGTGAACTTCATTTCTAGTGACCCAGCATTTGGGTCACTAACCCTTTAATCCATAGGCACTGCAGTTATAAAATCAGTGTGTTTGTGATTCTAAAGCAAGGGATGTTCAGTCTCAGAGAAGCACTTACTTTCCACTACATCAGACCTACCCCTGGAAGCTCCCATGGGAACAATTCACTATTTTATAGACTTGACCTGAGAGATTTGTTGGGGTGCTAGCACAAGCCTGGCCAAGAGCCAGCTCCAGAATCAATACACACTACAACTGTGGCTCCCAAAATGTCACAGTTAATATGGAGTGGAAGGAGCAGAGCTGCACAGCGCTGCAGCTGGACACTGCCAGGAGCAGCCCGAATCCCCCAGGCTCATGTACCACATACCAGCTCTGGGTTGCTTTAGGCAGATAGGGTGGAATGTGTTCAAGGAGGTGCTGTGCTTCATTCTGATCTCTCTCAGCAGCCTTCTGGATCTCCTGAAAATATGAGACAATATCAGAAATCTGATCCTACTGACATCAAGCAAGTAACATTAAGGCAATACTAAATTAATTTTCAGCATTATTAAGAGGTGTCCTTTATTCTCTCCCCATCATCTTACCTCCTTATCCCATAATTTCCCCAGGGAAACTGGTAAAGATATAAAGGAAGGAGTGTCTGTCCTCATCCTCAGAATGTCAGAGCAATTTGAGCAGGCAAAAGGAACTTTAGCAATGCACCCACAGCAAGGTCTGCTCAGGGCAATGGTGGTAATAAAGACGAGATACTATGGTAAACTCACCTACATTCTCCAAACATTTCCACAAAAGACTTACCAAAGGCAGTGCAAACACACACTAGAATAATAGACAAATATTCTAACTGAATACTTTTTGTAGCTATTGCAAAGATGTATAAGTAGAACTGCTCTTTAGATCACAGTATCTATTATGATAGAGTCATGTTTTCAAGGCCAGTGACAAAGACATGCTTTTAATGGCCTTCAGATGAAGGACGGTAGGCTTAGGTTAGATATTAAGAATAAATTCTTCCCTATCTGTGAGGGTGGTGAGGCCCTGGCACAGACTGCCCATAGAAGTGTCCAAGGCCAGGTTGGATGGGGCTTGGAGCAGCCTGGGACAGTGGAAGGTGTCCCTGCCCATGGCAGGGGGTGGGGCTGGATGAGATTTAAGGTCCCTTCCAACTCACACCCTTCTACAATTCTATTATTATAGGTATAAGCTTTGAAAAATACAATTTTTAATGTTCGTTGCACTGGAGAACTGCTTAACAAACCATCAGCAAGCCTATTCCAAGCCCCAGCTTCTCTTGTAAGCACATGCATCCAAACATCACTAAGGATCTAGCAAAAAAACCGTGCCATGCGTATCAAAGATCTCTTGGAATCTTTCAGTATTTTATGAACAGAAAAAGACAAAGGTTACTTTTAGTGAATCCTTCAGTTTTTCTTGCTGTTTAACTTCAGTTTCCATATCATCCAGGAGTTCATGTACAAGGGCTATCTCATTCTGCATTTTGCAGAGCATAGGCTTGCAGTGTTCATCTTCACCTGTCGAAGAGGCAACGTTGAGCTACAAAGCCTCCAAGAAAAATCCAAAATTGGATATTCCTCCCCTTCACAAGCAGTGATTATCCAACTCCCTACTTCCCAGCCACAATATCCATCCAGGAGAAGCAGCAAGCCAAACTGTCAGCCTTGTACTCTGCACAGCCAACAGAGTTCATGGAATAATTTAGTTTGGAAAAGCCCTCTAAGACCAGGTCCAACTATTCCCCCAGAGCCCTGTCAAGGCCATCACTAACCTGTGTCCCAAATGTCACAACCACATGGCTTTTAAATCCCTTTGGGGATGGGGACTCCACCACTGCCCTGGGCAGCCCCTGCCAAGGCCTGAGCACCCTTTCCATGAGGAAATTCCTGCTGTGCAACCTGAGCCTCCCCTGGCCCAGTCTGAGGCCGTTCCCTCTCCTCCTGTCCCTGTTCCCTGGGAGCAGAGCCCGACCACCCCCGGCTGCCCCCTCCTGTCAGGGAGTTGTGCAGAGCAACAAGGTCCCCCCCCTGCGCCTCCTTTTCTCCAGGCTCAGCCCCTTTCCCAGCTCCCTCAGCCCCTCCTGGGGCTCCAGCCCCTTCCCCAGCTCCGTTCCCTTCCCTGGACACGCTCCAGCCCCTCAGTGTCTTTCTTGGAATCAAGTGCAAACCAAACCCCACTGTTACTCTTGTTTACCTATGTCTCTCAATAGGATACACTTTTTAATATTTGAAATCTTCGCATGGATGTGGAAGCATAAATCTTCCAGGCTTGAGGATGCCATATCCTTCATCATTGCACTGAGGGGGAACAAAAATGAAGGCAGGAATTGAACAAAGACCCAAGTTGCAAATATTATGTACAAAAGCAGAGTTTTCAGAAGGACCCTGATCTGTCAAAGAAACAAAGGAAACATAAATGAAACAGTATATGGAGTAATTCTCTTTTATCTTACTAAATTGAAGGCAGGAAAGGAGGCATAAAGTGACTGGCACTGGACAAGCCAATAACTTTCCCAGAAATCTGGAGATTATTGCAATGTGACATTAGTGCAGCTATTCCTCATGAAACCAGGAGCATAATTATTATATTGAAGTGTCCGCTGAAAAAGGAGTTGGAATTTACTGCAAAAACCAAGAAATACCTGGCTTATATAAGGCAGTTTTAGAAGGCTCTCTCAGGGAAACTACATCAGACGATTGATGTTTACAGAGGTGTGCTTTTTTGGAAACGTAATTAAGCAAAAAAACCCCAACAGTGTTAGCAGAGTTGTTAGTGAAGTCTGGAGGCACCAAAAGGAGCTTTATATATCGACTACTGTATAGTCTATAACAATACATTTATTAACTCTATTATAGACAGGAATTGATTTAAAAAAAAAAAGTTATACAGTGTGACAAACGCCCGCATTTAACAGTGGCCCGGCACTGAGCGCTCACACAGCTCCCTCCGGCGGCTCACACTCGGAAACTTTTTAAAAGTTTTTATTCCGCTTTTGGTTTAGAATACTATCAACTACCGCGCTCATTAAACCCGTTCTAGAGACCTGCCGCCTTCCCTACCC
>VZTZ01016674.1:32308-50952 GCA_013400955.1 Drymodes brunneopygia
AAAAAAATAATATACTTTCGCTAGAAACTGATTCCAGCAGCAAAAATCGATTACCGATTTCAGGAACTGTCGTCAGACGTAGTGGAAAAAACAGGAAAAATTACATTGTTGTATTGAAAAGATAAAATTAACAAAGAAGAAAAAAAGGTATAAAAAGGCACCTCAGAGAAACTGCAACTGTGAACTAGCGAGATTCGAACCTATAGAGATCGGAACTCAATTCACCCAGCGCCGACTGCCCGGCTCGGCGTTGCTTTTGCTTCGTGGCTCTTTTTCAAATTTTATACTTGATTTTTAATAAATTCTCTTTAATCATGATATTGATTGGCTCGTTTATAACACAGTGATAGTGATACAGAGGGTTTAGGATTTAAGGGTTAATTGCTGATTGTGGATATTACTGGTACTGTTAAATTTTGCAGCTGCTTACTTGACAATGTATACCGCTTGCTCAACACTTACTATGCTTGCCAAGCAGAAGGGAAAGAATATATGGCCATTGATAAGAAAAGGAAAACGGGACCAAAGATCCTGTTTTCGGATCCTGAAACCATCTCGAACGAGCTCTGGGGTTCGGACCTGGGCTAGGAACTAAGAGAGCATGCGCAAGGAAGAAAGGTAAAGAGTCTATGTGAGGGAGACCTTTACTTCCTCACTAAGTGACAATGCGCAGGCGTATTGGAATGCTAATGACTTTTGAGCTAATTATAATATGAAACGGCAACAGACAATGAATACGTATAGGTGTATTGTGTGATTTAATGCATATGTAACTTGTAACCAGATATATACCAAGCCAAGTGCCACTGACGGCACGCATGGATTTCAAGAAATTATTCTCCCGTGTGTCACAGCGCTGGCAAGATATACTTACTTTACAACTGTGTTAAGTTGTGGAGTCTTTCCGCGCTTCAATAGGACAAGGGGACATAGTCTCTAGCTGCGCCAGGGGAGGCTCAGGTTGGATTTCAGGAGGAATTTCTCCCTGGAAAGGGCGTGTGGGCACTGGAAGGGGCTGCCCGGGGAAGCTTGGAGTCCTCATCGAAGGAACGCCTGGACATGGCACTCAGTGCTCTGGTCTGGGTGACAAAGGTGGGGATCAGTCATAGGCTGGGCACGACCTTGGCGGTCTTTACAACCTTTGACTAATTCTGTGTGTCTGGAGGGATTGGGAGGAAGGCGTAAGGCGGGAGCTCTGAGGGGAGCGGGAGCGAACGGCTGGAGCGCGGAGAGTGATGTCCATTTTAGCAGCTGTGTGAACACAGACACTCAGTTCACCTTAGAAAGGAGACATTGTTTATTTAGCGCAGCGTGCAAGCAGGACGTCCCCACTGATCAGCCTGCCACAGGGTAAAAAGTTTATACGGCATTATACGGTAAAATTCACATGAACACGCCTACCTACTGCATATTCTCCGCCCACCTAATCCACGTTTATTTGGGTGATGTAATCTTAGCGCACGGCTTGAAACAGAGGTTCTTTCCTTCACTAGGCAAACTCTTGTACAAGTAATTTCACATAAACTACGTTTACAAAAGGCGAGAAAAACCTGAAAGACATAAAGGACAGCGGGAGGGGGAAGGCGGGAACGCTGAGCAGAGCGGGAAGGGCGGGAGGTGGGGGACTGCTGAGGGAAGCAGGGCAGAAGCGAGGAAGGGAGGCGGGATCACTGAGGGGAGCGGGAGGGAAGGGCGGCGGCAGGATTGCTGAGGGGAGCCGGGCGGGATGGAAGGCGGGATTGCTGAGGGGAACGGGAAGGAAGGGCGGATGGCGGGATTACTGAGGGGAGCTGGGCGGGAAGGAAGGTGGGATCACTGAGAGGAGCGGGAGGGAAGGGAGCCGGGATCGCTGAAGGCAGGATCGCTGAGGGAGCCGGGCGGGATCTTTGAGGCAGCGCCGACAGGCGCCCGCTCCCGTTCCGCCCCTGAGGACTTAACTCCCAACAGGTAATTGTGATAGCATGGACCAACAACCGCCACACCACTTATTACTTGGTTGTATAAATTCAGTTTATTTCAGCATTTAACAGAAGACATAAAAACTCACAGTTCCCTCCGTTCTCTATCCCCAAAATCCTGAAGAGCTTATAAACAGATTAACATACAAACGATTTAAAGGACTGTGTTAAAGCAGGGATACAATCCAAGAAGTGATTGTGTCCAGCAAAATTAGGGAGAACAGAAAATGTGCAAAAGCAGCGCTACAGCAGGTTATTGAAATAGCTTTGTACAAGAATGCATCTTTTTAACATTTTAGCAGAGAAATGTGGTCAGGGCAGAAACGTAGCACTAATTCCCCCAGGCAAACCATAGGAAAAGGAGGAAGAAAATGTTCAAAAGCCCTGTTTCATAAGGAATTTTTAATGTCAATAATTAAGAGATTAAAAACAAAGCAAAGGGAGGGAGTTCTGAGTCGAAGAGCTCAAAATCTGGGTTTTTTTCATGTTTGGTAGCTGCTCCAAATGCTTTTTCTAGACTTTAAACATGGGGTTGTCCTGCACTAACAACCTCTGCAGTAAACAGAATTACAACATGTGACCATAAGAAAGGGGAAAAACCCCCAAACTGCACAATCAGATACAGAAAAAACATACTACAGATCCCCATGCCTATGAAGAGTATTTAAACCTGGCATTCAGAAGTTTCTTTTGCTGTTTAAACCACGTCATGGGAATGATCTGAGGTTTGTGCAGACAACTGAAACCCCTCTTGCGGTCTTCCACCAGTTTATTGATTAACAAATAAAGTTTCTGCTGCATATTTTCAGGGCAGAAGAAAGAAGAGCAGAAGAAAGTTTCTTTCTGGAGCCGACTACATCACCCGGTGCTACCTGAAGTCACAAATCCAAACTTAGCATAATGTTTCAGACAGCTGTGGTATGGTCACAAGTCAGTTTCATCAGGAAGCAAGATTGTTCTTTTCAGTTTATTAAGCAAACACGCCTGAGTAAAGAGGCTGATACCCACTTTCTTCTTTCTTGCAGGTAAGCACACAGATGCTCAGCATGCCGAAGAACTGGAAAAGAGGGAGTGCACGAGAGAGTTAGTCCTGCTGTATTTCTGTTTCAGCCGTCAGACTAAACACCCACACAGTAGATGACTTCATTGCATGAAAAAAATTCACTTGGAAATACGTCAACAGAAAGTGTTATTTTGCATACCAATTCCCAGTAATTCCCAATTCCAGCTCAAGTGTTTCCTCTCTGGTTTGTCCCATTAATTAATACATTCACATTAATTAGTACTTATCCTGCCATGGGGAAAACTTCATTGAAAGGCTGGGATTGTTCTAAAATATTTAAGCATGCGTTTGGACAAGGAGTGACAGGAATGGCTTCCCAGTGGCAGAGGGCAGGGATGGATGGCATACTGGGAAGGAATTGCTGTCTGTGAGGGTGGGCAGGCCCTGGCACAGGGTGGCCAGAGCAGCTGTGGCTGCCCCTGGATCCCTGGCAGTGTCCAAGGCCAGGCTGGACATTGAGGCTTGGAGCAGCCTGGGATAGTGGAAGATGTCCCTGCCCGTGGCAGGGAGTGGAATGAGATGAGCTTTAAGGTCCCTTCCCACCCAAACCATCCTGGATTCTGTGACTCTGTGATAAAATACATTCCTCATTGAATTTCCATCCCAAATCTCCCACTATCTTTTAAATCCCTCCCATCATCATTAGGCAGATGAAATGGAGACACTTAGAAAAACGCAAGTGAGGAGCATAGGACTGAGTCTACTTCAGAGAGAGAAGAAAGCTGTAGGCTAATGGGACAGTGAAGAGGAAGAAGACCTGAGATCCAAGGGCAAACAGTACTATTTTCCATGAGGGAAGAGACAGGAACATTTACCTTTACGATGGCAAACCCCAGGATTACAAGCATGGCATAGCTGATAACGCTCTGCAGCCCAGACTCCAGCTCCTGTGCACAGCCCTGCCATGAAAGAAAGAGGTAAAAACACATTAAAAGGTGTTCATCCAGCTGGAACTCATTATTATTTTCTCCCCCAACTTTTCCAAGGAAGCAGAGCCTGGTAAGACCTGTCTAACCAGCACTGCAGACCTGAAGAACTCCATTCTTGTCTTCTAGACCTGATGGCTTATTTTCCTGCATGAGGAGAGGCACTGACAAACTGCAATTCACTGACATTTGCTGCGTCGGAGTTTCCTCTAGCCCAGGTCACTTAAACAAGCTCCCAAAACTCAGAGCAGGAAGACCATCAAAAAAAGTCAGCCTAGGGGCTTATGCCCCAGACTGAAGAACCTGGTACGGAGTTAATAGAATCAGAATAGTTTGGGTTGGAATGGACTTGAAAGATCATTCTGTTCCATCCCCAGCCATGGGTAGGGACACCTTCCACTGTCCCAGGCTGCTCCAAGCTCCATCCAACCTGGCCTTGGACACTTCCAAGGATCCAGGGGCAGCCACAGTTCCTGTGGGCAACCTGTGCCAGAACCTCAGCCCCCTTGCATCTGATGTACACGGATCCTCTTTTAGCTTAGAACCCCTGGTCCTGCTGCAACAGGCCCTGCTAAAATGTTTACCTCATATTCCTCAGAGGCAACCTTTTGGCCCTGGCAGGGGCTCTGAGGTGTCCCTGGAGCCTTCTCTTGTGCAGGTGAGCACCCCCAGCTCTCCCAGTCTGGGTGCAGAGCAGAGGGGCTCCATCCCTGGGAACATCTTCATCCTCCCGTTTCAGCATGATCAATCCTAATGAGTCTGTTCCCCTGCCCCGCAGCTATTTAACTACAGCTCTGACCATATCCCCAAACTTGGCCTGACGTGTTTCCCTCCATGGTTCCACCTGGCTGAAAATGAACATGGCCCAGCTGTGAAACCAAGCCCCTCATCCTCACCCGTGTGTTGAGTTGCTGGGGCTGATCCAAATGCCCTGTGCAGTTCTTGGCCTCTTGCTGGCAGCAGCTCTGGGGGACGCTGTTGTTCCCAGTGGAATTAAACCACTGGGTGGTTGTCCAGTCACTGTAGTTCTTTACCCCGCAGCAGTGAAGCTACCAAACACAGGAGAGTTACACAGCAGATACTGTTAGCTAAGATTATACATATGTATTACTATTACTCATGTATGTATTACATATATGTAGTACATATGTATTACTATTGCTCATGTTGAATTAGACCTCTCTTAAACACAGCGGGCTAGAACTGCCATGAGTTTGCAGCAGATTTACAAAGCAGCTGTGCTTCAGAAAAGAATCACAGATGTAATAAATCAATCTCCTTCACACATTATTACATCCTTCTTAGTTTATTCTTTGTGAAAGCTCCAATATGAACATGACAAGTTGCAGGGTAGAGTCTTCCATCATTTTGGTATTTTATGGTGCAGTGTTCTGAGCAGCAGTTATTGATATGTACTTATCTGCTCTGATGCAAATGTCACTTATATCAAACACATCCCTCACGACATGAACTTCACACCCAGAGCCTGAACACACTAACCCTGCAAAGTGGGGAGCACTCTCAGCAGCCTTAGAGAATCAGATGCTAAACACAGAGCCAAGTTCCAAGACACCACCCCACTCATCCTCTCCCCTCCTTTCCCAGCCTGAATTCTTTGTTTAGGACCCAACCATTCTGTTCCAAACAATGCTTAAGTATTTTCTTACCTGTTCTTGCAAGTAATCCACAACTGTAGACTCCGGGTTCTTCCCATCATACTTTTCAAAGACTGAGCGCATTGTACCTTGCACATCAGTTTTTACCTGTTTAGAGAGAGAAAAACAATGCAGACGGTTTTAACGGGAGAGCTGAAAATTTTATCTGATAGAAACTGCAAAAGATCTGTATCCCAAATAAGTTGGAGGGGAAATTAGGGATAAGAAATCTAGCAATGTTTGAGACAAAATTCAGGTGGCACTTGACTGGAATCACGTTGCTGGGTAGAAGCTTGCCTCCCCTGATAGAAAAGCCATCCTTTGGGAGCGTCAAGTACTGTTTAATCCAACTCAGAGACTGTTGTGATGCCTGCCAGGTACTTTATATATTCACCGTGTTCCCAACAAAGACATCCCCATTCTCATTTGCTCTGCAGGTTGCAGGACAGGACATGAAATAAAAAAAGCCCAGATAAACTGGAATGATCAAACAGTGTGAGATCAAATCTTTACTTTTAGGTTAGGACAGAGATGCTGATTCTTTGTTTACCTTTTCCCTGTAAACAAATCCCAGGACAAAAGCGGACACCTCTGCAATGAAGATAACCAGGATAATGGCCAAGAACTGAAAATGAAAGACACAGTGAGAGAGAATCCCACAGCACTTGAATTCAACTGTGTAATACACTTTGCATTAATTTTACAGCAGTAAGTGATGATTACCTTGTATTGCCTCTCCAATTAAAAGTTACTAGAAAATAATTTAGAATAGAAGAAGCTGTGGCTGCCTCACCCATGGAGTTGTTCAAGACCCGGTTGGACAGAGTTTAGAGCAACCTGGTCTAGTGGAAGCTTTTCCTGCCCACGGAAAAGGGGTTGGAACTGGTTGGCCTTTGAGGTCCCTTCCAACCCAAACCTTTTGGGAATTACTGTGCGTGGCTGTGTGTGGCTCCACAGGCTCTGTGCCTGATCCTGAGCACTGCCATGACATGACCTATGTGAAGAACCTGTGGAACACTTCACAAGGTCAATCTCAAAGGGGAGAGTGCACAGATAAACCAGCAGCTGAGTTAAATACGTGGTGCACTGCTTGTTGAGCTCACGTTGCCTTCAGGGCATGACCTGGGGCATGAAGTTACTCTGAGTGAACCTGTCTGGATTTTAAAAAGTAATTCTGTGAGAAGTCAAGGCCTGCTTTCAGCACTCAGAGGACTAAAGTTGGCAGAAAAATAGATATACATCTGGTTTGCTTGCTTAGAAACTTGTATTTCCTCCTGTTCCTTCACCACCTCACTCCTCAAAACTTGCTGCTTCCCACACTCATCTTTATGGAGCCAGCTGAGGCAAATCAGAGCATCACAGCAGTATGTGACTCCCACAAACCAGCGGTGCTTCAGCAGTTTGCACGACAATAACCTTTTACTTTCTGTTTCACACCTCCCGAGGCCCAGCCTAGCACCTCCCCTTGCTAGGGGAAGGCAGGTGACACACATGGACAGGAGTGAGTGCCACTCACCAGCCCCAGGCCGACCCGAGACTCGCGGAAGGTGGCACAGCAGCCGATCAGCCCGATGATGAACATCACCACGGCCACGCAAATGATGATCACAGCCGGCAGCAGGGCGTACTTGTCCTGCAGAAAGTTGTCGTAGCTCTTGTAGGTGTTGATGACGTATGCCCCAACATAGCTGAGGCCTGCACCTGCCGCCTGAAATGCAATAAGGAAAGTGATTAGCAGGTATTCGTTAAGCCTCTGACCTGGAAACTAATCGTGGATTGTTTTCTAATAGCAATTTTAGAAATAATGGCTACAGTGTGCAAAGACCTAGAAAAAAATGCTTCTTCTGAAACTATTACCTAATCTAGTTATGCATTCAAACTTAAGTACAGAGAAGACAAAATTCGCTGTATCACTCCCCTGCTAATAAGGCACCACTGGAGCCGAGCTGAAAGGCTGGAGTCTACAGACCTGCATCAGTGTCTCTGCAGAATGCCAAGCTCACACTGCCTGCATTTGCAGCAATCAGATCACCACAGTGAGTTGTTGGTTTGGGGCTTTTTTTTTTTTAACCTTTTTGAGACAAACTCATCCTTTGCACTCTCACAACAGGATTAACCACTAAGGCAGGCACAAATGTACCTAGTCTCAGCAAAAGAGAGGCCCTCCTTTTCCTAGAAGAAACAGATTTCTGCAACCTCTACAATCATCTCTCTCCCAGAAGGATGTTTTGTCGATTGAGGCCAACATAGAGTGCACCAGTGACAGCTGCCCTGGAGACCAAAGACTTTTACCCACTGGACTGGGTACAGCCCTGGAAACAACAGTGAAAGACACAGCCATGCCCTGCCAAACTTCACCAATGGCACAAAAGAAATTCTCTCAAGAGTCAGGATGGCTCATCCACTCTCTGTACTCCTGCAGCACAAGGAAAACGAAGCACCTTCTGTATTCACATTCTGGAAACTTGAGGGAAACCAGCTGGTTTGTTTTCAACAGGTCACAGCAGGATTTCATCACACAGCCTTGGAGCAGTTTGTTACTTCCCCAGCACTGTACATTTTAATTAAATCGAACATTCCTCATGCTGGAGCTAAGACATGCTAATTCCTTTACCTTGTTTGGCTCTTCCCCTCCAGCCAGGTCTGCTGCCTGCCCTTCAATTACCTCCAAGTGCAGGAACATCCTTTGTTTCAGACAGCTCCCATCCCATAATCTCGCACTCTGAGACGCTGTCTGTACCCCAGAATTACTGGGGTCAGATGCACCAAGTGATGAAGCCAGACATTTAGCACATGACCTGCAAGATCCTGCTGTGCTGGGGCTCAGATACAGCAGGTCCTCTACAAAGTGGGATATCAGGAGAAGGGAATAGGATCCCAAATTCTCAACAGGTTGTTTTTCTTCTCCACATGCACTGGAAGCTGTTCCTAAACCTTCCTTTCATTTTTCCTCTCAGTGAGGAAAATCTCTATTTCCCTGTCTGCAGGTGTAGAGTGACCGTGGCTTTTTCCTGCATCCCTTTTTTGGGATGCAGGGAAAGGATGAGACTATTTTATTTCAAAGAGCACAACTGCCTTCTCACTTCACCAGAGAAGTGAAGTGTTGAGAAGGAGGAGCATCACCTTCTCCTTCAACATATGTTCCTGAACTGAAAGTGGGACAGGAAAAGTGTTTATAATGGCAGCAGCACTTAAGGTGGAGGTGGGAACACATCACCTCCATCCTCCTTTACCTTCAGTTGCACAAAAAGAATGAAGCTGCCTGACTCAAAAAGTGTATCCTGTATTTCTGGCCTGGAAGAGTTGATGCATGTGTCTGCCCACCTATTTTCTGTTCTGAAACACCATCATCTGGGCAAGGACAGTCACAGAGAGCCAAGCAGAGCTGTGCCAGGGCCTCAGCACCCTCACAGGGAACAATTCCTTCCCAATATCCCATCTCATCCTGCCCTCTGGCAGTGGGAAGCCATTCTCTGTGTCCTGTCACTCCAGTGTCTTGTCCAAAGCCCCCCTCCACTGCGGTGGAGAAACATTCTTCATTTTTCATTCATACTTCATTTTCCTTCTATTTCCAGCATGCTCAACATGCAGTGCAAAGGAAGCAGCACAGGAAATGCTGAAGACCAACCTGCTGAGGGGAGCTAAGGAAAACCTTGTTGCAAGTACAAGGCTGCCATCAATTAAGAAAAAAATAAATAAATTATGAAACTAATTCACAGAAGGCCCCTAAAGCAGGACCAGCAAAGCTCCATGACTACAAGACAAAACCAGAAGGTCCAATGTTAAGTTCAAGGACATCAAATGCAAATCACTTTCACAGTGGCTTTTATTGCAATACTCAGGAAGGATTGCCTTGTTTCTGGTCAGAGACAAAACACAACCAGCAAGAAGTCTCTTAAAATTTCCAAACTTCGGCTTCCAAGCAGAAAGAGGAAGTGTAATGAGGCAAAAATAGAAGTCTTTGGGTAAAGATCTGTCTTAAAGGAAGATGACGTTTTTCCCCACAAACAGATACTACCACAACGTCACCCACGGTTTTTACTTCAGTGGGAAGAATCCTGAAGCCTGAAGAGCAGGGTCACTCAGGAATAGAAGGTATCACAGCTAACAATCTTTTCCCTGATTTATTTTTGCAGGTGAGTCCCAGAGACAAATTTTGAAAGCAAAGATGAAAAATATTTCAGAACTTAAATCAGAACTCTTCCCTTAAGCCTGTCCAGAATTTAGGGCAAATTCAAAATCCAGTGGAGGGATTTTTTCACCTCGACATCACAAAACCTACAGACTGTTCCTAGATCTAAGCTGAAGCTGTACTAAGATGTACTTCTCTAGAAGTACAAGTCGTTTGCATTGCAAAAGATGGATCTCAAAGTGTACCTGATTACATCTGATTAGGTTTCTGTTGGATCTCAAGGAAAAAACAAACTATCTCACAAACACAAAGGCCAGTTTGAGTGATTGCTTTTGAGGAGGAATAGATCAAACACCTCCTTTTTCACGATTCGTCAACCACCTTCTCAAACCCATCTAAAACTATACACAAGGACGCTAGGATTATGCTGAGAAAATCACACTACAAATGGTTATTGTTCTTCACACTTTTTGCATTTTATTTTGAGCCAAGTGCAGTGCCCAGCAGGCTCACACGATGCAGAGCACAAACCCCAGCACAGGCAGCCGGAGTGACTCAAGGCAGATACAGCAGAACCACCTCCCCTGGGCTCCCACAGGCACTCCTTACCCTGTCCTCCCTAGGCAGCCCCGGCTGACTCATCGGGGCTCCAGGAAACTGCTGCTGTTTCTTTGTGATGCTGATCACTTCCCTGAGACACGATGACAAGATGAGGTGAAAGGAAAATTTGCAAGAAAAACCCCTTTTCACAGCTGGGCAACAGAGCTGCAGCCGCCTCTTTCACCTCACCACGGCTCGCACCCTCCAAGGACAGCATCGCTCAATTTTTCATATCCCACACCCTTGACAGAAAGCAGGAAAACTACTTGAGCGTGAAAAGTGAACTCCTTGGAGCTGAATGAGAAGAAAGCCAAGTTGTGACAGCCACCAGATTTTCTCAGGCTGAGGCTTGGGCAGGGCCTGGGCTCACCAAGCTCTTCCACGCTTAGCTGAGCCAGGGAAGCAGGTGCACAGAGTACATCCTCAACAAGCTGGGACTCTCAGTCACATAATGCACACACTGCACATTAAAAATATTCAATCCTGCCCATGAAACAGAAGCCTGCACAGTCTCACTGATGCAGAACAGGACACCGCTGGAAAACACTAATTTTTATGTATTTTTTAAAATACAACAAGCCTTTTACTTTGTGTTGTACTGTTTTTATGTGCTGATGACCGTAAGCTTTTTTGGGAGGCTTGCAAATACTTCATGACACCTAATCACAGACATAGAAGGGACTGCTTAAAGCTTCCTCTATACCACTGCTTTGAAATACATGCAAATTTATATATATATATTTTTTTCTTTTCTATCAGTGAGGCAGAACAGGTGATTTTCCACTTTTACTTCTCTATTTTCATCAGCCAACCTTACGTGATGGCTGAGAACAGAGGTTTGTGTTGGTTCACAGTTATCAGCACAGGCTTCTTTGTGCCCTGCCAAACCCAGATAAGGGATAGCAAAGGAGCCAGACTACCAACTATGATGTTAAAAGGCAGTGTCTGCTGGTTGGTTTTGGGGGACTTCTTTAAAGGTTTCTCCCATTTCATGTCGATTCTTTGACTCGGTCTATTACTGTAAACTGGTATAAGACTTTCTTTTTAAAAGGCCAGGCAATTAAAAATACAGAATAACAAAGCTGTAGCGGTAAAAGGAGAAGCTTAAGAACAGGGTGAATTCCAAATTCACCCCGTGTCCAGCAAGGTGCAGCCTCTGTACAGTAAAAAACTGAGGCTATGAGACTTCAAGACATTTCTCCTTTGTCCAATGGGACTTTCCCAGGGCCAGCACTAATATCCACCACAGCACAAAACTCAGGCTGGCTGGACTTTGTCCTATCTCACCAACTTTTTATGGGCAAAGACAGGTAAGATAAATAATAGCAGTTTTCGTGACACAGGAAGAGCGATTATCTTCTGCAGAAAACTACTGCAAATATATACTGGAAGAGCTACAAATATCCACACTTTCTGAACCACTGCCACCTAATTCGTCATTAGACAGTCAGCTCACAGAGCTGCCTGAGTTAATTTTAAGGGCCGAGTCCCACTTTCTTTCACTAGTATCTTTGCATAGTCAGAGCACCTCACCCAGTGCAACACCTGGTGCTGGTGTTTTGCCTTCCTATCCAACACCTACATTCACTGGGATGCTAGCCCCTTTTCAGCAGTTTCAATGGACAGAGTCAGATATGTCAGCTTTAATTATTACTTTGCCAATTACAATTATTACTCCTGTGCTGCCCCCCCATGCCTCACATATCTAGAATCAGCCTCCAGTAACACTGGTCTCAGTTACAGCTGCCCATCCTCTCGTTAACATAGCAGATAATCCACGTCTTTGTTTGCTTTTTTGGCTTTTTTTTCTGTGTACAAGAAGTGGTTTTGATTTATCTTGACAGGTAAATCTTCTGCTCAAAAGGGTTTCGCACATTTCCTCCATAAATTATGTATTTTATTACCCAACAGCCAGCTTGCATGGCAAAGGGAATCACTTACTGGCTCCCTTGCTGATTTACTGTACTACAGGATTTATTCTTCCCATTCACTACCAGAGTTTCAAGTCCTCACTGGCTGCTGCACTACTCTACTTTCAGGGAGGCAACAGGTTTTCTAGTGA
Organism: Drymodes brunneopygia; assembly: GCA_013400955.1. NCBI lineage: Eukaryota > Metazoa > Chordata > Aves > Passeriformes > Petroicidae > Drymodes > Drymodes brunneopygia. The sequence continues at coordinate 44,705 of VZTZ01016674.1, forward strand.
CTTCAGGAGAAAGAAAGGCACTGAGCACTTTTGAGAGAGCCTTCCTCACTTTATGCTCATTTTAACCAGTTTAAAACACCCCTTAGCCCACAGGGACCAGGCACTCCCAGACCGGAGGGTCTCCCTTGGCCCAAGGCAAAGTTGGTTTTCCCAGCAATAAGAGTGACCACAACACAGCACCTCCCATCCCACCTGCACAATTTTCTCTCCCTTTTCCCATCCTGGATTTAAAACTCTGTCAGCTGGAAGGGACTCCTGGCTTCAGTTGCCATTTCCTATCCTGCTTGTGGCATTCATTTCTCTAAATGATAAATGAGGTATTGCCACATTTGTGTTCTCTGGTTTCAGCCAGGACAGTGTGTGACAGTGCTGGGTCACTGTCACAGTGAGAAGGGTTTCTGATGTTCAGAGGGATCACCCTGTGCTTCAGCCTGTGCTCACTGGTCCTGTCCCTGTGCACCACTGAGGAGACCTCACACAGCATCATCTGGATCAGGACAGTCACAGAGGGGCAAGCAAAGCAGCTTCTCTGGGCACGCTGTGCCAGGGCCTGCCCACCCTCACAGACAGCAATTCCTTCCCAATATCCCATCCAGCCCTGCCCTCTGACACTGGGAAGCCATTCCCTGTGTCCTGTCCCTCCAGGCCTTGTCCCCAGTCCCTATGCAACTCTCCTGGAGCCCCTTTAGGCCCTGGCAGGGGCTCTGAGGTGTCCCTGGAGCTTCTCTTGTGCAGGTGAGCACCCTCAGGTGTCCCAGGCTGGCTGCAGAGCAGAGGGGCTCCAGCCCTGGCAGCATCTGCGTGGCCTCCTCTGGACTGGCTGCAGCAGCTCCGGGTCCTTGTGCTGTTGTTTCCCGGGGCTGGAAGCACGATGGGGTCTCCTGTTAGAACACAAATGTGCTGTGTTCCCTCAGATCCTTGTGTAGTGAAAACACTGATTTACAAAACAACAAAAAATACTGAACTCAGCAAGTTGGCTTCGGTTTGGAGCAAGAAGCACCAAAACTGCGAGCTCCTACCAGGCTGCCCTTGATGCCAGCAGCACCAACAGACCCAGGGGAGAATTCCTGCCAAGCTCATGCCAGTCATTACCCTCAAACTAAAACCTTCAAATTACAGTTTCCTCACCTAAGCTTCAGAGGTGGGACAGAACACAGACAATTGTTCTAAGCCAACTTCGACCAAGCCATGGCAGGCTCTTCAAAATCTGTTACACCTAAATATTCAGTTGTGATGTACAGCTGTGGGGCATGTTTCAGCCTGCCTTCTAACACACCTCAGGGCTGCTCGCTGGATATGGTGGGAAATGCTTGCTTTTTTGTTTTCTTTCTCAAATGAAAACAGTGAGCAGCTGCCAAAAGGCTCTGCAGACCTATGTCTCTCTTTCAGGAGAAAAAAAACCCCAAACCTAAACCAACATTTTCTTGCAGCTTTTACATGCTGCAAAACCACACACTCAGAGGGGATTCTGGATGTAGTGGGCTTGTTTTCAAGTTATATTAAGTAAATGTCCACCCTGAGAGTTGTTTTAGCACGTCTTCTTCTGTTCCCCAAGCCTAATTCCAAGGTTATTTTCAGCCAGCACAAACCCTACAAAGCACAAATGGTGGGATGTCCTCACGGAGACACCGTACAGCAGTGCAAAGCAAGGAATCCTGCCCCAATTCCTGTGACTTCTAATGCTCTAACCCCTGGCTTGGGGCCAGGGTGCTGCTGTTAATCATAATCACAGAGCTTCATGCACCTCCGAGGCAGAAGACCATGAGGAGAAGAAAGCAGAACCCCCATTTTCACTCGTATTTTCCCCAAATATACAGACTGCAGGGCATGAACTTGCAGTGAGTGTAACTTCAGCTGAGCATGGATTGATTTATCAGCCAGTGCCAGGGTGTTTTGGATCTGAGCAGCCTGCTTGGACACAGAACACCCTGTAGTTCAATATTTGCCTTCGGAACCACCCCAATTTCTCAATCAGCTGTTCCAAGTTCAGACATCAGACCCTGCAGCTAAACCAAGGTGCACCTAAATCACAGCACAGTTAATCCTAAATCTTGTTAAAGAGGTAACCACATAGGACCTCCCGAGCAGTTGTAGTTACCACACACACTTCCACAACATGAAATCGCAGAAATCCGAATGGTTTGGGTTGGAAGGACCTGTAAAGCTCATCCTGCCATGGGCAGGGACACCTTCCACTGCCCTAAGGTGCTGCAAACCTCATCCAGCCTGATCTTGGACACTGACAGGGATCCAGGGGCTGCCACAGCTTCTATGGGAAATCTGTGCCAGGGTCTCCCCACCCTCAGAGGAACAATTCCTTCCCAGTATCTACCCTAAATTTCCCCTCTTTTCACTGTGAAGCCACTGCCCTTCTATCACTACAACCTCTGATGAAGAATCCCTGTTTGGTTTCCTTGTAGCCCCTGTCAGACACTGAAGGCTCTTACGTGGTCCCCACACAACTTCCTCGTCTCCAGGCTGGTCACCCTCACCTGTCTCAGCCTGTCAACATCAGACCTCTGGTTTTGGAGACCTGTACACTGTGAGACCTTCAGAGGTCAAAGCACCTTTAGGGATGGATACACAGCCCGACCATCCAGCGCATCCTTTCACAGTCACAGGGACTGCTGGGGACAGTCTGACTGAGCTTGGTCCTCCAAAATCGCATCACCAACCCAACACTTCCCCCATGCTGACCACACAGCACCAGCGTCTTCGTTTTAACTCAGTCTGTGAGGCCCCTATGCAATACAGCAAAACCCATTTTCCTGAAAGTCAGTCCAGTTCCGCTTCCTGATTTTGGGCAGAATAGTTTAAAACAAGGAGAAACTTGACCCTTTGAGGCATGGTCAAGAGCATCACACCAAAGTGCCCAGCCCAGGCATCAGCCCCATCCTGTGACCACTCTGGATCATGTGGCTGCTCTTCTCTCACCATTCAGAAATGACCTAGAAATCATAGAATCATAGAATGGCTGGGGTTGGAAGGGACCTTAAGAATCACCATAGTTCTAACCCACAATGAACCCACCACCTTCATCTTTCCTTATCCAAGGTAATCTTTGCTATTCAATATATTGTTAATTAAAAGTATCCAGATTTCTCTCTGACTGAGGCCTCAGAGTAAGGCATTCCCAAACCATTCATTGCTGGCATGAGTGGTTTCAAACCATTCATACACGCAGGAATTTTTCTTGTAAGTTTATACCTCCAAATTACTAAAATTTATTTGAAGTCAACCACAGCAATATTGTGATTCCCTGAGCAGACTGGTCTAGTGGAAGGTGTTCCTGCCCACATCAGGGGGCTGGAACTGGATGATCCTTGAGGTTCCTTACAACCCAAATAATTCTGGGATTTGATGATGATTCTATGCCACTAATGGCCCAAAATATATTTGGTTTGTGCTTCTTGGAAATTCACAGGTCACAAATGCAAAAATACTTTCAAAAACCACCTGATATAGTGTGTAGGAGAGGGTGAACGGAAACAGGGAAAGCCAAGCTTTGCAGTGCTGAGACATTCTCCACAAGAACTCTGTGAGAAGGTAAAGCCTCTCTCTATTCCTCAGTCAGTGAATGACTTTTGCAACCATCTGGACTCTTCCCAGTGAGGGTGGGCAGGCCCTGGCACAGGGTGGCCAGAGCAGCTGTGGCTGCCCCTGGATCCCTGGCAGTGTCCAAGGCCAGGTTGGATGGGGCTTGGAGCAGCCTGGGACAGTGGAAGGTGTCCCCTCCCCATGGCAGCGGGTGGGAATGATGATCTTAAGGGTCCCTTCCATTCTGGGATTCTGGATCTTGTACGCAGGTGTTGGGTGCTTTGAGGTTAGAAGCAACCTGGAAAGGTGTTTACTGTGCATTACACAGAAATACTGGAGCATGAAGCTTCCACCTGGTTTTAAGATTCTCAGTTTCTTCCCTTGGACCAGGAAGTGAATCACAACCTTTCACCTCTGTCCTTCAAAAAGAGCATCATCACATCCCACCCAGCCCAGTCCCCTCAGAAGACACTGTCCAAGAACATCACGGTCTCCTCTGACCCTTCCTCTCCCTCTTTTAGGTTCCACGAGATAAACTTGCATCTCCAGCCCTCACCTAGAGCAGACAAACACACACTACCAAAACAACCACTTGCCCCTAATTAGTAGGTGCTAAAGAGCAGAAAGAGGTGGAAGAACTCCTACAGCCTAAAGCACCACCCGTGGTAGCCATATAATTAAATAATCTTTAATCACTGACTTTTTGGGGGGAGTTATGCACAGATTCCCCACCCCCAGAATGACTTGCACATACAATGCTGAACCTGGTGCCTGGGAGAAAAGCTGGTTTTTCACCTCATTTAGGAAGCCCCATTTGTCATTCTGGAAGATCTGACTTTCTTCACTCTGCACGATAATGATCAGAAATCCAAAAGAGGATTGCTTGCCTTTTTAGGATATTCTTAAGTAATAACTTCTGTCAAAGAACCACATCTGCACCATCTGCTGACTACATAGGTGGTGAATTATTTTCCGTAATCACTTCCAAGCTGGGAAAGATCAGCAGCACGCAATGTCTGGACATGAATTACTCCTTGGAGAAGGGCTCTAATGTTCTTTGCAAATCCTGTGTTTTCATAATCATCCGGAGCCGTGTACTTACAGAGCCTTGACTGTTACAAATGTTCTGAAGGAGCATAAAGGAATCAGTCCCTCCATCTCCACCCTCCTAAAACCAGAATTCCAGGTTCTGCAGTTCCTGCTGCTGGAATGTGATTACCACATATAATGGTGGCAGCAGCATCTGAATGCCACAGGAACTGGGCTGCACTGCTCTTACTGGAATAAAAACAACCCAAAGGGCTGGTCTGGGACACCCCTAATTCAGAGGTCACAGACATGCAGAAGGATTGTTACTGACAGTCCATGGATGCAGATGACCCATCACATTTAGAGAGTTCCCCTACAGCAGAAGAAAAAGCACCAGAGACATTTCTAGGAGGACATAAGGCTGTTGTTTCATTTTCAAAAAGCCAAGCAATGAGGCTAACCTGAGGTACACCTGATCTGAGGGTCAGGGGCTTGCCCCATACAAACACTGGGATGCTGCAATGTTTCTCTACCTCAAAAAAAAAATCACCACGAGCCAAGCACACACGGAGAGATTATGTCACCTGGTGTGCAGCACTGACTCGGCCTGCAGCTCCATTTGTGCCAGTGGCTCAGGAGTTACATGGAGCACACGCACCAATAAATTGTGCCGAGCCTCCATAAAGGAGGCACAGGATGGAGGGGACGAGCTCCTCACCGCAGCCAGCAGCAAGTCATGTTTTTACAAAACGGCACCACACCCCACGAGGCCCCAGGGATTAATTCAAGCAGTATTCCTTCTTTTGCTTTATTTTTTCTCTCCCCATGCAGGGTCTGTCTTTGGAAAACTCTGGCTCTGTTCTGCGGGAAGAGCCCTCAGCCCCATTACACCCAGAGCAAGGGGTGCTGCCATGCTGAGCCCCAGCCCGGGCTGAGCAGCTCCAAACCCTTGCTGTCCCCGGCAGGTCGGAGGCATCCCCGGCAAAAACCCGCCTGGAAAACACCCAGGTGACACAAAACAGCTGTGAGCCCCCAGGCCATGGCGCCCACACACGCGAGGTGTGACAGCGGCCCTTCCCCGACAGCAGCACACAAGTCCCAGGGCTGTCGATGATGGCAGGGGTTTTCCAAACTTCCCCAAGCACGGGAAATGCCCGAGCCTGGCTACTAGAATAATCCCCAGCTCTTTTGAGCAGCCACGAGCCTCGGGCCCCGCTGTCACCGTCACTGTCACGGGGCAGCCGTGCCGCGAGCCTCCGATGCCGACACCCCCAAACCAATGCGGGTTACACTAAAAAGCATACGAATCACCCTCACTTTTTCACTTGCTTGTAAATAATTATCGAGGAAGTGATTTGCAAAGCCGTCACTGTGCCAAGGACATAGCTGGAACAAAGTTCTCAGCTGTTCTCCTCCCCAAAAGGCTCCTCGCCCCAAAACTGGAGCAGTGCCCTCGTACAATGTCTTCGCCATGCGGCTCCATTTGCTTCCGATGGCAAAACGAAGAGGTACACTGCTTTAATTAAAAACGCTACTAGAAAAAACCGGTACATTAAAAACACGCCACCAAGAAAAGAAAAATTACACGCTCTGAGCCTCTTTTTTTCTTAGAAACTTAAACCTCTAAATCTCCTCGTTCTTTACAAATACGCAATTTGGGGCTGCTACAGAAATGTACGAGT
>VZTZ01016704.1:0-13890 GCA_013400955.1 Drymodes brunneopygia
AGACATTTTTTTCCAGAAGCCTTACAAGGGAAAGATTCTTGTTGGCTTACAGAAACTTTTTATTTTCCAAGAAATAGAAAGAAAAGAGCGCTGTGGCATTGGTGTCTGAATCAGTACGCCTCACATCAAGCTCTTAGAGCCAGGAGTAGGATATACCCTTAAATATGGGAAAGTCTCAATCACCAGTCTTGAAAAGGCCCAGAACAAGGGAATTTAAAATCATGACCTGATCAGTATTACAAAAGCTGTGCCAGGTCAGAGGGCAGCTTCAGGGAGCAAACATTCATCTGAGACTAAGGCCACCTACATTCACCGTTTGTTCTGCCCAGGAGGCAATGAGCAAACCATCGGCTTCCTCCCTGCCTCTGTTTCCCTGCATATCAGGTGAGAACAGGAACCTCCAAAGCTCATTGAAATTGCTGCAGAACAGCAGGAAGTGAGTTGTCTGTAGCTTCATGTGGTTAATCAGTGGTCCTGGATCCAAAGTGATGTGATTTCGGAGTATACATCAGGAAATGCGTCAGCCTCCATATGATTCCCGAAATATAAAAGGTGGTGAGAAGTAGGCAGTCTGATTATCAATGCCTACTTGCAATCTACTGTGCTGTGGAGGAAAAGATTCCTGCTGAGCAGCAGATTTTAGGGAAAAGAGACTACTGTTTTCTAGGCTCCATCATGAGCACTCATTGTGGGAAGACCGGCCTATGGAATGGCTGCAGAAGGAAGTGTTTCAGGTGCAATGTTTGGTGTGCACTAAAGCTAAAGGAAGAAGGATGCTCATCTTCAGACATCACTGTAAAGAGGCTCAAAGTAAAGCAACAGATTTGCTTTTTGAGATCCAATACAGCTCCCTGACTGCACCATGTTCAAGTAAGGGTTGATAGCAAGAGAATATGTTCACCATTTCTGCCCAGTTCCAGTTCTCCAAGTCTGAAGAGCTGCTTTCATTTTCATTTAAAAAAAGAAATCTTTCATTTTCATTCAAAAAAACATTTTTCTAGAGCTTTATCAGCTACTACAAAATGTTGTCATCTGATCTGAACAATCACTAGATGTCTGATGTGCTGCAAATATAAAATAATACCCAGCCTAGAGGGGAGCCCTAGGACACTACAAGAAATATTAGTCAAAATCTGATCTCAATATCAAGAATACAAATTGTCCTTAAAGGCAGAGTTCACAAAGCCTTCAAAGCAGGTTTGTCAAATACAGAGATTTGAATCATGATGGACATAAAGGTCATCCCAAGAGCCATGTATCTCCTACTGAATACTGAGTTTAGTATGGATGCAAGCAGTGGTATCTGTATGACAAATACTTGGGAGGTACAGAAGGCCACACCACATGCTCGTAGCCAGATGCCCATTTCTCCTTGGGTCTAGGCGAGATCCATCCCTCTCGTGCAAATGTTCTGTAGTTCAGAAGTGTTCCCAAGTCTTGCCAGTGTCAGCAGGGTCGAAAGGTACCTGAGAATTCCATGGGTGAGAAGGGCCTGTTGTTTGAGAGAACAGGAAGGGATGCACCACTGCCAAACACAGTCCTCCACAACAGCATCTCCTGCTCCCACTGCAGGACAACAAGGGCTGCTTTAAGGGGCCATCTCTGGCCCAGAGCAGCATCTGTGGGACAGGATATTTGAAATTGGAACATAAACCTAGCAAACCTGTGAGACATCGAATAAGGCAGGAAAGGGATAAAGAATTGCTGTCGATAATTTGTCACATACTACAGAGCAGGTGCCTGAAAGAGATGAACTGAGCCAGCTTTTGGGGATGTCTCTTTCTTCTCCTGGCTCTAGAGGGAGCTTCAGAGTGTGAATAAACTGACTGCGCATGAACCTCTGCAGAGGGCTGAAATTAGGTGAGATGCATCTCTACCTGAAGTTCAAGGTAACAGCTTTAAACTTTTCCAGGACTTCTTTAGGCCATTGTGTCTCTGGCATGTCTCTGTTGTGCCAGATGGGAGGGTTAGCCAAGGTAATGACTAGCTTTTGAGGTTCCTAGGCAATCTCAGCCAGAATTTGACAAAGCAGTCAAGGTTTCAAAGACACTGACTTCTTGAAAGTTTCACAAAAATAAGTAGCTTTTGTGGGTGAGAAGAATCCAGACTCCTTTCTTTCAAGAGAAATATTGCCTTGTGAACTCAGCCATCAAGAAGTCCACTGGAAAAGAGACACAAGAAACCAGGTTACCTAATTTCTACTTTTTACCAGCCTATTGGGTTTCTTGCAGTCCTGGAAATATGTTAATAACTCTCTATTTTCTGTAGTCCTGGAGGGAATGGGTAGCCAGACTTGCTGTGGAGTGGTGGTGCTGCTGCCACTGCTAGGACGGTGAACAGAGAAAAGTCCTCCAGCAGCACTTGTCTCAGCAGAACCTGCGTGTGGTTGCACTGAGTTACAGCAGCTGTGCCACAGCCAGGGCTGGAGGCTCATGGGCTGAGTGGGGAGCTTCTCCTTTGTACGTCAGAGACAGAGTCTGTGCAACACTGAAATATGTAATTAAAGCTGGCAAATGGCAGCGTAAGCTGGCCTGTTTAAATACCTCGCAGAAATTCATTTTCCACATCCAAATAAATGCTTGATCTCTGCAAACACTGCTAACAGTGTTTGGACAAGGCAGTTTAGGATGGTATTTTTGTAACATGAATGCTTGCTCACAAAGCAGGCACAGTCAGTGCGCTTGACTAATTTTCTGCTTAAATGGAACTAATGAGGTGTTCTCATCCCATGGGCTTTCCTACCCACCCTGCTCTGCTCTTTGTAGCTTTCTTCAAACCCAGCTGAAGTCCCATATACACTAGTGACCAGAGCCAGAGCAGCCTGTCTCATTCTGGAATGTTTTCAAAAAATTTGATCTACTGGTAAGGTTTCTAAAAGCTGATGCAGCCCTTTTTGTTCCAATTTGCCTTTGTTGTTTTAATTTTGGCCAATTCTAGTTTCCACTGATTCTGAATTAATATCTTGCTGTGAATGGTTAAAATTTGTCTTTGATTCAAGTGAAAAAGAAAATAAAAAAAGACAGCTTTTAGCTCCAGGATCCAGCAGTTAAGGTTGAAATACCAATCATGGCAGAAATCTCCTGTTAAAAAGGTAGCATATAAGTGTAAATTTACTCAAATTTTCTCAGTTATTTGATCAAAACAATGTTAATAAAGGAAGTGGATATTTGAAACTCCAGCTTCAAATGTTACACATTTGCCTTCAAATGTTAAATCACAGTAGCTGCAAACAGCTTCAGATCAAACACTTCTGCCATATATCCCTTCTGCTGGAGAGACCAGGAGCATAAAGACCTGTCCTTTCTGCCAAAATCCCCTGAAAGGAAGGTGAGGCAATAAAACATCCTTCCTTCTCTTTTCTGGTCACCTGCTCCCACAAAATGCCCTCAGGCATTTCAAGAGGATGTGGCTAGATGGGAAAGGGTGGAGCAGAGGCACCATTTCCGGCCAGGGTCATTGTGAAACACCTGCTGTGCCCCTTCCACCATCAAGTGGGGTTCTTCCTAGGTCACAGAGAAAGAGGCAGCATCAGCAGAGTGGTTGGGTGAAAGTGTACAGCAGGCAGGATGGTCAGGCCTCCAGCAGCTTGCAGAACTGCCCAGTGGAGGTCAGACCTACCCCACACATCTGGAGATCCCTGATGAGCTAAGATTCACTCCAAACAGGCTCCTGGGACCTACCTGGTGATGTAGAAGATGTACTTACATCTGGGCAAGTGCACTAATGGCACTAGAAGCCTTCCAGTCCTTGGCAGGTGCTGAGAGAAGACACTTTTCTCCCATCCAGCTCCCATTCCCCCCTGCCCACCTTTGCTGGAGCAGGTCTTTCTAATTATCAGTGGGAGAGAAGACCAGCACTCTCACCAGAGGGATGCTTGTGAGAGTGTCAGCAGGGAGAAGAGCATACAGCAAAATGCTGTGGTAGGACCACTCCCCGGGAAAAAATGTTTCTTTTTATAATACATGTCTCTTTTCTAAAATCACCTTGACATCTGTAGCTCCTCATGTGAAGTCCATTCTTTCTGAATATGCACCTTATTATAAGGGTGGATTAGGGGGAAACATTCTCTTTAAATGGTGAAGGAGCCCGGGGATGATTCCTGTGAGAAACCATCCTCATCTGAGACCAAGATCTCAAGTGAAGTGCAGATCTTTCAGTGGGCATGAAAGTCTCTGAGGGAATAGTCTAAGAAAAATGAATTGTCTCTTCTGGACCCTAATCAGGTCCTTGCCCACAGACTGAGCATTGCAGGAGCTTCTGACAATATTGTGCAGCTGAGTATATTGAAAGAAGAGAACTGGGAAAGGAAGGGGAGCATCCAAAACTATGTTGTCATCTTAGGCTCATCCTAGACCCCTTTTTTCCCCCTTTTCTTTGTTATTTCACTTTTGCCAAAACTCACTGTCCTAACAAGGACATATCTGCAGGCACAAATTCTAACACAGATGCAGTTACATGAAAAAAAGTGCCCTATTCTATTTGGGAGTGTGAGAAAAGAGCTCTCTATCGACTGCAAACCCTTGCCAAGGCAGACGGGCTCCAATTCAAGCATACGCTTGCTAAAACAAAGGGAAGGGCTAAAGTACAGTTTCCTTCAGTGTCAAAGCTCACCTTCCTGTTAACGTGCAGTATGTATCAATTGTAAGAGACTAGGACTGCATATTTAGGCATCTTCAAAATGATGTTTTCTCTTTTCATGTCTGTGACCAGTTGAAATAACTCTTCCATGCTATTTATTTTTTCATTCATGTTTCATCTCCTGCAGATCCACCCCTGAAAAAGCATTTGGCATACTATTTCACACCTATTTTAACATAATTGAAAACCCAGCTGCCATTGAAATTAATAATCCTAGCCCTCTCCTCTCTCTGCCTGCTGCCCCGCAGTCTTGGCCCTTTTTAAGGTCAGCTCCAGCAACTGTGTGGCTATGCATCTCACAAATTCAACAGGAAAGGCTCACCACTCAGTGACAGATAGATAGCTTTCAGATTAGATAGGTCAGGGGCAAAATCAGAGCTTCCCTGTCAACACATAGTCCTGAGGAGTAAGAATTCACCAAACAAGAAAGTCAATGCCCAATCTTCAAGCACAGCTGCTCAAAAGAAATGTCCCCAGGGTCATAGGTTCTGTGTCAATAAACACACAAGTCACTTTGGACTACCAGTGAGTGCCATCAAAAAGATTGTTTTCCCTGATCCCATCAAAAGAATCTTTCTTTGATTAAAACTGGCCTTGGTTCAGCATGGAAGGCCACACCAGGACTGGCACTTAGGCTGTTCCTCCCCAACAGCTTCATCATTTCTTCCCTCTGGCCACATCTGTATGGCACAACTGCCAGGAAACAGCAGGCAGTGGAACAGGGGATCCAAATGATCCTTTCTTTTGATTATTGATTGATGGCCAGGCACTTCAGGAAAACAACAGTGTTGTTTCTCAACCACTGTGGTGCCTGTGGTTAAGAAACAGTGAAACCACAGGGTGATCACTCCTTTTGCAGCATGTTTTTATGTACTGGGAAGGAGCAGGGATGGGAATTCAGAGCAATGATCTTGCTGTGGGGCTGCTTCCCTTTTATGGATCGTCCCAAAGAGCTGGGATTTTAAAAGTACACAAGCCTTGAATGGAGTAGCCGGCTGGCTGATAGCTCCGCTGGCTCTAGATGTGTAGTGGAGGGAAACTGAAGTCATCAAGCAATTGGTGGCTCCAGCATAGAGTAAAGTCAGTTGCTATTTCAGGGAAAGGAAAGGCAACTGTTCCCTGCAGGGAATGTCTGCTCTACCTCAGAGCCAGGAATAGGCTGCGATTTTTAAAACTTTTTTCACCCTAGACTTCAGGAAAAGCGAACACACAATGTTCATTTGCAGGGATCGTTTCCTGAACATGATGTGTGCTCACTGTCCCACAGGTCACTTTCCAGTGTGTCACATCCTTCTGCACAAGGGAGAACAGGAAATGGCAAACTCCCAGTACGAGGCAAAGCATTCCCACTGCAGCAATTGGTCCGCAGGAGCTATAAATTGATCTCCTCCAGAAACAGCTCAAAATTTGTCTTCTGTGAGGGTGGCTGGAAACTGAAGGTAAGTTTGAACCAGTAATTTTTGGAGTGTCTCTGAGTACTCTATTAGGAAAGTGTTTGCAGGTTTTGGACTAATGTATACTTTTATTGTTGAGGAGATTTTTCTCTAAGAGCAGGAGTTGGGTTTTTTTTTTTCCCTTTGTGCTGGCATTAATCAATATCCAAAGATTTGCATCACTGCATGGTCTATGCTATATATTGAATGATTGTTCTAATAATTCAGGGAGGGAGTCACTGTTATTACCTGAGGCAGTTCTCAACAACTAAATCTTCAGAACAAATTGTTAAGAGGCTACAGGAATTGATATATTTAATGATCATCATATAGATCTGTTGTTAAGTTATTGGTGACATGCTCATTGCTCATTTCAATGCTGGTACCCATTTAGATTAGTGTTGGCCTTTGTGCTTCCAGCTTTATTTCTGATTATAGAGTAAAAATAATAGGCCTCCAGTTGAGAGAAGCACAGTGTACTAAGTGATTCAAATGATCCAGTGACACCAAGAGAGACTGGGAGCATTTTCTGAAGGGTGTGGAGGGTGCCTTAAAGGATCTGTGTGAGATGGATTAGGACAAGCCAATAGAAGGGGGAAAGATTCCAGTGAGAATTATTTACTTATGCACTCCAGGATGGAAAGACTATTTATGGTACAAAGTTTTCTCCTTTTAAAACACAAGTTTTCTGCAGAATAAAGCCCCAAGGATCCTAACTACATAGTGTAACTTTGTGAGGGACCAGGCACCTCCAGTTCCCCCTGTACAGAAGACTTAGAAGTGAAAAGGTGCCTTCAGTAATGAATAGTTTTGCTCAATTGGCTTAGTGACAGGATCTTTCTGCTACAGAGACTCCTTCTGGCTGTGAGGGCTTTATGGACTCCAAACAGTTTCTCAGCCTTATGGCTGGACCTTCCTAGGTGCAAAGGCAGCATAGCTGTGTGCTCAATGCAGTATTGTGATGCACAGAAATTCTGCTTCCACCAGACAATCAGCTACATCACTCCTGTTGACTCTGTTGCCTCAGGTTCCCTGTAAGCAGGGTTAAGGCTGCTGGCTTCCTTTGCAAAGTATTTTGCAGCCCTGTAGCAACCTGAAAATGTTTATTGGAACATTTCTTTCTGCCCTTGTGGCAAAGAACAGAGACAGCAAACAGAGATTGTCTAGTACAGAAACACTGAAGCTTCATCTTCTAGAAGCGAAGACTCTCCTACTATCTTGCCAGTGGAGGTTTTCCAGATCCAGCAGTTTTCTAGCCTTTTCTATTCACAGGCCTCTGTATTTCCCCTGTTCCCCCACCCCCAATGGAGTGCACACTGAAAATGGGCCTGCTTTTCTAATGTGCTCTTCATGAATCTTTAAAACAAGGTCTGTAGGCCTCCCTGCCACTGTAAATGGGTATTTATGACCACAGGTGGGACTAAGCACCACAGAATGATGGTTACTGTCTCTGTTCATACACTGACACCAGGTTACAATAGGTAAACAGAAATGCTGCATGGCCTTGAGTTACTTAAGCTTAAAGAAAGGAAGGATGTTCACAAACCCACCTGAGGCACTAATAAGCTGCTCATCTCCTATATAGAAAAGCCAGACTGACTCCACTCAGCAGCTTCCCTCTATCCTTCAGTAGGAAATCACCCCTAAACAAAAACCATGATGACTTTCACCTTCCTTCTTGTGAAAGATGTCCTTCTATACTCCAGATCCTCTGAATCCCATCAGGGGGACAACACATCAGTTCTGGCAGCATTGCTCTTCTGTGCACTGAGTCACCTAATCTCAGGAGAATTGAAGAGATGTTTTGTGTCTTCACAGAGATCATGGTAACAGTACCTCTGACCCCCATACTTAGCATATTTTAGTCTTTGCAGGGATTAAGAAAAACATTTTAAAGTTTCTCTGTCTGAAAGTTACAATGGAATATGCAATTAAATGTACACATGCATACGGGTATGTGTGTGTACGTGAGTGTGCACATGTGTGCACATGAAAAACCTTTCTTGTAGCTGGGTGAAGCAACAAAAATTTGGCTGGATGCCATCCCTGAAATGGTGGTCCAGGATGAACATGTCTCATGGGGGTTTTTTGACATAAATCTCAATCCAGGCATTTCTTTTCCTGGACAGAAGCCATGGAGAGGAACAGTGCTGCCTTTCCGCCAATGCCAGACCCCACGCACCATTTCCACATAGCCCTGCTGGATCAGAGACGGAGGCTGCGTGGCCAAATTGCTCACCTTCACAAGGCAGCTCGTAAACTCAACAAGCTCCGAAAAAGGTCCCTGATTGCCAACGTTGGTGGGAGCACCCTGACCGCTGCAGGAGCAGTCACAGCCATCCTGGGGCTGTCCCTGAGCCCGGCAACGCTCGGAGCCTCTCTCCTGGCCTCAGCTGTGGGTCTGGGCCTGGCCACAGCTGGGGGGGCTGTCAGCATCACTTCTGACCTCTCTTTAGTGCTCTGCAATTCCCGGGAGGTGAGGAAGGTGCAGGAAATTGCAATGACTTGTCGGAAACAGATGAGGGAAATACTCGGCTGCCTGGAGTTCCTTCGCCGGGGGCAGGGCCCAGGCGACCCGACACTGCTCCAGTCAGAGAAGAGGGCATCCATCTCGCTCTACAACTCCGTCTGCTTCATGGTCTTCTGCGGCTCCCACAGCTTCCTCGTGCCAGAATTCACAAAGGAGGCCACTAAAGTAAGCCAGGCTGTGCTGAAGGCCAAAATCCAGAAGCTGGCTGACAACCTCGAGACCTGCACCAGGGCAATGGATGAAGTCTGTGATCTTCTTGAGTCCAGAACAGAGCTTTCCCCATGTACAAGGAGACTCAGTGCTAAAAGCACTGCCGAGATCCTGAGACCATCCAGCTGAAACAGAGTTTGGCCCATATTAAAACTGGATTTGGAGACATTACATTACTAACTGTGCCCATTAGCACTGCTGCCTGTTGTTTCACAGTTCACAGTGCTGATGCTGTGAGGCGGACATTCCGCAGAGCCATGTCTCCCCAGCCAACTCCACTGCTCTGCATCCCCAAGGCAGCAAAAAGAAGTAGGTCAGGAGGCTGATGAAATACCTGATGCTGACAGAACCTGGTTTGTAAACAACTTATGAATCTGTATGTGGTGCAAGGGCTGGAGTACCCTAAAAAAGCCAGCAGCTGCCAATCTCCTATAGAGTACAGTCTCATTACCAAGGTACATCTGGAAAGGCTACAGAAAGAAGCAGCTCCAGATAGGACAGACTATATGGATAGTTCACCATTCCAGGGTGAAATAGCAGGGCCAGAATTTATCCCTTTTGAAGAAACCTCTCCAGACTGAGAACTGTGATGTTTGTATTCTATTTATTTACATAGAATGATTTTAAGGTTATGATATTGTATTTAAGAGTGCATAATTTTTTTTTAAAAAAAGAGCCCTATGTTCCAAAGGAAAGTTTTTTTTTTAGAGCAAAAGCAAGTCTGTGGCATGTAAGAGCAAGTTACCTGTTATTTTGCTGTGAGGGAAGGCAAGTCCCTGTAGGAAAAGGAAAGCATGAGCTGAAGGCTGATAGTTATAAAGCAGGTGAAACACAGAGAAACAGTGACAAGAGATCTTAGGAGCCAAAAGAGAGAGAAGAAGAGTGACTGTGGGACCAGAGTCTGCCTCTGGGCATTGATGGAAGGAAGCAGTTGTATCTCCCGCAGCAGGAGGGGAAGCATAGGTTGGTGTTCCTGGCCTGAGCTGGAGCCCAGCTGTGATGGGAGCACACCTGAGAGGTGGAGGTGCCACTCTCCGTGCAGTCAAGCAGCCTGTGAGACCCACAGGGGATCATCTGTGAGGAAGGAGGCAGCACTCATGGAGAGCTACATGTACTCCCAGCAATGCTTCCCAGTGAAATATATGCGGGTGCAAATATTCAGGAGGGGTAGAGAGGAGTAGGATGATTCAGTGGCAGAGCCCCTACAAAGCAGGAGCAAGGACTGGGACCCTGTTTCAAGTGACTGTTCTGCTAAATATGCCCTTTGTGATTTTGAGCCATCAGTACCTCGGTTCCCTGTCTAAAAATGGGGATAGTAGCACTTCCCTACCTCACAAGAATGCTTCTGGGATCATCCCACTGAAAAGTGCCCAAGCATGGTGATGATGGGGATCATGTCAGTACCTGAAAGAGGTGCAAGGAAGAGACCCTGAAACTAACTTGAGGCAACTAGAAGAGTTAATGCAGAGGTAACTCCCCCAAAAGCATGCCCCAGTGGATAAGGGAAACTTCCCTGCACAGGTACAAATCCAAATGATCAGAAAACCTAGTCTGCAATTCTGTAACACTGACCAAATTCTTAGGAAGGGCCACACTCCACAAGCTTGAATCCTTGTCCTTTTTGTCTCTTCTTTTCATGATACCAACATTTGTTTTAATACGTTGTAGGAAGAATAAAAGCTGTGGCTCCCCGGAGTGTGACTCAAATGCTTGTGGTACCCATGCCTATTTGCCAGAAATTAACAAGTACACTGCTGATTCGAATAAATGAACATTAAACACTTTTGTGTCAGTGTCTCTCTGCACACCTGGATGTGATGTGCTGTACATATTGTCCATCTCACCTCATTATGCACCCCTTTTGAAACAGCTGACATTATATCTACACTAAAATTCATCTGCTGGGGATGCTCTCCCCCTGCCCCTGCTAAGGAAGACCGAGTTGTAACATGCAATAGAGCTAGAAGCACATTTGTTTAAAAGCCAAATTTAAAAGCCCTGGAGTGACAATTTCTAAGTACCGTATAATCTGCAGTGCACTGTGCTGAAAAGCACAGAAAAGGAATTGCTAGTTAGAAGCCATATATTTATTTTATCACGCATGAATTCTCCCAACAACAGTTTAGGACAGGAGAAAATTTTCATTCAAATACATCCATTGACAATAGGGAATTACACAAACTGGAATTTCACCAGAATAGAATTGCTCCACCCTGCTCCCCACTAAAACAGCACCATTTTATATGGGCAATGAGTTCAACAAAAATCACAAGCAGTGACTTCCTGTCACATCCCTGACTCCATTTCCTGAGGCATCCCAGTGACCCTTACAGGGGCTCGTGTCTACGTGCTGGCCAGGCTTAACTTTTAGCACTAATGATATACAGCAAGCTCATGGCTCAGACTGCTGTAATTTTTGAAACATATGGTAACAACGAGCATCTACACAGGGTGGTTTTGGGGTGTGGTTTGGGGTTTTTTTTGTTTTAATTTATCATTGCTCCTGAGCACAGTGGGATGCAGCAGTTTCATTTTAACTCCTGCCCATGAATTGTTCCAGGTTTCCTCTTCTTTCCCTGTCACGCAGAGACTTTGTTCATATTTCCTCTCACTTTCCTCATTGTTGTGGGAGCAGAGGAAATGCCACGCTTGGAATCCAGTGGCAGATGCCGAAGTACATCAGCATTTCCACTGAGAGCACGCCCAGATGGCCTTCGCAGAGAGAAGGAATTCTGCTCAGAAATGCAGTCATGAGGTTTTTTTTGGAGCTAGCTCTGCTGTCCTTTTGAAGCCCAAACATCTAATTTAAATCTGTTGTATGTGTTAGCCTTTTTTCCCTAAAATAAAGGAAGCTCACCTAGCTGCGAAGTTGCCCTGCTGCAATCAGCATTGGGACTGCAGATCAGAGAGGGAAACCACTGATTCAGAAACTTCCAGCATGACGATATTTTGATGCTGCGCTCCCTGGATGGTCATTAAATGCATATCCATTTTCACCTCTCATCAAGCACCTGCAGGCCTGAGTCATAATAGCAGCAGTCAGGAGAACTGGGAGAATGTTTGCATCTATTCTCTTACTGTACTCTCTCATTTCATGGTATGAGTTGCCACAGTTCTGTTTATTTTGTATTTCTGGCACTTCAAAAATTCATACTAGCAATTACCATAAACAGGAAAACAATGTGGGACAATGACAGCTCTTTTCTCTCTTCCCATCACTAGTGCTGCAAAATGTTTCATACCAGCACTTCCCTAGCAGTTAATTTATTCTTTATATGCATTTTGGATGTAACTTTATACATACTCTTGTCTTTTTGTGCCTGGCCAGTTCATTTTGCCTGTTCTTTCACAGCTGTGGGAGGCATGAACTGGTAACAGCATCACGCACTGCNCCGCCCCGCTGGGACTGGCATTGCTGCTCCCATCGCCGCTCCGCAGCCGGCCGCCGCTGCCTTCAGTTGTGTTACCTTGTCGTGGCGTTTTTTGTGTTCTGTGGGCATGGGTCACCCCCTGAAGTGAAGAGACAGCTCTGTGTGAGGAGGGAGGTTCCTTGTGTAAACTAGGGTAAAACCGTCCGTATTCTTCCTGAGGCAGTCATCTCTTACAGACTTTGAACAAATCCGATGAGGTTACTGATGGAAGTGCCCTTTCAGAGAGTTGCGCTGGGGGTCTGGTGGGGTTTGTCTCTGCTAGAGACAAGCTGACTGTTGCAGCATGTATTTAACTTAACTCTGTGATTTAATTTAGGTCTTTTCGGTGATGTCTGTTTCTCTTTTCTCTTGTTCCTAATGTCCAGGGAGTGACAGATGTCCTNCCGTGCGGTGCGGAGCTGCAAGCCTGAGGCTTGGCCGCTCGGGGTTACCGCCGGGCGGGCAGGCGGGCAGGCTCTCCCACAGCCGATTCCGTGTGCCCTTGTCCCGGGACAGGCGGCTGCAGATCCGCAATTCCCCTTCCCGGGGCACCGCTTGGAGCGGAGGGAAAAGCCACCCGCCCGGGAAAACCCATCCGCCCTGGCCGGTTCTTTCTCCGGAACTACAAATCCCGTCGCACCCCGAGGAGGACTACAGCTCCCAGAGTGCTCTGCGCTGCGCCGNAGGAGGGAGGTTCCTTGTGTAAACTAGGGTAAAACCGTCCGTATTCTTCCTGAGGCAGTCATCTCTTACAGACTTTGAACAAATCCGATGAGGTTACTGATGGAAGTGCCCTTTCAGAGAGTTGCGCTGGGGGTCTGGTGGGGTTTGTCTCTGCTAGAGACAAGCTGACTGTTGCAGCATGTATTTAACTTAACTCTGTGATTTAATTTAGGTCTTTTCGGTGATGTCTGTTTCTCTTTTCTCTTGTTCCTAATGTCCAGGGAGTGACAGATGTCCTATGTGAAGCTTGTGACCAGTTGGGATGGAAGGTGCCAACGAAGATCCAAATTGAGGCTATTCCAGTGGCTCTCCAAGGTGAGCAGTGTGTTTCTTTGATCCTGAACTGGGGACTGCTCCAGCAACTCTATGTGAATGAATTTTCCTGAGTGAGAAGGATCAGGGATGAGTGTGTCCTAGCCTTTTCATTGTTGAGGATCTCTGTATAGAAGTAGTTTTTATATTCATTCTGTGTCCTTCCCAGGTGGAGCTTGAAATACTGGTTTATCCTATAACACTGCCTGCAGTCACAAATTTTCAAATAGGTACAACACTGTTCCTTGAGTGTTCACTCCTGTTGTGTAGTTTTGACACTCCGTGTTAAATATAATTCTTATTAATCATTTGAACTGCTGGTCCACATTGATCATTTTGTTCCTGAAATACCCAGGGTTACACAGGAAGCTTCCAGTACGTTTTGGTCTGTGCTGCTTCTGATAGAGACCTACAGAAAGAGAGAGAGAGAGAGTGAGTGTGTGTGTGTCTGAAAGTGAAGATACCTTGACTGATTTCATAGTGTGTGTATATAATTTGCTTTGCTGTGAGCAGGCAACTCTTTGAAATTATATTTCTGAAGTGAGGAATAACCAAACCACACTGACTTTCTGTAAGCATTGTGAAATTACGGAAAAATAAATTGCTGAATTCAACAGGCATTTCTGTCTCTAGA
>VZTZ01016821.1:290-13470 GCA_013400955.1 Drymodes brunneopygia
GACGTATTGGACGTTTTGGATGGCCACAATTCCCTCAATTCTGCCATTCTGTGGGATTTGCTGGTGGTTTATCCCGTTTTTTCCAGGCTACGCGTGCTGGACGTGACGGGAGTCCCAGATGACCCGGCTGGCCGCGCTCCGGACGGGATGAGCGTCTGGTCGGGCACGGTGGCTTTGGCCAAGGCTTGCGTGGAGGTGTCCAAGCACCAGCGGGAATTCCAGCGGCACCGCGGATCCAAGCGGCACAAAGGCCGCTCTGGAGCCACCGCGCCACCGCCGCGGCCGCCGGGTGTGGATGTCCACGCCGACCTCTTTGTCAACGGGACGTCCTACGGGATCCTGCGCGACGCGCTCCAGACCGGAGCCGCCGGCCCGCTGCGCCTCAAGTGCCGGGAATTCCAGGCCGAGGAGCTGTCGGCGGCCGGGATCGTGACTTTGTTGGAATCTCTGGATCCCTCATGCGTGCGGAGAGTGGATTTGAGGTTCAACAATCTGGGCCTGACAGGGCTGTCGGTGATCCTGCCGCACCTGTCGCGCTTCCCGGAGCTGCGCAGCCTCAAGCTGCAGTACAGCAACGTGGACGTGCGGCGCCCGACGCCGGAATCGGCCATCGGCATCCGGTGCCTGGCCGGGCAGCTGGGAATGCTGCCCAGCCTGCGCGAGCTCAACCTGGGATCCTCGCGGCTCTCCGGGAACCTGCGCCAGATCCTCTGGTGAGTCCCGCGCTCCCGGGGGGTTCCACCAAGGCTTGGGGGGCTTGGGGGTTTGTTTTAGGGGGAGGGATCTTGGGATTCCATGATTTTGTTGTCCCAGTGTTCCCATGGTTCTGTTATCCCGTAATTCTATGGTTTCATGACTCAATGATCCCATAATTCTGTGATTCCAGGATTCCCAAAGTTTGGGACTGAGGGTCTTGGGGATCATCTCCAACCTAAGTGATCCTGTGATTCCAGAATTTCATGATCCCAATATTCCCTGACTCCATGATCCCTAAATTTTCTGATTTCATGACTCCATGATCCCATAATTCCGTGATTCCAGGATTCCTAAAGGTTAGGCTCAATGGTCTTGGAGGTCATTCCCAACTTCAGTGATTCCAGGATTTCATTATCCCAATGTTCCCATGATCCCAGGATTCCATTATCTCAATAGTTTATGACTCGATGATTCCATTGTCCTGTAATTCCATGATCCCATAACTCCGTAATTCCAGGATTCCAAAAGTTTGGCCTTAACGATCTTGGAGGTCTTCTCCAACCTCATTGTTCCCACAACCTCAGGATTCCATTATCCCAATATTCCCTGACTCCATGATTCCATAATTCTGTGATTTCATCACTCCATGATCCCATAATTCCATGATTCCAGGCATCCCAAAGGTTGGGCTCCATGGTCTTGGAGGTCTTTTCCAACCTTAATGACTCCATGATTTCATTATCCCAATATTCCCATGTTCCCACATCCCCATGATTCTGTTATCCTAACAGTTCATGACTCCCTAAATGCCATTATCCCACGATTTCATGATCCCATAACTCCTTAATTCCAAGATTTCCAAAGTTTGGGCTCAATGATCTTGGAGATCTTCTCCAACCTCAGTGACCCCACGATTCCAGGATTCCATTATTCCAATATTCCCTGACTCCATGATTCCATAATTCTATGATTTCATCACTCCATGATCCCATAATTCCATGATTCCAGGCATCCCAAAGATTGGCCTTGATGATCCTGAAGCCTTTCCCAACTTTAACGGCTCTATGATCCCAGAACTCCATGATCCCAGAATTCCCTGACTCCCTGATTCCAGAATCCCAGCATCCCATGACCCCATTAATCCATGATCCCATCATCCCATGGATCCATAATTTCATAACTCCATGATCCCATGATTTGATCCCACAATTCCCTGGCTCCATGATCCCAAAACTCCATGATTCTCAAAGATCAAACCTGATGTTCTTGGAGCTCTTTCCCAACTAAAGCCATTCCATAATTTCATGATCCCATGACCCCATAATTCCAAAATCCCACAATTTTCAGAGCCCAAACTTGATGTTCTTGGAGACCTTTCCCTACTTCATCCATTCCATAATCCCACAATTTGATCCCACAATTACCTGGCTCCATGATTCTGTAATTCCATGAGCCTCAGACCATGAACTTGTTCTTGGAGCTCCTTCCCAACCTCAGCCATCCCATAATTCCAAAATCCCAGGATTTTCAGAGCCCAAACTTGATGGTCTTGGAGATCTTTCCCAACCTCATCCATTCCATAATTCCACCATTCCATGACCTCATAATTCCAAAACCTGACAATTTTCCAAGCTCACCTCTCCCTTTTCCAGGGATTATCAGAGTCCAAACTTGATGTTCTCCAAGCTCTTCCCCAACCTCATCCATCCCATAATTCCACCATTCCATGACCTTATCATCCCAAAAAACCTGACAATTTCCCAGCCTCACCTCTCCCTTTTCCCTCCCTCCAGTGACCTCCAGGCCCCGCTGGAAAGCCTGGAATTGGCCTTCTGCTCCCTCGTCCCCGCCGACCTCCCCTTCCTCTCCCAAAGCTTCCACGCGCCAACCCTCAAAAAGCTGGACTTGAGCGGCCACGATTTTTCCCGGAATCTCCTGGAGCCTCTCCGGCTTCTCCTGGAGGAGACGTCGGCGTCGCTGCTGCACCTGGATCTCATGGAATGCCGCATGGCCGACTCGCACCTGGCCGCGCTGCTGCCGACGCTGCGCCGCTGCTCCCGCCTGCGCTTCCTGGGACTCTACGGCAACTCCCTGTCCACGGCCGCGCTCAAGGATCTGCTCCACAAAACCCTGGAGCTGCCCGACCTCCACCTGGTGGTTTATCCCTTCCCGGTGGATAAAACGGAGCCGGGATCGGAATCCCGGTGGGATTTGGAGGAGTTGCCGGACGTCGAGGTTTTGGCGGCGTTGACGGCGGAGTTTTGCCGGATTTTGGCGGATTCCGGACGGTCCGACCTTGTCTGGACTCACAACCCCTATGGGCATGGAGCGCTGGATTATTTCTCCTTGTGACTCGGGAAAAGCTTGGAGTCTCCGTCGTGGAAAAGCGGCGCCGCCTCCTTTTCCCAAAATTTGGTCTTTTTTCCGCCGCGTCCCGGCATTTTTCTGCCTCGTTCCGGTGGGTCTTTTTCCTCTTCGTTTCGAAGGTTTTCCGCCTCATTTTGGAAATTTTCCACCTCATCCTGGAATTTTTTCCCTTCATCCAGGTATTTTTTACCCCATCCTGATATTTTCCCCCTTATCCCAGAATTTTACTGCCTTGTCCTGGTGTTTTTCCACCTTGTTCCAGTGGTTTTTTCCTCTTCATTTTGGTGCTTTTTCGCCTCGTTTTGGCATTTTTCCACCTCATCCCGATATTTTCCCTCTTATTTCAGGATTTTTCCATCCCATCCCAATATTCTCCTCCTCATTCTGGAATTTCCCCCTTCATCCTGGAATTTTTCCCCTCATCCCGGAATTTTTCCCCTCCATCCCAATTTTTTTCCCCCTCATCCAGATATTTTCCCTCTTATTTCAGGATTTTTCCATCCCATCCCAATATTCTCCTCCTCATTCTGGAATTTCCCCCTTCATCCTGGAATTTTTCCCCTCCATCCCAATTTTTTTCCACCTCATTTTAGTCTTTTTCCGCCTCATCCGGATATTTTCCCTCTTATTCATTTTTCCACCCCATCCCTAAATTTTCCGCCTCATTTTGAAATTTTTCCACCTCATCCTGATATTTTCCCTCTTATTTCTGTATTTTTCCACCCCATCCTGGGATTTTTCCCCTCATTCCATTATTTTTCCAGCCCATCCTGGTGTTTTTCCAGGATTGCCCAAATCCCGGGAGGGTCCGGGGACTGGATTCTGTCGGAAGCCTCTGGAAGCTTCTCACGATTCCAGCCAATCTAATTTTCTCTAGAATGAGAATTAAGTTGGACAAAACACTGGAATTCCAGAGCGAGAATCTGGGAAAGGAATGACTCCGGAGCTGATCCCGAGGTGCCGGAGGGGGAATTCCCAAAATTCCCAAAATTCCATCCAACGGGAAGTCCATCCCGGAGCTGGATCCCAGCAGGGACCTGCAGATCCATGGAAAAAGGAGCAGATTCCCGGGAATCCCAAACCTTTGAAACGGGAGATTCCCGAAGAATCGACCCCTTGGAAAAGGGAATTGTCTTCCATGGGAATGATGTGTGGGAGAAATCCATGGAGAATTCTTACCTTGGGATGGATTCATGGAAAAATCAGTGGAAAACTCCTACTTTGGGATGGATTTATGGAGAAATCCATGAAAAACTCTTAGAACTCTTTGCCATAGTGGAAAAATCCATGGACAACTCCCCTGGGATGGCCCTGGCTCCCAGCGCTGCCGGAGGGATCGAGGGAAAGCTGGGAAAGAGGGAATTTTGGGGGAGAAAACCTGGATTTGGGGTCTTGTTCTCCTGCTCTGGTTCTGTTGGAAATAAACTCGTCACATCCCACGCCCCGAGTCTGTCGTGCCCCGGGGTGGGAATTCCTGAGGGATCTCTCCTCATCCTTGAATCTTCCATTATTTCCTTTATTTCTGCTTCATTTTTGTGTTTTTCCCTTCATCCCAGTGTTTTTCCACCTCATTTTGCAATTTTTTTTGTCTTTTCCCATTGTTTTTCCACCTCATTTTTGTATTCCTCCCCTCACCCCAGTGTTTTTCTCCTCATCCTGGTGCTTTTCCCCCCTCGTTTTGATGTTTTCCCATCTCATCATCATTTTTTTTCCACTTTATCCTGCTGTTTTTCCACCTTGTTTTGCAATTTTTTGCCTTACCCTGTTATTTCTCCACCTAATTTTTGTATTTTCCCCCTCATCCCGCTTTTTTCCCCACCTGATTTTGGTGTTTCCAGCCTCATTTTGGTGTTTTCCTGCCTCATTTTAGTTGTTTTCCACCTCATTCTGGTATTTTTTCCCTCACTCCAGTGTTTTATCCCTCATCTTATTATTTTTCCACCTAATTTTGGTATTTTGAGCCTTATTCCGTTGGGTTTTTCACCTCCTTTTCCTATTTTCCCCTCATCCTGGTGTTTTTCCACCTCATTTTTGTGTTTTTTTGCCTCGTCCCAGCATTTCTTCCCCCTTATTTTGGTTGTTTTCCACCTCATTTTTGTGTTTTTTTGCCTCGTCCCAGCATTTCTTCCCCCTTATTTTGGTTGTTTTCCACCTCATTTCGGTGTTTTCCTGCATCACTTTGGTGTTTTCCCCCCTCATCCCGATGTTCTTCTGCCTCATTCTGGTGTTTTTCTGCTTAATTTTGGTATTTAGGGTCTTATTCGGTTGGGTTTTTGCCTCATTTTGGTGTTTTTCCCCTCATCCCGATGCTTCTCTATCCTATTTTGGTATTTTCCCACTCCTTCCCGGTTTTTTTCCCGCCTCACTTTGTTGTTTTTCCCACCTCATCCCCCAACTTTTTCCCTCATCCCGGTGCTTTTCCACCCTCATTTTTGTAATTTTCCCTCATTCCAGGTATTTTTTTCCCCTCATCCCGAAACTTTTTCACCTCATTTCCCAACTTTTCCTCTCATCCCGCTGTTTTTCCACCCCAACCCGGTGGCTTTTCCCTCACCCTGCTCTTTTCCCACCCCACCCCAGATCCGGGTGAATCCCTGAGGAATCTCATTATAAATCCCGGCAGGATCCTGGACTGATCCCGGATTAATCCCAGATTGAGATCCCAAAAGTCTCCTGGATGGATGCTGGACAGATCCCGGGTTAATCCCAGAAAAATCCCCCTCAGATTCCAGACGGATCCCAAAAATCTGTTAAAGGGACCCAGAACAGATCCCAAGGAATTCCCAAACAAATCCTAAAAAATCCCGGCTGGATCCCAAATGGATCCTCCTAAAAAAATCCAAAGGGCTTCGGGAGGGATCCCAAATGGATCCCAGAGGAAAAACTCAGGATTTTTCTGGGAAGACTCAAAATTTTCCCATTCTTTCTTGCTTTTTTCCCATTTTTGTCCCATGTTTTCCCCCTTTTTTCATGTTTTTCCCTTTTTTCCCAATATTTTCCCCATTTTTCCTCTTTTTTCCCTATTTTCCTCTTTTTTTCCCGTTTCCCCCTTTTTTCATGTTTTTCCCTTTTTTCCCAATATTTTCCCCATTTTTCCTCTTTTTTCCCTATTTTCCTCTTTTTTTCCCGTTTCCCCCTTTTTTCTCATTTCCCCTACTTTTCCCTTTTCTCCCCCTAATTCTTCCTGTTTTTCCCAATTTTTTCCCGATTCTTCCCCAAATTCTCCACAAATCTTCCCAAATTTTTCCTGAATTTTCCCATATTTTCCCCAATTTTTTTCCCTAATTTTTGTGGGTTTTTTTCCCAAAATTTTCCTGGTTTTTCCCCATTTCTCCCAAAATTTTTCCCCTTTTCCCATTCTTGCCCCAAAATTTTCCCATTTTTTCCCCAAAATTTTCCATGAATTTTTCCTGGCCTTTTTCCCCTTTTTCCCCAAAATTTCCCTAAATTTTCCCTGTTTTTTCCGCAGCTTTTCCTGGACGATGCCAAAGTGAAGAACTTCACCACCTGCTTCAAAGGTAGCTAATTAGGAGCCCTAATTAGTGTCATTAATTAGAATTCTGTTGATAATTATGATCTGATTATTAATTAGGATCCGATCATTAATTGGGATCTGATCATTAATTGGGATTTAATCTTTAATTGGGGGGGGGCGCAGCTTTGGGAAGGGGTGGGAAAGGGTGATGCCTTATTTGCATATAAATTATTCATTAATTAACCATTCTGTAAATTCTCTAATTAATTGAGAATTCTCTATTTAATAATTGCCTAATTGATTAACCATCCCTTCATTAATCAGTCAATCAATCAATCCCTAATTAAAGTCCCTAATTATCTGATCATTCCTAATTAATCACTTCCTCATTAATTAACTCCCTAATTAATCATTCCTAATTAATTAAGAAGCCCATTTTTAATCCAGAAATTAAATTGGGGAACCCAAATAAATTCCCTTTAATTAACCCCCCCTTAATTCCCAGAATTCCCTGGCATTCCTCAATCCTTAATTAATTCATTAATCCGATGTTAATCAAGGAATTAATTTGTGGGAATTCCCAATCCCTCTTTTCCGTCATCCCTTTCCGAAATGAATTCCCTTGATTTTCCTGGAACTAAATCCTGGAATTTCCCGAAATTCCTCAACGGGGAATTAATTAAAATTCCAAAAAATAATTCCTTGTTTAAAAATGAGTTTGTTACTTATTAAGGGATTGATTAATTAATTAGGGATTGAGGAATTCCTGGGAATTCCGGGATTTAATTAAGGGAATTTCTGGGAAATTCCAAGGGTCAATTAAAGGGAATTCATTCGGGGAAGGAATGAGGGAAAGGAGGAATTAAGAAGGGGAAACGCTTCCCGAAAATTAATTCTGTGATCAAAAATTGTATTAATTAATTAAATCAGGCTTGAAGAACTCCGGGAATTCCAGGAAATCCCGGGAATTCCAACCCGAAATCTCCCCCCCACAGACATCAAATTCCTGTCGTTCTTCTTCCGCCACCTGGAGCCCAATGGCAGCGGCCGCTTCCACCCGGAATTCCCCTTCCTCTCCCGCTGCGGCCGCGAGCGGAATTTCCTGCGCTGCGCCGACGTCCCCGTGGTTTTCACCGGAATCCTGCCCGGATCCGACGGGAATTCCCACCTCTCCTACTGCTGGGGAGGCTGGGAGCTGACGGTGCCCTTCCAGCCGGGAATGCTGGCGCTGCTCCCGGCCAACGGGCGCCTCTATCACCCGGCGCCGCCCAACTGCGGCTCCGTGGGCCTGGTGAGCTCCGAGCTGGCCCGCGAGTGGAGCTCGGGATTCCGCTTCGGCCGCGGCCCGGACGAGCCCCCGACGGAATTCCAGTGGCACGGGAAGAGCCATCGGCTCTGCGGGGAATGGCTGGGAACGGCGCGCCGGCAGAAATCGGCCACTGGCGGCTGACGGCGCCGGATGCCGCGCGGGACGGGCCAAAATTCCGCTTTTTCCCCCGATTTTTCCCGGTTTTCCTCGCTTTTTCCCAGTTTTCCGCAATTATTCCCGATTTTCCCCGTGATATTCCCAAAACGAAAGAGTGGAAGTTGCTCTGGCGGGTCCTTGTTGAGATGTTGGGATTTGGGAATTTGGGAGGGATTTGGGATCGAATTTGAGACCAGGAAATCTGAAATGGGAATTCTCAATTTTCCCCACCCTGTTCCCAATTTTTCCCAATTTTTCCCAATTATTTCAAATTATTCCCAGTTTTTCCCAGTTTTCCTCGCTTTTTCCCAGTTTTCCGCAATTATTCCCTATTTTCCCCGTGATATTCCCAAAACAAAAGAGTGGACGTTGCTCTGGCGGTTCCTTGTTGAGATGTCGGGATTTGGGAAGGATTTGGGATCAAGGATTTGGGAATTTGGGACTGAAGTTAAGACTGGGAAATCTGAAATGGGAATTATCAGTTTTCCCCATCCCATTCCCAATTTTTCCCAATTATTCCAAATTATTCCCAGTTTTTCCCAATTTTTCCCAACTATTCCCACCTTTTCTGACTTTTCCCAATTTTTCCCAATTATTCAAAATTTATCCCAATTTTTTCCAAATATTCCCAATTTTTCCCAGATTTTCCCAACTTTTCCTAATTATTCCCCATTTTCCCCACCCCATTTCAAATTTTTCCCACTCTTTCCAAATTTTTTCCACTTTTTCCCAATTATTCCCAATTTTTTCCAATTATTCCAAATTATTTCCAGTTTTTCCCAATTTTTCCCAATTTTTCCCAATTTTTCCCAGTTTTTCCCAACTTTTCCCAATCATTCTCCATTTTTACCAATTTTTCCCACCCCATTTAAAATTTTTCCCACTTTTTCCAAATTTTTCCCATATTTTCCCAATTATTCCAAATTATTCCCAGTTTTTCCCAGTTATTCCAAATTTTCCCCAATTTCCCCCCAATTTTTCCAGTGAAATTCCCCAAAAAATAGAGTGGAAGTTGCTCTGGCGAGTCCTGGCTGCAGTGTCGGGATTTGGGATTGAAAATTTGGGAATTTAGGATCGAGGATTTGGGAAAAAATGAGAAAAATTGGGAAAAGAATTGGGAACATTTGGCAGAAAATGGGGAAAAAAGGTAAAAAAGTGGGAAAAACAAGGAAAAGTGGAGAAAATGGGGGATAATTGGGAAAAATTGAGAAAATTTGGGAAAAAATGGAAAAAATTTGGGATAAAAGGGGAAAAAGCAGGAAGAATGGGAAAAAAGGGGGAAATAGGGAAAAAATCGGAAAAAGGTGAAAAGGGGAAAAAGGAGGGGGAAAAGGGAAAAATTTGGGAAAAATTTTGGGAAAAATCTGGGAGAAAATGGGAAAAAAGTAGGAAAAAAGGGGAAAAAATTTGGCAGAAAAGCGGGAAAAAACAGTTTTCCCAGAAAAATCCCGGGTTTTTTTTCTCCAGGATCCATTTAGGATCCATCCCGAATCCCTTTGGGGTTTTTTAGGGGGATCCATTGGGGTTCCAGTTGGAATTTCCAGGGGTTTTTGGGATCTGTTCTGGGTCCCTTTAAAGGATTTTTGGGATCTCTCTGGAATCTGAGTGGGATTTTTTCGGGATCTCAACGGGATCTGCCCAAAATCCAAGCGGGATCCCTTCCCCCAGAACCCCGTGNAAATTAGGTGAGGAAATACCGGGATGAGGGGGAAAAATAAAAAAATGTGGGGGAAAACACTGAAATGAAGCAAAAAAATTGCAAAATGAGGTGGAAAAGCACTGGGATGAGGGGAAAACATTGGGATGAGGGGGAAAACATCAAAATGAGGTAGAAAACAACCAAAATGGGACAATAAAACACCAAAAGGAGGAGAAAAACACAGGGATGAGGCAAAAAACTCCAAAATGAGGCAGAAAAACATCGGGACGAGGGGGAAAATATCAAAATGAGGTGGAAAACCAATGGAATAAGGCCCAAAATAGCAAAATTAAATGGAAAAACACCAGGATGAGGGGGAAAAACAAGACGATGAGGTAGAAAACACCAAAAAGAGGTGGAAAACAACCAAAATGAGAGGGAAGAACACTGGGATGAGGAGAAAAACACTGAAATGAGGCAAAAAATTGCAAAATGAGGTGGGAAAACCCAGAATAAACTGAAATAAAACCCAGGATGAGGCAGAAGAACATTGGGATGAGGGGAAAGAGTGCTAAAATGAGGAAAAAATGTGAAAATGAGCAAAAAAACCACTAGGATATGGGAAAAATACCAAAACTAGGTGGAAAAATAATGAGATAAGGCAAAAAAATGCAAAATGAGGTGGAAAAGCACCAAAATGAGGGGGGGAAACACCGGGATGAGGGGAGAAAATCCCAAAATGAGGTGGGAAAACAACAGAATAAGGCCCAAAATACCAAAATTAAGTGGAAAACCACCAGGATGAGGGAGAATACCACTGGGATGAGGGGAAAAATAACAGGATAAGGCAAAAAAACTGCAAAATGAGGTGGAAAAACACAGGGATAAAGTGAAAAAAACCCAGGATGAGGTGAAAAAACACCAAAGTGAGGTGGAAAACCACCAGGATGAGGGGAAAACCAGCAAAATTAGGTGGAGAACACCAAAATGAGGTGGAAAACAACCAAAATGAGGGGGGGAAATGCTGGGATGAGGGAGAAAATAATGGGATAAGGCAAAAAATAGGAAAATGAGGTGGAAAAGCACCAGTATGAGGATAAAACCACTGGGATGAGGGGAAAAACAGGAAAATGAGGTGGAAAAACATGGAAAAGGCCCAGAACACCAAAATTAGGTGGAAAAACACCAGGATAAAGTGAAAAAAAAGGGAGATGAGGGGAAAAACACCAAATGAGGCAGAAATAAAGAAAATAATGGAAAATTCATGGATCAGGAGAGATCCCTCAGGAATTCCCACCCTGGGGCACGACAGACTCGGGGCATGGGATGTGACGAGTTTATTTCCAACGGAACCAGAGCAGGAGAACAAGACCCCAAATCCACGTTTTCTCCCCCAAAATTCCCTCTTTCCCAGCTTTCCCTCGATCCCTCCGGCAGCGCTGGGAGCCGGGACCATCCCAGGGGAGTTTTCCATGGATTTTTCCGACGCGAATCCATCCCAAGGTGAGTTTTCCATGGGTTTCTCCACCATGGGAAGGAGTTTTAAGAGTTTTCCATGGATTTCTTTGGGAATCCGTCCCAAGGTAAGAATTCTCCATGGATTTTTCCAACACATCATTCCCATGGAAGACAATTCCCTTTTCCAAGGGGTCAATTCTTCGGGAATCTCCCGCTCCGAAGGTTTGGGATTTCTGGGAATCTGCTCCTTTTTCCATGGATCTGCAGGTCCCTGCTGGGATCCAGCTCCGGGATGAGCTTCCTGTTGGATGGAATTTTGGTAATTTTGGGAATTCCTAATCCGGAACCTCGGGATCAGCTCCGGAGTCGTTCCTTTCCCAGATTCCCACTCCGGAATTCCAGCATATTTTTCCGGTTTAATTCTCATTCCGGAGGCGGTGCCACCCTTCCTGATGGGGTCGGCCGGAATCGGGAGAAGCTTCCAGAAGCTCCTGACAGAATCCGGTCCCCGGAACCTCCTGGGATCTGGGCAATCCCGACAGAAAAAAAAACCGGGATGGGCTGGAAAAATAATGGAATGGGGGGAAAAATATTGGAATGAGGTGGAAAAATACAGAAATAAGGGGGGGAAATATCGGGATGAGGTGGAAAAAAAAATGAAATGAGGGGAGAACTATAAAAATAAAGTGGAAAACTATCAGAATGAGGGGGAAAATACTGGAATGAGGGGGGAAAATATCAGGATGAGGGGAAAAATATTGGGATGGGGTGGAAAAAACTCAAAAAGCGGAAGAAAAGCAACGAAATCAGGGCAAAATCTTGGGATGGGGCAGAAAAAGAGTGGGATGAGCTGGAAAAACCCTGAAATGGGGGGAAAAATGCCGGGATGAGGAGGAAATATCAGGATGAGGAGGAAAATATTGGGATGGAGCAGAAAAATCATGAAATAAGAGGGAAAATATTGGGATGAGGTGGAAAAACACTGAAATGGAGGGGAAAATTCCAGGATGAGGAGGAAAATACGGGGATGAGGTGGAAAACTCCTGAAATAAGGGGGAAAACATCAGGATGAGGCGGAAAAAGACCGAAACGAGGCGGAAAAGCACCGAAACGAAAGGAAAAAAAACCCGCCGTAACGAGGCGGAAAAACGCCGGGACGCAGCGGAAAAAAGACCAAACTTTGGGAAAAGGAGGCGGCGCCGCTTTTCCGCGACGGAGGCTCCGAGCCTTTTTTTCCCCCGAGTCACAAGGAGAAATAATCCAGCGCTCCGTGGCCATAGGGGTTGTAAGTCCAGACGAGGTCGGTCCTGCCGGAATTGGCCAGCAGCTGCGAGATCTCCGCCGTCGCCGCCGCCAAGCGCTCGCCATCCATGGGCTCCTCGTAAATCCGCCGCGATCCCGGCACGCGGCGCGGCGGCTCCGGCTTGTAGCAATCCACCGGGAAGGGATAAACCACCAGGTGGAGGTCGGGCAGCTCCAGGGTTTTGTGGAGCAGATCCTTGAGCGCGGCCGTGGACAGGGAGTTGCCGTAGAGTCCCAGGAAGCGCAGGCGGGAGCAGCGGCGCAGCGTCGGCAGCAGCGCGGCCAGGTGCGAGTCGGCCATGCGGCATTCCATGAGATCCAGGTGCAGCAGCGACGCCGACGTCTCCTCCAGGAGAAGCCGGAGAGGCTCCAGGAGGCCCTGGGAGAAGTCGTGGCCGCTCAGGTCCAAGCGTTTGAGGGCCGGCGCGTGGAAGCTTTGGGAGAGGAAGGCGAGGTCGGCGGGGACGAGGGAGCAGAAGGCCAATTCCAGGCTTTCCAGCGGGGCCTGGAGGTCGCTGGAGGGAGGGAAAACGGAGAGGTGAGGTTGGGAAATTGTCAGGTTTTTTGGGATGATAAGGTCATGGAATGGTGGAATTATGGAATGGATGAGGTTGGGGAAGAGCTTCAAGAACATCAAGTTTGGGCTCTGAAGATCCTGGGATTTTGGAATTATGGGATCATGGAATTATGGAATGGCTGAGGTTGGGAAAGAGCTCCAAGAGCAAGTTCAGGGTCTGAGGCTCATGAAATTACAAGATCATGGAGCCAGGGAATTGTG